>ML106011.1:0-368285 GCA_003697995.1 Taxidea taxus jeffersonii | reverse complement strand
TCGAGAGAGAACAACAAAGAAAGCCTAAACCCAGCAGGAGAAGAGAAATAATAAAGATCAAAGCAGAAATCAATGAAATAGAAACCAAAAAAACAATAGAACAAATCAATGAAACTAGGAGCTGGTTCTTTGAAAGAATTAATAAGATTGATAAACCCCTGGCCAGACTTATCCAAAAGAAAAGAGAAAGGACCCAAATAAATAAAATCATGAATGAAAGAGGAGAGATCACAACCAACACCAAAGAAATACAAACAATCATAAGAACATATTATGAACAACTCTATGCCAACAAATTCGACAATCTGGAAGAAATGGATGCTTTCCTAGAGACATATAAACTGCCAAAACTGAACCAGGAAGAAATAGAAAACCTGAATAGGCCCATAACCAGTAAGGAGATTGAAACAGTCATCCAAAATCTCCAAACAAACAAAAGCCCAGGGCCAGATGGCTTCCCAGGGGAATTCTACCAAACATTTAAAGAAGAATTAATTCCTATTCTCCTGAAACTGTTCCAAAAAATAGAAATGGAAGGAAAACTTCCAAACTCATTTTATGAGGCCAGCATCACCTTGATCCCCAAACCAGACAAGGATCCCATCAAAAAAGAGAATTACAGACCAATATCCTTGATGAACATAGATGCGAAAATTCTCACCAAAATACTAGCCAATAGGATCCAACAGTACATTAAAAGGATTATTCACCACGACCAAGTGGGATTTATTCCAGGGCAGCAGGGTTGGTTCAACATCCGCAAATCAATCAATGTGATACAGTACATTAACAAAAGAAAGAACAAGAACCATATGATACTCTCAATAGATGCTGAAAAAGCATTTGACAAAGTGCAACATCCCTTCCTAATCAAAACTCTTCAAAGTGTAGGGATAGAAGGCACATACCTCAATATTATCAAAGCCATCTATGAAAAACCCACGGCAAGTATCATTCTCAATGGAGAAAAACTGAGAGCTTTTCCGTTAAGGTCAGGAACACGGCAGGGATGTCTGTTATCACCACTGCTATTCAACATAGTACTAGAAGTCCTAGCCTCAGCAATCAGACAACAAAAAGAAATTAAAGGCATCCAAATCGGCAAAGAAGAAGTCAAACTATCGCTCTTTGCAGATGATATGATACTATATGTGGAAAACCCAAAAGGCTCCACTCCAAAACTGCTAGAGCTTGTACAGGAATTCAGTAAAGTGTCAGGATATAAAATCAATGCACAGAAATCAGTTGCATTTCTTTACACCAACAACAAGACAGAAGAAAGAGAAATTAAGGAGTCAATCCCATTTACAATTACACCCAAAACCATAAGATACCTAGGAATAAACCTAACGAAAGAGGCAAAGTATCTATACTCAGAGAACTATAAAGTACTCATGAAAGAAATTGAGGAAGACACAAAGACATGGAAAAATGTTCCATGCTCATGGATTGGAAGAATTAATATCGTGAAAATGTCTATGCTACCTAAAGCTATCTACACATTTAATGCAATGCCTATCAAAATCCCATCCAATTTTTTCAAAGAAATGGAACAAATAATCCTAAAATTTATATGGAACCAGAAAAGACCTCGAATAGCCAAAGGAATATTGAAAAAGAAAACCAAAGTTGGTGGCATCACAATTCCAGACTTCAAGCTCTACTACAAAGCTGTCATCATTAAGACAGTATGGTACTGGCACAAAAACAGACACATAGATCAATGGAACAGAATAGAGAGCCCAGAAATAGACCCTCAACTGTATGGTCAACTAATCTTCGACAAAGCAGGAAAGAACATCCAATGGAAAAAGGATAGCCTCTTCAACAAATGGTGTTGGGAAAATTGGACAGCCACATGCAGAAAAATGAAATTGGACCATTTCCTTACACCACACACGAAAATAGACTCAAAATGGATGAAGGATCTCAACGTGAGAAAGGAATCCATCAAAATCCTTGAGGAGAACACAGGCAGCAACCTCTTTGACCTCAGCCGCAGCAACTTCTTCCTAGGAACAACGCCAAAGGCAAGGGAAGCAAGGGAAAAAATGAACTATTGGGACTTCATCAAGATCAAAAGCTTTTGCACAGCAAAGGAAACAGTCAACAAAACCAAAAGACAACTGACAGAGTGGGAAAAGATATTTGCAAATGACATATGAGATAAAGGGCTAGTATCTAAACTCAACACCCAAAGAACAAATAATCCAATCAAGAAATGGGCAGAGGACATGAACAGACATTTCTGCAAAGAAGACATCCAGATGGCCAACAGACACATGAAAAAGTGCTCCACATCACTGGGCATCAGGGAAATACAAATCAAAACCACAATGAGATACCACCTCACACCAGTCAGAATGGCTAAAATGAACAAGTCAGGAAATGACAGATGCTGGCGCGGATGCGGAGAAAGGGGAACCCTCCTACACTGTTGGTGGGAATGCAAGCTGGTGCAACCACTCTGGAAAACAGCATGGAGGTTCCTCAAAAAATTGAAAATAGAGCTACCTTATGACCCAGCAATTGCACTACTGGGTATCTATCCTAAAGATACAAACGTAGTGATCCAAAGGGGCACGTGTACCCGAATGTTTATAGCAGCAATGTCCACAATAGCCAAGTTATGGAAAGAACCTAGATGTCCATCAACAGATGAATGGATAAAGAAGAGGTGGTATATATATACGATGGAATACTATGCAGCCATCAAAAGAAATGAAATCTTACCATTTGCGACGACATGGATGGAACTAGAGCATATTATGCTTAGCGAAATAAGTCAACTGGAGAAAGACAACTACCACATGATCTCCCTGATATGAGGAAGTGGAGATGCAACGGGGGTGGGAGTTAAGGTGGTAGGAAAAGTAAAAATGAAAGAAGATGGGATCGGGAGGGAGAAAAACCAAAAGAGACTCTTAATGTCATAAAACAAACTGAGGGGGGTGGGGGGAAGAGGGGTTGGGTGAGGGTGGTGGGGTTACATCATATGTTTAAATAAAGCTTAAATAAAGTAAAAAAAAAAAAAAAACAAAAAAAAAAAACCTTGAGAGTAGATCTCATGTTACATTTTCTTAAAATCACAATAAAATATACTTAACAAATTAATGTGTTTTAGTATTACAAAGTAAAAAAACTTCAAAATATTTTCAAATAATCCAGGATACCTAGTCCAACAGAAGCCATGTTTTTATATAAATTAGCTCAAATACTTTCTGTACATTAGCTCAAATACTTTTTTTTTTTTTTGACAGACAGAGATCACAAGTAGGCAAAGAGGCAGGCAGAGAGAGAGAGGAAGAGAAGCAGGCTCCTTGCTGAGCAGAGAATCCGATGTGGGACTCGATCCCAGGACTCTGGGATCATGACCTGAGCTGAAGCAATCTCGGGACTCTGGGATCATGACCCGAGCTGAAGGCAGAGGCTTTAACCCACTGAGCCACCCAGGCGCCGCCTCAAATACTTTTTTTTTAAAGTAGTTTCCACACCCAGCATGGAGCCCAATGTGAGGCTTGAACTCATGACCCTGACATCAAGACCTGAGCTGAAATAAAGAGTCAGATGCTTAATTGACTGAGCCACCATGACACTCCAATCAAATACTTTTTTAAAAATAAATAAGTGAGTTAAGAGTTAAATGAGCAATTAAAAGATCAAACAATTGAAAGATCATGGTCTAAGTTTTTGTATAAACCCATCTATAAAACGAGTTTTTAAGAGTGGTTTTCTCTGTATCAATAACCTTCAAAGGCATGAATAGAATTTCATCATTCCATAACATTACAGAGTGTGAGAGAATTTATGTAAGCATGTGCTGACAGATGGGAAGTTTTTTTAATGGAAATAATATAGGTTCTCTCCCATGCCATTCTTCTCATACATACATAGTTATAAGAACTAACTTTTTATTATTAACAAGACTCATTGCCTATTACCTCAATCTCTCTCTCCCTTTCCTTTTCTGTCTCTCCATCTCCCACACACACATTCCCCGCACATACACAAAATTGAGGGAGGTAAGAATTGATAATAAAGTCAGAGGATGTGAGAAATTTGGCTCATTCAATCTTTGAACCTTAATCTGAGGATCAACACAGATACAGAATCCTATAATTTTCCCTCATTTCTTGGAATGTAGCAGACAGAGAAGAGGCAGAGATCAATTATGGCAATGGGGTGGGAGATTTGTAACCAACTCATTATGTCCTTAAAAATGTTTAATATAGGGGCGCCTGGGTGGCTCAGTGGGTTAAAGCCTCTGCCTTCGGCTCCAGTCGTGATCTCAGAGTCCTGGGATCAAGCCCCGTAACGGGCTTTCTGCTCAGCGGAGAGCCTGCTTCCTCCTCTCTCTCTCTGCCTACTTGTGATCTCTATCTGTCAAATAAATAAATAAAAATCTTTTAAAAAATGCTTAATATGTTAGATAAGCATGAGATGCACTGGTTAGAAATGGGAGTAATAATACTGCTTCTTGGGGGAGCAGTTTTCAAGGAAGAACATTCTCTCTACCCTGTCTCCTTTGCCCAAAGTCCAATACTGTGAAGATAATGTAGTTTTCACAGTGCCTGCTTCTGAAGGTCTATCAAGAGGAGGTAAATGTGCTGTGAAGGCAAGGTTCAAAGAACCACATAGAGTACCAGGAATATTTTTTCTCTTGATTATTATTCAACCCCAAGTCTGAACTTCTGTATTCCTTGAAAGACAACTTCTTGATTTCTGTTTCTGGAGGCTTAACTGATGATTCTGCATTTCCAAAGCATCTTCTACCATCTTTCTTCTTGCTTTTTCCCAAAATAATGCAAGTTAATCTACATCATGGCCATGTGAAAAAAATCACTGGAGCTGGAAGAGTCAGGATGGCTGCCTTGGGTTTTCCTCTGCTTATTCCATAGGGTTCATAAGATAAAGCCTCATTGCCTCTGCTTTGGGAAAATGCAGAAGTCTAAGGCAATGCAAACCACTCTCAATTCTCATTCAAGTTAGATATTAAGCTTTCTGGCAATACGGTAAATGAGCATACAAATTTTTTTTAAGTAGGCTTCATGCCCAATGTAGGGCCCAATGCAGAGCCCAACGTGGAACCACACAGGGGCTTGAACTCATGACCCAAAGATCAAGACCTGAACTGATATCAAGAGTCAGACATTCAACCGACTAACATACTATTCTCAAATTAAAGCACTCTATTGGGATAACTATGAGGTCACACAATATAAGTAGTCAGGAATACTTGTCTATCTGTGGCTAAGTTATATTTATGTACACTTTTGTTTTTTTGTTTTTTTTTTAAGATTTTATTTATTTATTTGACAGGCAGAGATCACAAGTAGGCAGAGAGAGAGAGGAGGAAGCAGGCTGTCCATAGAGCAGAGAGCCCGATGCGAGGCTCGATCCCATGACCCTGGGATCATGACCCGAGCCGAAGGCAGCGGCTTTAACCCACTGAGCCACCCAGGCGCCCCTACACTTTTGTTTTTAATGCAGTGGCTGTTGGACCATGGATGGACCCCTGTCCAACTCAGCTTGGTAATTGCTTTCTGGAATAGATGGTAGTTAGAGCAGAGTGTAACCTGGTGGTTAAGAGATCAAGCCTGAGTCAGACAGACTGATTTGAATTGGACTCTATACTATTTCTTGACCTTGGGCAAGTGCCTTAACTTTGTCCGTTTCCTCCAACTAAAAAATGAGGATAACTGTAGTACCTATATTCTAGGAGTGCTTTAAGGATTATAATATATACTCCATATAAATCATTCTGAAGGGCACCCAACACATAGTAAGTACTCAACAAATCTTAGCTACTGTCTTTATTTTTCACTACCTTTCTATAAGAAAGCATTTTGTTTCTGAATTGAAAATACCATTACCAGGTAAATAAAGGCATGAATGTAAGACACGTACTAACAAGGCTGATCTACAGTTTCTCCCTAACTTGAACAATTCAATTTCCCCCATGAAGATCATGTAAGGACTGTTGACCTGTTGTTATTTTGCAGAGGAAATCTGAGTACACAGATTTTTCCGATTCGCTGCATTTAAGTTTCATACATATAAATTCTTTGGCGTCTTTCCTAGAAAAATTGTGCACTCTCTGGGGTGATCTTGTGATTTCCAGATGCATTCAGAGAGCTCAATGCAGCTGTTATCTCCTACTGACCAGCCACAACTGGCTCCCATGTTCCAAACAGGATGTAGCCCTTGGGAGGGGAGTGGATTGATGAATGTCATATGAGTTAGCAAAGGCTTTCTTGAACTTACATCATGTTTAATTGTATCAAATGCTGTTCATTATGTGGTTAGGTTTGTGGTGTTTCTTGGAGGGAGAAACAAGGAGAAAAATTGCTGGCATCTGAAACAAAACCAGAAATCTCTGTTCATTGGGGACCTCAAATTAGACTTGAGTCATAGGATTGTCAAGTTGCTCATGCTGGAGTCAGCTGGGCCGAATGGCTTCACATAACACAATACACGCATTCTTATTTAATCTCATTGTCTTGTGTGTGTGTGTGTGTGTGTGTGTGTGTGTGTGTGTGTAAATGGGCTTAGACAGTCTCAGAAAGCAAGATTTGGGAAGACATAGGATAGCGTTTTAGTTGTGAATCTTAAAATTATCTTAGGAGTTTTTCTACATATTTGAAGGCTGTCCCATTGGATTTAGAGAAAATTCTGTGGTAATTCTTCTATAAAAGTGCTGGTGTATTCATCACCCATTCCTGGATGCCAGGATGATCCGTTAAAGAAGATGTGCTCTCAAAGTCCTCCCTATAGTGTTTGCCACTTCCTTTTTAGGAAACCATCAGGAAAATACCAAGAGGAAGGCTCCTTACTGAAATATCCTCATTCTTGTTAGAGGGGACTGCTGAGCTCATGAAATCCAAAATGTAAGTCCTAACTCATGACATATATAGTTTTAGAGCCTTCCATACAGATGGAGACTAATAATGCACATGGGCTTGACTTCAGAATACTTCAATTTTTACTTCACCTCTGCCACTTATTACCTGTGTAACTCTGGGTTAGTCATTTAGCCCCTCTGAATCTCAATTCAACCTGAAACATGAAAAAACAGCACTCACCTCACAAATTTCAAATACCCTGTGAGTACATACAAGGAGTGGGGTACCCTGCATTGGGATGAAGAAGCCATAGATCTCATCCCCATGAGCTCGCAGTCTCATACTATCAAACTTTGAATGAGAGAAGATATACAAAATTTCTCTGGTATGTTTTGGCTCTCAGCATTAATTGGTTTCAACTTAGCAATGTCTTTCCAAATCTGTAGCTTACTTTGGCATTATGGCATTTAATGAAAGATGGACTATGCATTGGGTGGTAGGCACAGCTTTTTAACAACCCTGCTGACTGCCTTTCAATTTCAGCTAATTAGACATTGGGCCATGGATAGGCATGGGGAGAGAATAGGAGCAGCCATGGGAAGATATATTTTGGTAATAAAACATTTTTTTTCTTTTTTTTTAATAAAATATATATTTTTTAAAACGAGAGATGGGGAGCCTGGGTAACTCAGTCCTACTCCTGGTTTCGGCTCAAGTCACGATCTCAGGGTCATGGGATCAAGCCTCATGTTGGCTCTGTGCTCAGCAAGGAGTCTGCTAGAGATTCTCTCCTCTCTCTTCTTCCCCTTCCTTTCCTCCCCCAGCTCACATACTCTCTTTCTAAAATAAATAAATAAAATATTTTAAAAATAAACTAAAATAAAATGAGTTGTTCATGGACAGAAAGGGAAACTATTGGATTTCAGTTGTTTCTTGTCAATGGGCCTATTTAATCAGTCCGGACAGTTTGGATAATATTCCCATTGACCAGATTTATGGCATTGGAGATAATTACACCTGGATGATATAGGTATTATCAATGTATTTTTCCTAAACTTCTTCACTGGCTCATGACCATGCCATATTTGTGCTCCTGGAAGGAACTTTTCATCTCCTTGGAGGGCAGTAGAGTCAGAAAGGAAAAACTTCAAATGAGTAGCAAAGCACAAAAGCCTTAGACCAAAAATATGACAGAAGGTCCAATTAGACAAAACCAATAGATTTTCTCTTATCTACTCCTTATTTCCACTTTCAACTACACTTAAAAAAAGAATATAAACTAGGACCTTTAATGGGAAAGAAGAAGGAGAAGCAAAAGGGACAGACACTGATGAGATTCTCAGAGAAAGGATCCTGTGATCTGGGCGATTGGGTGGTACAGTTGGTTAAGTGTCTGCCTTCAGCTCAGGTCATGATCCTAGGGTCCTGGAATCGAGCCCCGAGTGGGGCTCCCTGCTCAACGGGGAGTCTGCTCCTCCCACTGCCCCATCCCTGCTTATGCTATTTCTCTCTCTCTCTCTTTCTTTTCGTATACCCTCTCTCTTACAAATAAATAAATAAAATCTTTAAAAAAAAAAAAGAGAACCCTGTGTTCTGACACCCTGGTGCTTAGGCTCAAGGTCACTTTTTCTGGAAAGCAAGTAACAGGGTTTCTCATGTCATCCCAGTACAGTGCATATCCCCAGGGAGGATATGGAGGAACACTTAAATACCGATATGTCTCAGGGCACCTGGGTGGCTCAGTGGGTTAAGCCTCTGTCTTCGGCTCAGGTCATGATCTTAGGGTCCTGGGATCCAGCCCCACATCAGGCTCTCTGCTCAGCAGGAAGCCTGCTTCCCCCTCTCTCTCTGCCTGCTGCTCTGCCTGCTTGTGATCTCTGTCAAATAAATAAATAAAATCTTGAAAAAAAGATAAATAAAATAAATAAATATTGACATGTCTTGAAAGGAGGCACTGGAGGTAGGTGAGAATGGACAGCATATATGTGGGTGAAGAAGATGGAAAATCTGTGAACTGAGGACCAGAGACCAGTAAGACCAAGATAGTGTCTTCACAGACATAAGTGTGCAGAGGCAATTTCTGTAAAGAACTGATCTCCATTGCAGTAGATGCCAGCAGGGTCTGGACACTCCAGATGCTGTCATACCATGTACTCCCTAGACATTCTAGGGACAAGGAGGGAAAGAAGAACTCCTGTCTCAACTGACTGTAAATCTGAAAATGACTAAGAATTGTGCAAATCATCTTTCAAAGATGAGTCGGAATAAGAATTTGGAATGCAGACTGATATATAAAATTAATTGGGTAAAACTGTAGTTACATTTAATTTTACTCTGAGTTTGTCTTCTGAGAAATTGATACAGTCTAACTTTCCAGTTCTCTTAAACCCTGAGTATCTAGAATTAGAGACGTAGGCCTAAGCTTTTGGTATTAGTTGTTCTTCTCTGACTGCCTTTATTAATTGGCTTTTGTTTTAATGTCTTTTGTGACTTTTATTATGTCATTTTAAAACTCTTTTTGAAAATATCATAAATAAAAACAAATTTGGGCACAGGACCCAAGATCTCTGGCTGATTATGATGAGCTTTGATATCGGTTTTCAAAGGAAAATAACCCTTTTAAAACAACTTAGTAAAAGATAGCCCACAAACTGAAAAACACACATAGCATCAATACGTGGTTGGCTCATGTTTGGTTTCCTCACATACAATAAAAAGTGCATTGCTGACTTAAACAGACTGTGTGTACCCAGGGCCTCACTTATTGGCTAGTGAACCTGGACTGTTTTCCTTTTGAGGGGTCACTCTTAAAATAAATGAAAAAATGAATGGGATTTTACCAGTGAAGTATTATCAGAGGACTCACAACAGTTTATGCTTAAAAACTCACTTCTCGGGGCACCTGGGTGGCTCAGTGGGTTAAAGCCTCTGCCTTCGGCTCAGGTCATGATCCCAGAGAACTGGGATCGAGCCCCACGTTGGGCTCTCTGCTCGGCAGGGAGCCTGCTTCCCTTCCTCTCTCTCTCTGCCTGCCTCTCTGCCTGCTTGTGATCTCTGTCAAATAGATAAATAAAATCTTTATAAACAAAACAAAACAAAAACCCAAAAAACAAAAACTCACTTCTCCATCAACAGCAGCAGTTAGCAGTCACAGAAAGAATGAATGCATCCTTAGTAGCCTGCCAGGTCCAAGGGCTAGCTGGAAAATATATGCTGAATGTGAAATAGGCAACTTAAGTCCATTGTTCCCTGGCTGTCACCCTCAGGGACTGCAGGGAGGTACAGGCCGTGTGCCTAACTAGGGTGGGTGGCCAACTGAAGCCCCTCCACCCCTTGAATATGCATACGAAGTGTGGACTGTCCGCCAAGGTCAGCAGTACAAGATAAATCTCTGTGTATAATCATGCTAACATAAAAACGGAGGATTAAAATCTCATTAAGATGTTGTGAGGGGGATGAAGAAAGAAGACCAGAGCAGAAGGCAGAGCAATGACCTGCACGTGTGTCTTTTGCTAATGACCTTTATTTAATCCAAGCTTCTTGATTTGAGGATATTGATGCTGTTCAGGCACAAAGCCGCTTGTTGTAAAAAGCCAGCACAACAGGAGTTCCAACAGGAGTGTTCTGCTCTGCCCAGGTGAAAGGACTTCCAGCTTTTGAGGTTGAATCCCTCCCCTTCTAGCCTGAAGGAGGCAGCAGCTCCCTGAATGTCTTTTATGCACGTCATTTTTCTTTCTTTTCCCTCTTTCTTTGCGCCTCCCTCCCTCCCTTCCTCCCTTCCTCCCTCTCTTTCTTTCTCTCTTCCTCCCTTCCTTCCTTCCTTTCTTCCTTCTTTTCTTTCTTTCTTTCTTTCTCTTTCTTCTTTCGAGATCTTATTTATTCGATACAGAGAGAGACATAGCGAGAGAGGGGCAGTGGGAGAGGGAGAAGCAGTCTTCCTGCTTAGTGGAGAGCCCCATGTAGGGCTCCATCCTAGGATTCTGGGAACTTGACCTGAGCCAAAGGCAGACGCTTAACTGAATGAGCCACCCAGGCACCCCTGCGCTGCCATTTTTCAAGATCCACAGGCACCTGCGTCTTGTAATGACACTGGATAGAAAGTATGAAAACACTTTCCTTAACATACTACTTCACTTCAAAACAACTACTTCTTTTGACAGAATTAAAGGGCAATAATATGTTTAGGGAATGAGATGACACTTCTCTGAATGCCTGAAGCCAAGATCTCTGGCTGATTATGATGAGATTTGATATCAGTTTTCACATGAAAATACACCAAGACCTGTAGAGAGAAAGAGGCATGCCTGTCCCACTCCGGCACTAGACCATCTAATCTTCCTCCTAACCCTGCTCTCTGCCCTCCCCAGCTCCAGACCTAGTTCGTACACTGTATGTTCCAGCAAAAGATTTTCAAGAGCCAAAACGCCACCAGATAACAGTCAGAGAACCAACACAAACATCTGGGTTTCTTGATTCCTTGTCTGGTGCTTTTTTTTCCACTTCACTGGGTTCTGATTCTCTGAACTCTACCCCCAACTCCCAAACTCCAAGCCCCAGTTGAGCTGCAGGTCCAAATGTAAATTCTGAGGGAGCGTGCCTAACAGTTATTGTTGAATTCTAATAAAAAGATCACTGTTGCTCCATTTAGAGAACTTTTGCAAAGTGATCTCTCAGAGTTTCTGGGATATGAAAGGCAGAAGCAAAGCAAAATGTCAACATTAATTTGATATGGCTTTTCGTTGAATGCAAAACGGTTCATTAAAACCTTAAACAGGTGGCAGGTTTGGCAGTCCACTGTATGTACGCTATGGGCAGATTTATTATGCCTTTCATTTTAAAATATTTATGCAGAAACTGACTCAGTGAGATAAATTATCTTGTTCACAAGAGCATTCTGTTCAAGGCTGCTCTGATAACTGCCATATCAATCAAATTATGCAATGAAAACTTACCATCAATTTTATAATCATCATCAACTATTTGTAACTTAGGAAACTCTTTTCATTACTTCTCCATTTTAATTTTGGGGTCTTCTCGGCAGCTTTTACCTAACAGTGGGAGATAGGGCCACAAAATGGGGACTGAATGCAGGATATCACCGCAGTTTCTCAGGTTCTGAGTGGGAAGACATTTCAAAGCAAATATAATTATGCATGAATAGCATCAGCTCTACCTATCCTGTATGACAATGCTCTGGGTAGACAGGACCGTGTAAACATCAGAGGTATGTTCAAACATCAAGGCAGCTTTGCTTTATCAAATGAGGTGAGCCATAAGCCAATTCAAGCTCAACATCATGTCAAGTGAAGCACAGGCCAGCCTTCAGAGTCATTATTGAGTCCTTCAATAATTGCCATCAGTGGATAGGCTCAGTACCATCACTATCTAGGAGCTGGAAGTTTCAACTGGCAGCATCTGTCATTTGCCAAAGGTTGGGCTCATCAACTTTAGATATTACAGGACATTTTCTCTTGAAGAATATCCAGAAATGGTTCCAGCACAGTCCAGTCTCTCACAGAACTTCACAGGTTCTTTTGGTCAGTGTGGTGTCTGGAGTTTCATACACATTACCTAACACAGCACTCTGCCAGCTCCTTTCTGATCATCCTGACCTGCTAAGGTCACTTTATAAGATGTATGCCAAATATCTCATAAGCACACTTCTACAGAAAACATCCAGAGAGGACCAGTAAGGGGAGGTGATACAACTTGCATTTATTTGGGCTCCTGCCTCACTTCCATTATGGAAGCCCTGATTATATTCACTACTATCTTAGCAGAGTATCTCAGGGGCAAGTACATCTTAGTTTTTCCACTGGCCTCTGATGTAGAATTGCCCTCATCCTTCTGTTCCATGCAGCTTTTCAGTCTTCACTTCTACCAAAGAAGGAGGCTCACCAACCTTTCCTTCCCTTCTTTCCCTCAACGGAATTGCTCTCTCCTCTATGATGAACCACGTCATGTATTTTTTTATCAAGGCAATGGTCAAAAACAACCTTCATGAAGACTTCTCAGCCTAACTCTGATTATAAATTGTTATGGATGACCTCTTAGCACCTGTGAGTAACCCATGCAACTCTAAATGGCGAGACGCACATTTCTGGGTGTGGCTATTTTGCCCCATCAACCATTAGGAATTCTAGACAAACAGTAACAAAAAGCCTACCTCAAGACAGATCCTTCAGGTGAATTCGAGATGGTTATAAGAGTGTTGGAATGTGAGTAATCACTTCAGGGTTTCTGAGGTTAATCCACATATATCTTGCATAGGCAATATTATGCAGAAGGACATATTTTACATGACCATGAGAGGTTCCACTAGCCCATTGATTTTCACTATTAAGGTGTCAGAAGAACATAGGACTTGGAGTCAGAAAAACTGATTTATAATCTCCACCATCTCTTCACCTAGGAGCTTTGCAAGTCCTTCCTAGTCTTAGAGGAGGCTCAGCTTTTTCATCTATAAAATGTGCAAAATGGCATTGGCTGTGGCAACCTTCAAGGGAGGTTGACGTAGGTAAGGTACGCATGCATTTGTATAGTAAAGAATGAAGGAAGATATAATATTATTATTACAACCACACATCAGTCAAAAGATTTTGTATTATTCTGGGATAAATGATAAAATGACACAATTCATGTAATCTTTTAGAAGTGAGTACAAATGGTCTGAGTTTAATACTACAAGGGGCTGTTCAACAAGACTGGTTGCATTTGCCTGCTTAATCCCTCTTAATTAGGCTGACAGTTAGATAAATGAAATCTGCTATTTCTGCTAGAGCAGTGGTTCAAAAAGTGTGATCCCTGGTCCCAGAGTACCAACAGTATCTCAGAATAGTAGGAGAAATGCACATTTTGAGGCTTTATACCAGACCTACTAATCAGCTTTCCAGACAATTCTGATGAATGCTAAAGATTGAGAACCATGGCTTGATCAGTAGACTGAGGTTTTAGTCCAGATGCCATTAACTTGTTGGGTAGGCTTGGAGCCCAGGCAAGAGAAGACATGAGATTCTGGGCATTAATAACAACAGCAGCAAATTATTCCAGATTTTCAGTCAGTGCAGATTTCTTTTGATCTTAATATTTCCATTAAATATAAAGTATGCAACAAAGTGTGACTATTATTATTATTATTAGAGAGCATGAGTGGGGAAGGGAGTGGCAGAAAGAGACAGGGAGAGAGACTCTTAAGCAGGGTCCACACTCAGCATGGAACCTGATGCGGGGCTCAATCTCATGACCCTGAGATCATGACCTGAACCAAAATCAAGAGTCAGATGCTTGACTGACTGAGCCACCAAGACACTTCCAACAAAGTATGATTTTTTTAAAACCTTCTAGTTTTCTAGGTAAGTATACTGCTGACCAGGAAACGAGATCTGGAGATTCTAAAAATATGGCTCCTGCGGTTGTAAAGGCAAAGGCTGATTTTAAGTGACTGAGTGCACTAGGCCAAGTTTCATCATCAATTCTCAGAGTGACTCAAGGCAAGCCAGCCTCTGAGTACTCAGATGTCCCCTCTGGTGAACTGAAATAGTTTTACTAAAATGTCCCCCAAGCACTTTTCCAGCTCTCCTTGTCTGACTTGGAAATTTCTTTCTTCTTTTTCTTTCATACCCATCCTGAAAATTGCATTCTTAGAACAGAAGCCCAGAGAAACACTGGCTGAGAAGCAGAGGAGGGGAAAAAAAAAAAAAAAAAAGGACACAGGGAAGTTTCATTTCCCACATGATGAATTAATTAAAACAAAATCACAGGGACACCTGGGTGGCTCAGTTGGTTAAGCGGCTGCCTTCGGCTCAGGTCATGATCCCAGCGTCCTGGGATCGAGTCCCACATCGGGCTCCTTGCTCGGCAGGGAGCCTGCTTCTTCCTCTGCCTCTGCCTGCCTCTCTGTCTGCCTGTGCTCGCTTGCTCTCTCTCTCTAACAAATAAATAAAATCTTAAAAAAAAAAAATCACAGAAAGTAACTAAAATCCAGGTCTAAATGAAGATGAAATGGTACTAAATTTTAAGAATTATATAATAAATTGTGTTCATCCTTTGAAAGAACCTGCCAATACAGGTGTATAGGAATGTCTGAAGGGCTTTCAGTATGGTTATGAAGGGGAATTTTCCCAAATAAGGACAGCAATGTGCAAGTCTGCAACAGGGAATCTTCGAGCTCAGGCCACTAAAAGGAGGTAGAGCTTGAGCAAAAGGAAGGGCAGAGGGCAACACAGCTGCTACACACTGCACATGGTCCTTGCGTAAGCTCATCTTTATCTTATTAAAGGAAAACCTCTTCTCCAGTTTGTTCTGTCAAAACCATGTCATGGCAACTGACTAGCTTCCTAAGGGTAAAACTCACACTCTTCAAAGTCCAGAAAGAAGTGAACTGAATGTTTACAAGTGCCCTTAGAGAAAGGATGACATAAATTCTATGTATTAGTAAAGATAGCATACTATTACACCATTATGGTTGCAGAACATCAAACTACCAGACCTAATGAAAATAAACACCCAGCAGGGGAAATATGTAATTACACAAAGAGGAGCAGCTAGCCTTTGAATGCCAGAATTCAGTATTTTTCCACTGGCACTTTCCAAATCTTTTTAAAGTTTTCCTTCATTTGATTAACACTCAGCAGCCAATGTTTCCTTGCCATGGAGAAATCCACACAGTCATTTCTTCCTGGACCATCAGAATCCAACTGGAATCAGGAGTCTGCCTTTCTTATTTGTTTGGCAACAAAACTGACTGCTACAACAGATGGGTCAGCTGACCCAACAGCCAAGATTTGCCTGCCGATACAGAGGAATAATCAGGCTGGTGATGGGAAAGATTCTACCCGAACTCACTGCCAAGATCAATCTCCGCAACCTCAACCAAGGGCGGGTTGGGTGAGATGGGTGGGGAAGGATACTCAAATAGTCATTCCCATTGGGTGTCTCCATTGTGACATCAATGTATAAACCATGCTATGACTGAAACAAAGTCATGAATCCCCAGTTATAAAGTCCCAGTTGAGAAACCATTTAGCGAAAAAAGTTCTACAGAAAATTCCCCTTTCAATTGCATAAATATGCAGTTGATCCTTGAACAATGTGAGGGCTTAGGGTGCTGACTCCCCAAGTAATAAAAAATCTGCATCTAATTTCTGATTCCCCCACACCGAACTACTAATAGCCTACTGTTGATCAGAAGCCTCACTGATAACATAAAGTTGATTAAAATGTATTTTGTGTTCTGTTATATACTGTAGTCTTAAAGTAAACCAGAGAAAAGAAGTTGTTAAGAAACTCATAAAAGAAAATATATTTATAGTGCTGTCCTGTGCTTATTGAAAAAATCCATATATAAGTGCACCTGTGTGGTTCTCAACCCCGTTATTCAAAGATCAACTGTACTGGAGCACGTAAAAAGTATTCCGGGAAACTTCAGAGGAAAAAAGAAGTGCCCTCTTAACAGAAATGGATGCCTTTTACTCAGAGCTCCAACATAAAAGAATATAGCAAAAGCCTCTGTTTATTTATAGCTCCCAGTTTTCTCATCCACAAGCTTTGTTGAATCATTTCTATTTACTTACACATTCATTAGTTTACTCATATTTGATTTGACAAATATTTATTTCACTGCCTAACTTGAGCCAAGTTATTGGAATATGGAAATTTGAATATAGTTTTTGATTTCTTAGAAGAGGCAAGCAAATATAATATAGTAATTTTTATAATTGACCAATGGACAAAGTATAGTGAGAATACAGAAAACAGATTATTTAATTTTTGCTGAGAAGGGCAGAAAGACTTAGAGAAACCAAATCTAGAAATATAGGTAGGATGGTTCAAGGAAAGGGCAGTCTACTCAAAAGTAACATCAAATACAAAGGCACTGAGGCATAAAAGACAAATGTGTTCCCCAAACCAAAAGGAGTTCAGAATTGATGAAGCAAAACATAGGGTGCCATCCAAGAATGTCTAAGACAGGGGAAATAATGAAGGGCCCTATATGCCATACAAAATAATTTAGAGTTTATCTTGTAAAACAGTTGTTCTTAACAGTGCATGACCTAGAGATAATTTTTCAAACATTCACCTGGGCCCGAACTCAAGAGATTCCAATTTCATTGGTTTGGGATGAAGCTTTTCATCTAGATTTTCTTAAACTTCCACAGATCATACTGTCTGTCCCTACTTTAGACTCCTAGGAACCACTGAAAAATTGTGAGTATGGGAAGCCCATAATGAGCTTGAATGTTGGTAGGTCCCTTTGTGAGGAATGTAAGCAAAACTTTGCAAGTGATAAGAGAGATACCAGGCAATAAGTGGTTTCAGAGGCAATGCAGAATTTCAGGCAAGAATGAATGAAGTCCTGAAGACATGGCAGGAAGCAAGGTAAGTGGGCTTAAGAGAAATGATGGGAATTCAATCACTAGAAAGTGGTGACCTACAATTACATTATTTTTGTGACATCATTCCCCAAGAAAGGAGACATGTGGTGGAGGAAAAAAGAAAGTGAATTCAAGTTCTCATCTGCTTAGTTGGTTGGGTTCAGAATGTAAATTATGTAAGAGACTAAGAAGGTATTAATTTAATATTTCCATATTGCTTTATTTTTTGTTTGCAATGTTGGTAATTTGGGAGTGGTTTTATTTGAACTGGCTAACATAGCATTTATTAAGATTTCACAATTCCAAATACCAGGGGAAAGCTGCAATTCTAACAATTTATGTCAAGTAAATGTCAAATAGAATCACTCTGTCCTCCTCTTAAGGTTGGGAGGATACTAAGAAGGCAAACTCAGAGAATTTTCCCCAATTTTCTTCCCTCTGTTTGCTGGAACCACTCAGCACTATGGTCTGTATTCAGCTGCTTGATGCAGCCAAACAAACAGAGAAGCTCGTTTGATAAAAAAGTAGCTGAGTTACAGAATACTCAAATAGGAGAAACCATTCTTGGGACAGAATCAGAGTTTGCAGCCACCCCAACCCAACCCAACCCAGATAAAAATTACTTCCCACGGCTTCATAACCATTCTCTTCTCCTTCTACTTTTCCTGACCCCGTCCAAGAGTCAGTGTTCTGGGGATCTGTTCTGAGGCCCCAGTAAAGGGTGCTGACATATTTTCCTATATAGTTGGAGAAGCTAGTTCACCAACATGTTGAATTTATTTTTCTTGAATTGCTGAAAATATCTACATATCTGATTGTGTTCTTCATTATAATATCCTCATGTGCAGAAGTAGATACATTAAAATATTTCTCTATCATGATCTCCTATGGACAGTTCAGCCCACTAAAATATATGATTAGCTTGAAACTTCTCCTGTATTACACAGGAAAACTTGTATACTCTATGTTTGAAAGCATAGGGCCAATGCAGGCTACCATTTTTATATTTTTATCCAGATTATATATTTGAATGTTTGCAGTGTTGGTGACTTGCAGTGTTTTTATTTGAATAGGCTAACATAGCACTTAAGATTTCACAATTTCAAACACCAAGGGCAAGTTGCAGTTCTAACAATTTATGTCAAGTATATTACATACATACACATGGATATATTCATATTTTACATACATTATGAATAGACAAATATTATACATACATATATATTTTTTATTGGTGGTATCTTTTTTTTTTCATTATTGAGTTGTCTGTCTTATCAAGTTGTAAAATTTCCTCATATATTTTGGATACAGAACCATTTATCAGATATATGTCCTGCCAATATTTTGTCCCAGTTTATGGTTTGACTTGTTATTTTCTTAATGGTGATGTTCAAGGTACAAAGGTTTTTAATTTTGATGAAGTCCCACTTTTCAATATTTTATCCTTTGAACTATTTGCATCCTCTCTAAAAAAATGCTTTGCCTTATCCAAGGTGACAAGATCTCCTGTTTTCTTCTACAAGTCCTGTAGTTTTGCATTTTGGTGGTCTTTTCTTTTTTGTTAATAGCACTTCCTCATGCCAACACCGTCTCTGTACTTCTCTTTTCAACTTCCTCTTCTCATGTGATATCTAGCAAAATGTAAAATGTGCTCAAGATGGGTCTGTTTACCTGCAGTCATCCCCCATTCTCCAAATAATGTTGGCTATGAATTTTTAATGAGGTGTGTTACTGTGATATGTTGACAGCATCCCCTGAAACCCAAATCAGGCTTACAAGGTAGTAAAACTTCACATTAGAGCCAGACTTCCTCTATTAAATAAAATCATGTTGTCTCTCTAGATAACCTACACTGGAAATGGGCATTGAATTCTGAGGCCATTGTGCCCAGGGAGACAGAATAACAGGTAGATTTGAAGGCTTTTGAAGATGTTCTTGGATTCTGTGTACCCAATCACGATTAGGTAACAGACAAAAGCTGTGACCACCAAGCACTCCAGAATAAATCCTGTCATTTAGTGATAAAATGGCAGCTAAGAGACTCTTAAGAAAGGCAGAATTTAATGGGAATGTTAGAAATTCTACCACTACATGTAACATCTAAGTTTATCCACCTTGAGCCTTGGTTCAGACATTGGGTCCCATCACCGACTCCTTTCTCCTTGATTACTTCACCAGCCTAACTGCCTTCACTTTGGTCTTTTGCAGCCTTCTTTTTTCCTCACAATCTAGAGCCAGAGTAAGCCTTCTGATAGGCTTATCCAACACTTTAGTTTACAGCTTAAATGCTTAAACCAATTTTCTCTGGATCAAGTTCCAACTCTAACGTGGATTGTTTCCCGATGCCTATCATGAAGGACTACCTTCCTACACCCACAGCTTTCTTTCCTGAGCCTTGCCTCTTCAAGCTCAGACAAAGAAAGATTTTCAAAATCCCAGGCTCTTTGCAAGGACAGTCACCTCTTTGCTCTTTGCAAGGACAGTCACCCCAATTCATCTTTTGATCTCCAATTAGAGGTTATTTCTTCTAGGAAGATGCCTTTAGCCCCTATCTCACATTTAGGTCTCTCATCTATTTTGAGTCTATTTTTGTGTATGGTATAAGAAAGTGGTTCTGTTTCATTCTTTTGCATGTGGATGTCCAATTTTCCCAACACCATTTGTTAAAGAGACTGTCTTTTTTCCATTGGACATTCTTTCCTGCTTTGTCGAAGATTAGTTGACCATAGAGTTGAGGGGCCATTTCTGAGTTTTCCATTCCAAGTTCCACTGATCAATGTGTCTGTTTGTGTGCCACTCCCATACCATCTTGATGATTACAGCTTTATAATACAGCTTGAAGTTCTGAATTGTGATACCTCCAGCTTTTTTTCCCCCCAAACATTCCTTTGGCTATACTTTTCTGGTCCCATATAAATTTTAGGATTATTTATTCCAGCTCTCTGAAAAAATGTTGGTGGTATTTTGCTAGGGATTACACTGAATGTGTAGATTGCTTTGGGTAGCACAGATATTTTAACAATATTTGTTCTTCAAATCCACGAGCATGTAACATTTTTCCATTTCTTTGTGTCTTCAATTTCTTTCATAAGTGTTCTATAGCTTTTGGAGTATAGATTCTTCATTTCTTTGGTGTCTTATGGCTTTTGGTGCAATTGTAAATGGGATTGATTCCTTGATATCTCTTTCTTCTGTCTCATTTTTAGTGTATAGAAATGCAATTGACTTCTGGGTATTGATTTTATGTCCCACCACTTTGCTAAATTCCTGTATGTATTCTAGCAATTTTTGGGTGGAGTCTCTTTTTCCACATGAAGTTTCATGTCATCTACAAAGAGTGAGAGTTTGACTTCTTCAAATATCTGCATTTCTTTTTTCTTTCTTTCTTTCTTTCTTCTTTTTTTTTTTTTTTTTGTATGATTGCTAAAGCTAGGACATCTGGTACCATGTTAAAAAGAGTGGTTTTAAGTGGACATCCCTGTCATGTTCCTGACCTTAAGGGACAAATTCTCAGCTTTTCCCTGTTGAGGATAGTATTCACTGTGGGTTTTCGTATATGGCTTTTATGATATTGAGGTATGCTCCCTCTATCCTATATGCAGAGAATTTTTTCCAAGAAAGGATGCTTTACTTTGTCAAATGCTTTTTTCTGCATCTATTGAGAGTATCATATGGTTCTTGTCCTTTCTTTTACTAATGTGGTGTATCACATTGATCAGTTTCCAGATGGTGAACCAACCCTGTCGCCCAGGAATAAATTCAAGTTGGTCAGAGTGAATAATCCTTTTAATATACTGTTGGATCAGATTAGCTGGTATCTTGGTGCGAATTTTGGCATTCATGTTCATCAGGGATATTGGTCTGCAATTCTTTTTGGTGGGACTTTGTCTGATTTGGGGATCAAGGTAATGTTGGCCTCAGAGGATGAGTTTGAAAGTTTTCCTTCTATTTCTATTTTTTGAAACAGCTTCAGAATACTAGGTATTAATTCTTCTTTAACTGTTTGGTAGAATTCCACTGAAGGCCATCTGGTGCTGGACTCTTGTTTGTTGGGAGATTTTTGATTACTGCTTTAATTTATTTGATGGTTATGGGTTTGTTCAGGTTTTCTATTTCTTCCTGTTTCAGTTTTGGTAGTTTATATGTTTCTAGGAATGCATCCATTTCTTCCAGATTCCCTAATTTGTTGATATATATTTGCTCATGATATTCTCTTATAATTGTTTGTATTTCTTCAGTGTTGCTTGTGATCTCTCCTCTTTAATTCATGATTTTACTTATTTGGATCCTTCCTCTTTTCTTTTTGATAAAATCCCTGTCTAGAGGTTTATTGATCTTCCTAATTCTTTCAAAGAAGCAGCTCCTAGTTTTGTTGATCTGTTCTACTGTATTGTGATTTCTCTATCATTGATTTCTGCTCTAATCTTTTAATTCCTCTTCTCTTGCTGGATTTAGACTTTGCTTTATCCAGCTTCTTTACATATAAGGTTAGTTTGTGTATTTGAGACCTTTCTTGTTTCTTGAGGAAGGTTTGTATTGCTTTATATTTCCCTCTTAGGACTGCCTTTGCTGCATCCCAGTGGTTCTGAACTGTCATGTTTTCATTTTCATTTGTTCCCATGTACTTTTTAAATTATTCTTAAATTTCTTGGTAGATTCATCCACTCTTTAGTTGGATGCTCTATGTATTAGCCTCCATGTATTTGCATTCCTTCCAAAATTTCTCTTGTGATTGAGTTCATTTTAAAGCCTTGTGGTCTGAAAATATGCATGGTATAATCTCAGTCTTTTTGTACCAATTGAGACTTGATTCTTGACCCAGTATGTGATCTTTTCTGGAGAATGCTGCATGTGCACTTAAGAAGAATTTGTATTTGGTTGCCTCAGGACTGAATGCTCTGAATATATCTGTTAAGTTTCATCTGGTCTAGGATGTCATTAAAACCCCTTTTTTCTTTTTTTTTTTTTTAAGATTTTATTTATTTATTTGACAGAGAACACAAGTAAGCAGAGAGGCAGACAGAGAGGAGGAAGCAGGCTCCCCGCTGAGTGGAGAGCCTGATGTGGGGCTCCATCCCAGGACCCTGAGATCATGACCTGAGCCGAAGGCAGAGGCTTAACCCACTGAGCCACCCAGGTGCCCAAAAACCCCTTTTTTCTTATTGATCTCCTGCTTAGATGATCTGTCCATTGGTGTGGGGGGATGTGTGTGTGTTAAAGTCTCCTGCTATTATTGTATTGTTATCAATGTGTTTCTTTAATTCAGTTATTAATTGATTTAAATATTTGGCTGCTTCTCTTAGGGGTATAAATATTTACAATTGTTAGATCTTCTTGTTGGATAGACCCTTTTGTTATGATATAGTGTCCTTCTTCACCTCTTATTAGAATACAAAATGGTGGCACCTGGATCTCTAGCCCCAGAGCTGAAAGTTCACAACCCCCACTCTTATGTGAGCCCTTAGAGAAAGCAGTCAATCTCCCTGGTTTCCATACAAACTCTGTGTTTACCCAGCCTGTGACTGAGCATTTTCATCTCAGGCACACAACCTAGTTTAAAATTTCCAAACTTTACCTACTCCTGCATGGACCCAAGCTGTCCCTCCTGGGGGAAGGAAGGAGAACCTACTCTGCTTCTGCCTTTTGCTGAGCCCCTGCCTGGAAAGTGGCCACGTGATCGAGTAGTGGTTTGCAGTTTATGGCAACACTGAGCAGGAAGATGGCACTTAGAATGGTTGTTTTCAGCCAGCCTCCCCACTCCAATGCCCGGGAGCTCTGCTGCATTCAGGCACTCCTATTCTTCTTGTGACCAAGGGAATCCTGAGACCATGCTGTCTCACATGGTATTCCACCCCACTTTGTCACCTGAGCATCTTTAAGCCAGGGACACCCCCCCCCCACACACACACACCCCATAGCAGACTTGTAAACTCCAGTTTAGCACTCCACTGCTTCTAATCCTTTGCGGTAGCCTCCTTAAGCAAGCTCCCTCCCCTCTGCCATATCTTCCAATACACTTTCTGCCTTCCAAAAAGCAGTTGTTTTCTACTTGGAGAATTGCAGCATTTGTTTTCTCAGATCTCCAATTGATTTTGCAAGTGTTCAGAATGATTTGATAACTATCTAGCTTAATTTCAGGGACCAAATGAAATTAGGGTCCCCTACTCCTCCACCATCTTAACTCCTTCCTCCTCTGCAGTTGCTTATTTATTTATCCTTACCACAGATAATATTTATGTGACTCATACTCTTTAACTTCAATTTAAGTGTATTTGCTTTTCTTTGTTTCTAGACACACATGAGAAAAAAAGAGGTTAAACAATTGTTGGAAACCTTAAGAAAATTAGACAGCAAGCCAACAGATAAGAAACTCTTTTCTGTCTTTCTAGGAGATTTTTATCTGCCTTTATGGTAATTGGATTCTTTAGGACATTGGATACAGAAACACACAATTAGCTTACTGATATAGAATTCAGTAGGATAATTAATGGATGATAAGGGAAGAATAGAAAATAAGTGACAAATTTGGCAGAACCTGTATATTTAATAAATTAAATCAAACTTTCATGCACCTTGTAGTTTCTGAAAATTTGCAAGTCTAAAGAAAGAAAACAAAGGAGAACTATGAGATAACTTAATAAGAAAGCTGCAATGGATTAATTCAAGTCATGGGCTATTTATTTTCTCTTGACCACCAGAGAAAAAGCTAAACCAGAAGAGTCTAGAAATTGGGTTACCCTGCTCTTTCCTCAGATCTTTAGAAAGATTCAGTCCTCAATTACTGAATTTTAGTTAACTGTACTATTTCTTTACTTATTATTAATTAGTCACAATCTGTTTTTTGTATTTTTGATATTACCTATTCATTATATTCAGTTTCAAAAAGATGTGCCCACACAGCAATTTTGTTATAAAACATGTTTAAAGCAAAATCGGTACATGCTCCTAATGGCTTTTCTAGGTTTGTAACATGCATCTATCATTTTAGTAATGCTTCTGATCAAATGTCTGAGTTTAGCTATCTTAATGATAAATGAGAAAATAGAAGCCACAGGCATCATAGCATTTGTCTATCACTGTTTCTACTTCTGAAGTCTTAATAAAAGTGGTATAAGTGAAGATGAACCGAAACTCTCAAAATACTAAATGGACTAGAAACTGAAACTCTAAAAATAACACAGAGGACTCTGTCTACCAACAGCTTTCTAAAAAAATCCCCATGTACAGATTCTCTTTTAAATTAATTCTCCACGTCTTAGCATTTCACTACTTGCAGTCCTGGACATCTGGGTTATTGAAACCAGTAGCTGTGCATTAATCATTCTGGCTGTTTTGTTATGTTTACATGAGAGATGTGTTTTAAAGCTAATTTAACACAGTATTTCAAGAGAAAACTTGACATTTGGAAACAAAAAGTGGGAAACATTGAGCAGTATTAACTAAAGTATGAGACTGAATTAAATCACTAGCATCTACATTTTCCTTACGTTGTAGCTGGTGGGCAGGTCTAAGATATTTACTGATTAGCTTCTTCCCCTGGAGAAAGGAATGTATTTAGGGAGATAATGAGAGGGACAGTCACAACTTGGGAGTTAATTAAGAAATTCAATTTTTGGCATTCAACTGCAAAGTTGAAAGGCTTTCAAATCTTAGGTTAAGCACATTCCATTTTTTCCACATACCCTACCAAGCTTGGCTGACAAGTAATAAGGCCAACTTCCCCTAGCAACAAGTCATACTGTCCTTGTAGCTGCTTGTTCAGCTGTAAGCATTCTGGGTTTCAAGGGAAAAGAAGCTATTTTAAAGGACTAATAGGTGAAAAGAAACCAATTATTTTTAGGGATGGCCTCAAAAAGATATCTTCTAAGCTATCAGAAATGCTGCTTGGAGAAAGGTGTGGTATTAGCCCTGGATCCAAAATAGAGAAAGCATGTAAAAGGGGGAGGGTCTCCTTTCACATAATCTCTCATTTTCTAGTCTTTCTAACATGAAAATTCCCCCTTCATAAAAATCAGACTGAGTCAAAGGATAGGACTATAATGCACTAGGAAAACCGTAATTATAACTTTTATCCTTTAGTGATAAAATGTGTTCATCAACATGATAATACAGAATTGCCCAAGATTAGAATTATATCATTTCAAATAGTGTACTAGAACCAGCAGGGAGAAAAGTAATGCAGCCATTCATGCTTGTCTTAGATCTAAGATACTGGAACCTGTGTTCAGCCTTATTGAAGACATGGGCATAGTTGGAGGCACTATTTCTATGCCATAGGGATTTAATTCCTAAAAGAACCATTTAAATATAATTTTAAAATGGATAAGCTGTAATTTCATTTTTACTTCATAACATTGTAATATGTGAGACTGATCTCTTGAAAATCTAGCAGGTACCCGAAAGAGACAGTATTCATGATTTCACTTCCCCAAATTACTCCACTAGCAGCCTCTTCACTGTGTTAATGGCAACTCCACCTCTTCAGTTGCTCAGGCCAAAAAACTTAGTCCAGTTTCTCAACATTAGTGCACAATTTCTCAGCACCATAGACATTTGGGGCCCCATAATCATTTGTTGGAGACAGCTGTCCTGTGTATCACAGGTCAAGCAAAATCTGCTGCCATCTAGTAGATACATATAGCTCTCCCCACTTGTGACAGCCTGATAGGTCTCCAGACACTGCCATAACATCATCCCCAGCTGAGAACCAGCGCCTTAGAGTCATGACTGACTCAGATCTCTCTCACATCCCACATAAATGTCCTAGCCGATCCTGTTGGCGCTGCTTCAAAACACTTGACGATACAAGCACAACGAACACCTCCACTGCCCCCGCCTTGATCCAAAGCTGCCATCATCCAAATCCCAGATTACTTCAAGGGCCTCCTATCCTGTCACCTTCCTTCCACCCTGGGCCACTTCATTCTATTTTAAACATGCTAGCCAGATAGATATTAAAATACTATAAACTTCTCTTCCATGAAATCTTCCAATGGTTTTCCATCTCACAAAGAGTAAAAGCCAAAGTCCTTAAAATGGCTTTTCCGATGTCATCTCATTCTACTCTAATCACCACCTTGTTCTTCTTAGTGTACTTCAGGTGGGAGTCTGCCTCAGGCCCTTTATGCCTGCTGTTTCCTTTGCTTGGCAGGCTCCTTCCCCTCAAGTCTTTATTCAAAAGTCATGCCCTCAGTGAGTCCATCCCTGAAAACTGGAATTAAAATGGGACTTCCTTCCAGGCCCCACTCTCTATCCCTTTCCCTGGTGTATTTTTCTCTGAAGTATCTATTATCTTACTGTATCGTTTACTCATTTATTTTGTTCATTGTCTGGTTCTACCCAGTATGCTCCCTAATGAGAGTACTTTCAGTCTACTTTTTTCACTAACTTATCCTCAAGACCAAGAATGTTCCTGGAATATTACTGAGAGGCTTTCAAACAAAATATATTAAATAAACAGCCTCTCTAGGATCATTACTGGATATTCTCAGAGGGACTTTTTGGGATTTTCAAAACAATTTATTTACATTTGGCTTTTTAATTTAGAGAATTAAAATGTCAATATATTCTTTGTGATTGGCATATTCTGAAATTTTTGAAACTATTTTGAGATCTCAGAGTAACTTTTCTTATAGTGTTCCTGAATCTGGCAAGCAAGGCGAATTATTGCCTTCACACTTACAGAAGTCCAAGGAACTGTTTTTAGATTTTCTCATGCTTATCAGTTAAAAATTAAACAAAACTTCAGCAAAAACTATTCAGTCAAAATTGAACCTTAATATTTCTTAACACAATTTCTAGAGTCACAAAATCTCTTCATTACTTCAGTCAACCTACATCAATTCTTAAACCTCACTGAACTATGTACAAAGTGTAATGCTTGATTTTACCAAGTAATTCATCTTATAATTTAAGAAATCCAACAACTTCATTTTCCTCTAGGAACATTTTCTCCTTTTGTTGTCTTGGATGACCTCAGCTGATAGCAATGCTACTGATATGTAACCACCTTGAGACCATTTCTTTTCCTGTTTTTCTTTTGCTAAATCAAAATAACCACTCAGAAAATATCTTCAGTTGCTGGAAGGTTGAAAGCACTTGAGAACAGTTCAATTTTTCATGTAGTTTGTTTATGAGGGAATATATTTATTTTTAATTAGTTTTACTCTTAATTTCCCTTTGTGAATGTCAAACATGAGAAACCAGAGGGCTTGAATTTCTCTGCTTACCTCATGGTAGGGCGAGCTTGTCTTTCCCACGTGTGCTTGCCAACACTGTACTCACTGAGCCTGTTAAAAGGAGCTCTAAGATGTAGCCAATTACAGAGAAAACAAGGCTTCTAGGATTCCCCATGGCCCATATTTATGACTAAACTGTGTGAGAACATGCCAATATTACTATAAAGATTGTTCTAGGAAAACGAGTCTAAATGTTATGGTGCTGTACCAAATTCATTCTCACATAGTGAAGTACTTTTACATTCAGATAATCAATGCCAAATAGGTATTTATTCAGTGCTTATGGTGGACTTAATTTTGTATCAGAGCGGCATTTTACTATGGTAACTTGGGGTCTGAATAATATTTATAAAAATATTCATAAAATTATAAATATATAAAAATTTATAAAAATTTTATAAAAATATAAAATATTTATAAAAATGACTAATATTTATAAAAACTGTTCTACGAATAATGAGTTGATACCAGTGGTTTTTGCTAGAACAAGTGACCACTTGAACTGTTTTATTTTATTAGAAACAAATTGTATAAACAATTTATACAAGGGCAGGGGGAGGTAAAGAGTGTGTTTCTTCTCAGTGGCAAAAAGAAGTTTTGGCCAATTGACCAATGAAAAAGTGATTATAAATGAGATCAAAGGGGGCTGTGATACTTTGTAAAACCTCTTTCATAGTTATCATCTACCCCATGAAGTACTTATACTTAGCCAACCAATGAAAATATCCCTCATGAAAATGCCTCAAGAGGAAAGTCATTAATTTGTCTGACACTGTCCCCATTGGAGACCAGCTGACATGAAGTTTTCTAAAGATTATTCTCCTTTGACCATTTTCCCATATTTCTTTAAAAACCTATTGAAAATTTCATTGCTGACTAGGTGTCAACATTCACTGTTAATTTTCAGCACACAAGTTCTGAGAAGGAAGGGTTAATAGAAAGAAAGCATATTTCCTTTCCTTGAAGAACTTCTCAAATCTTATGATATTCAAAAGGGAGAGTGAAATAGGCTACTTAGAATTCATTGCCTTCCCTCCAGAGGTTTCAGCATGCCTGACAGCATTAAAATACAATCATAAGTAAGTTCCAAGAAATTCTTCTCCCAGTTGTACAGTGGATATAAGTTGAGAATTGGAAATATGGAGAAATGTAGCCATAGCCCAGAAAGAGATGAAAAGGCTAAGGAGAAAACAAAAATCAGCAATATTCACATCTAAAAACAAAGAACAAAATAAAAACAAGGCAAAAATTCCTCTTTGTTTTATTCAATAGAAAATTGTTCCAAAACACCACTGAAATGTTAGATTTGTATTACTCAAAGCCTTTTTGATTTTGAGTATTCTACATGAGTTTCTGTAAACTTTTTCACCAACATACATATACTCTAGACAAGAATAAGTCTTAATGAACTATGAAAGGAGAAAGGCTTTTTAAACACTAGTACTGTTAGCTAGGCCACTATTGTGTGAACTCACATGACAGCTATGGATAAGTATGGTCCTAGGCCATGATTATCATGCTTCCATTAAAAAAAAAAAAAAATAAGCTGTGGGTAACTCAGTTAAGTAACTCTTACTTGCTTAAGCAGCTTACTCTTGATTTTGGCTCAGGTCATGATATCAGGGTTATGATCTCAGGTCCACGGTACTGAGCCCCACACTAGCAGGGAGTCTGTTACAGATTTTCTCTATCTCCCTCTGCACTGTCCCCCACCCCCCACAAGCACACGTACACTCTCTCTCTAAAAATTAATAACAAATCTTTTAAAAAAGCTGACCACTTGAACATAAGCTTTATTAAATCAGTCATATGAGACAAGCTAATTGATTCCAAAATATTGTTTACCTCTTTATTGTTTTATGTGTTTTATTGTTTTATGCCACAACATTTCAGGCAAAATGAAAAACTCTCACTTTCTTGTCATTTAAATTTTTAATTATAGTTTTAAAGTCAGTGGTCACACAAATTGTTTATTGTTCTTATTTCATAAATAGACAGTGTTTTTTTAATTCATTTCGGAACTGTCTCTACAGAATATTAAGTAGTTTTGGGTTTATGGCCACCATCTTCTCTTATTTGAAAGTAAGTAATTCACAAAACATGCTTTGACCCAAGAATATAGGATTGTAAGAGCTCATGCAGGTTGCAATAGCTACAGGCAAATTCTAAAACTGCATTTTGTTACTTGAATTCATCCAGCAGTTAAGGAAAGAGTATATTTATTCTATTGGAAAGCAACTCAATAAAAAGTGACTTCTCATTTGCTGCTGAGTGAAACTGCTTTATTTTATTCTAATAAAAATTTTAAATATTTTCTTCAAGTGTACATTACACTTATTCTGTCAAGGTATTGTCTAACCAACCTTTCATTTTAAAGCTTCAATGTCTATGATCAAGAGTTATGCATAAGAATTTCCTTGGGCAGTTATTAGACTGAATAAGTTTTTTAAATAAATACAAATTAAAATGTCCTATTTGACACATTTCATATAAAAGTTATTTAGGAATAGCAAGTCCCCAAAGGACATTACTCAATAGTCACACTGAAATAATATGATTGTGTAATAAACCTGATAAAATGTCCTTCAAGTACAAGAATATTCACAGAAAATACTTTAAAAGGTTGCTAGGGCATTTATCACACTTTGCCCCTGAGCATTGGTAGCTCTTGCAATCTGACTGTCAGTAGCCTTGTTTGAATACCATGTTGTAGCAAAGAATGTTCATAAACCCACATAGGCCTAAAAAAGCTGCCAGAAAAGTTTTGTGTTATTAATTAAAAAATTCAAAATATAAGAAATATTTTAAGAATAAGCATTGTTAATTGATGACAAGTTCTTCTGTACCAATAAATGACAAAAAATTAAAAATAGAGTATCAGATGAAACTATAGTTCATGTTTTTTTTTTAAGATTTTATTTATTTATTTGTCAGAGAGAGAGGGAGAGAGAGCGAACGAGCACAGGCAGACAGAGTGGCAGGCAGAGGTAGAGGGAGAAGTTCGGCAAGGAGCCCGATGTGGGACTCGATCCCAGGACGCTGGGATCATGACCTGAGCCGAAGGCAGCCGCTTAACCAACTGAGCCACCCAGGCATCCCCTATAGTTCATGTTTTATATTCAGTTTAATTAGTATTCATTCTGTATGAATTATAACATATATAATTTTTTCTTATATTCAAGATTCTTGTGCTCCAGTCTTCAGTTATTAATTCTAAAGTAACTTACAAAGTACACATGTATACATGCAGCTGTTCACAGAATGTTATATAATACCTGTTGTCATGAATCTGACTATATAACAATATACATTTTAAAGTGTCAATAGCTATGATAAGGATCTCTAGCCCAAGCGCCTCCCTATCCTCCTGTCCCTATTTGTAGAATATAGATTTCCATCAGTTCCATCAATAGCTTCAGATTTTCTGTTTTCAAAATGTGGATAAAAATGTTTATTTTTATTCATGAATCCATTTATTTAAAGGAGTACATATGTATATACATATATATGTGTGTTATATATATAAGAATATATATGTGTGTGTGTGTGTATATGAAAAATAATGGTATATAGTATGAGAGAAGTCCGGAAATAAATCCTATCATATTAGCTACTAGCTTTTCCATCATGGTCATGGTTTCCTCATATGAAAGTAGAGTAATAAGTTCTACATTACAGGATTATTCTAAATATCCACAAATATGGCTAATAGTTACCATATTGGACAGTGCAAATCTAGAGTGCCTACCTCTATTCAAAGTAATTTCATCTTATTTAGCTTTTTCTATGTTTTTGTACCACATCATACATAAAGGGACTTCTCTAGGCCCTTGTATTAAATTGTCATAATTTAGAAAACCCTCCAATGATTCCATCATTATTCATGTGCAGAAAATATTAAACAACTTCTCCACCTACAACAGTGATGGGTTCTTGTTTTATTCAGTTCTGCATAATCAAAGCTCACATACTGATTTTTCATTATATATTATTATTTTCCAACTTTATCAAGTTTATAAAGTTTCCAACTTTATCAGACTCCCCTCTGCCTTTGGACATAGTTTAGCCTTGTCTTGAAGTCACAGATTCATCATTATGAGTATCATTTTGGGGAAAAATTTTACTACTATATGTTTATAATATAGCTCAAGACTCTTAACACCTTGAGGCAAAATTAATATTCAATTTAGAACAAATCAACACAAAACCAAAAAGTAACAACAACAACAACAAAGCTTATGCCCCACTCTAAAGCAAAAAGCAAAAAACAGACAAAAATTCTGGTTACAATCATCACGTAAGATCTTTCAAAGTTCCTCTGTTACTCCATGCAACCAATCAAGACAGACAATTGCAACAATTGTTCTATGCGATGGAAGAGCACAAAACACACCACCCCCACTTGGCCTTCCCAAAGTTGACAGTTGCTGCATCTCTCCAACAGCCGCACATCTTCTCTTACATTTGTGTTACATTATTAATTGGAGGAAAGGAGATTTATCCCTCTTATCTCAAGAACTGGTGCTAGAATAACTCAGCAATTCTCACTACAAAGCTTAACATTTCTCCTTCTTCATTTTCATCATCATTAGCTACTTCTGCAGATGTGACAATTTTCATTATGCTTTGAAAATGTTTGCTTTGGGGTGCCCTGGGGGCTCAGGCACTAAGTGTCTGCCTTTGGCTCAGGTCATGATCCCAGGCTCCTGGGATCAAGCCCCACATCAGGGTCCCTGCTCCACGGGAAGCCTGCTTCTCCCTCTTCCACTCCCCCTGCTTGTGTTCCCTCTCTCACTGTCTCTCTCTCTCTGTCAAAAAAATAAATAAGTAAAATCTTTAAAAAAAAAAAGTTTGCCTTGATAAAAATTCTAGGCACAGGAAACACATAAAATGGGAATGCCAACATTAATGATCTTGAAAACCCTAATTTATATTCTAGTGATGGATCAACTTCTCATGGATTTCTTTAAGAAATACAATTTTATGTTCTGAATTATATCCCATTTCATAGGCTGAATCAATAAAGTAATGTTGTGGGATAATAAGATAGTATAACTACCCCTGATTAGCAACTCTATTTCATTATATGGAGTATATTACTATCATTTTTGTTAAATTGACATTTCACTAAAGATATCACAAGGTAAACATGTAAAAAATCATCTAGTCGCTTATTATCTTATTATTAAATAACAAATAAATGTAGGACATGTTTAAAAATCTCCAATATGAACACTGGTCATTATATTTTTTCATTGTAATATAGCATGTAACATAAACTAATGTTTTGCTCTAACACCAAAAAAACCCCACAAAACTTGTTTAAGTGAGCAAGAAAAACAATAGGCCAGTTTCAGCAGCATTTTAAAATTCTCAGATTATAAACTATGCTAAGAAATGAATTTTCTGAGAAAAGACATTAAATCTCTCACTATCCAGTATTTTTTTATTGACTTTTCACCTCTCTAAGCCCACCTGTTAATATTGTATCTAATTTTGAAAGATCAAACATCCTTTTAAAAATCAGGTCTGGGGGCACCTGGATGGCTCAGTGGGTTAAAGCCTCTGCCTTCGGCTCAGGTCATGGTCCCAGGGTCCTGGGATCGAGCCCCATGTTGGGCTCTCTGCTAGGAAGGGAGCCTGTTCCCCCCCCCTACCCCCATGCCTGCCTCTCTGCCTACTTGTGATCTCTGTCAAATAAATAATAAAAAAATCTTTTAAAAAATCAGGTCTGATTTGGTCAATGATATTTTTTATTACTTTTAGAGAAATAATAATGAAAGATGGTTAATTTAATTAAAGATATGGTCTTAAGAGACTATATATGCATGTAGTCATCAAAATTATTAAATTATATAGAGGTGATATTAAGGTCACTTATGGCCTATTATTAAGTGAAAACAGAAAAATTCAAGTATGGGTACACTACATTTTCAGTCATGAAAACTACTTTGGGATAAAGGCTAGAAAGGAAAATTTAAAAATGAAAATCTGGTATAATGAGGAATTTTTCAAAGTATATCTTAAGGCTTTGAACATCATTTTTTATAATTATAAAAAGTAAACTGAATCACAAATTGCATGCCCTTTCCAGGTAGGTGATTACTGTGAAGGAAAAATCTGGAAAAACTTAGGTGGTTATCTGATTCTTCTGTGGCCGTGAAATCTCATATCTAATTCAATCATCAGCAAGTCCTATCATTTCTACTACAAAAACTTTCACATATCAGTCCACATTTTCCACCTCTGGACTGATGAATTCATCTCCTTGCTGATCCTCTCCCAAGGTGATATTGAGTCTAGCTCACATGAGGAGAACTCAGCACCTCCAAAGAACCCCCACACCATGACCACCACCAATGGGTGTCTCCTGCCTGGGGCCCTTGCTCAGGAGTTCATATTCCTCAAAACTATAGACCCTGAACTCAGTGAACTATTTGTTCGTGGAAGACTTTGATAAGAGTTACCATTCTAGGGGTGCTTGGGTGGCTCAGTCTTTAAGCATCTGGCTTTGGCTCAGGTCATGATCCCAAGGTTCTGGGATCAAGCCCCGTGTCAGACTCCTGCTCAGTGGGAAGCCTGCTTCTCCCTCTCCTACTCCCCCTGCTTGTGTTTCTTCTTTCTTTCTCTCTCTCTCTCTCTCTCTCTGTCAAATAAATAAATAAAATCTTTTCAAAAAATAATAATTACCATTCTTATATTTAAGTATGCTGTATGTCATTGATACAAGGGAACAGTATCTGTATTTGTACCATCTTAGAATGTTATTTATTTTTGTACTGTTTATAATCTGTGGACAAAAGAGGGTTTCCTTCCTCCTTTTATCTCTGGGTTCATGACAGGGAAGGAGATGCTCCATCTGTTTCTACCTCTTTCTGTTCTGTAAGCCAGTCCTCTAAGAGCATCAGCTTAACCTGTCACTTACAGCAAGTGAAACTCAGTGCAGGGTCTCATACATCCCCAAATAGGTTTGCTTTCTTTGTGTTATGGTGTCCAATTTGAAATTGCCTTGATAGTTCCAGTGACCATTTCCCAGTATAAAGTTTAAGAAGGGTGAGCTAGGTTTTTAATTGTCACTCTTCATGGTCAATCAGCAGTTCAAATTAAAGAAAATGATAATTGGAAAACATACATATACACACTCCTAGCTGTCCCTATTTCCTAAATCTTCTGTACTTAATACAGGAGGCCACTCTTGTTCAAAACCTTTTAATATATTTCTGTTACACTTAGAGAAGACCAAAACTCCTTCCAGAAATACTCAAGAGCCTATATGATCTCAGGTCTGTCTCACTCTCTGTCTTTCTTCTGGCACTCTCTCCCTTATTCACTAAGTTCCAACTTCACTAAACTTTTTTTCACCTCAGAGCCTTTGCATATGCTGTTCCCTCCACCTAGGGCATTCTCCCCACATAGATGCTTTTACAAAACTACCTTCTGCTTAGGTGGTTAATGGTCAATTATCTAGAATCATCCAAAGAACCATGTTATTGTAGGCTTTATACTTATGTAGATCATCTGAGGAAATTTATAACTTCATTACCAACTGCTAATGCCCAGTTTGCACTTGCGTAAGGAGCCTGATCTAGGAACATGCATGTTTATTGGCAGAAATGGCCTCCTTAAGGAGAACACTTTCATAGATCCCTAATGTTCTCAGTATTCCCCTTATCAGTTAAAACCCTTTCTCCTTCTTGCAGTCTTTTCCAACACAGAATTTACCTCCTTAGCTCCATTTTAAGTATTTAGAGTGTAGGCCCTACTTCTTCATTGTTATATTTCCATAATCTTTGTATGTAGTATTAACAATAATGATTATCATATTACAATAGTGTAACAACAGCAAAGGCTTATCTAGATGGGCCTTACTACAGGGGCCAGGCACTGTTCTAAGTATTGACATATATTAAGTCATCGACTGATATAAGGATTAGTCATATTAACCCAATAAGACAGACACTCTTTTTTTTTTTCAAGATCAGCACTCTTATTATCCTTATTTTACAGATGAGAAAACTAGAAGCTCAGAGATCGTTAGTCAAGTTTTCATTCAGCTATTGGTGAAGCTAACTGTCAAACACAAGTAGTCTGCTGTTGTTAACAACAATGCTAAATACATAGTCACTATTAAAAAAAACAAAAGAACAAATAATTGATTATTTCTTTGAGATAATACTTTGGTGTTCTTTTTTTTTTAATTTTTTTAAAAGACTTTATTTATCTGACAGACAGAGATCACAAGTAGGCAGAGAGGCAGGCAGAGAGAGAGGAGGAAGCAGGTTCTCCACAGAGCAGAGAGGCCGATGCGGGGCTCAATCCCAGGACCCTGGGATCATGACCTGAGCCAAAGGCAGAGGCTTAACCCACTGAGCCACCCAGGTGCCCCAATACTTTGGTGTTCTAATGGCTACTTGAAATTGCTGAACTAGTTTTTCTAAGTTTGCCTAAGTCTGTCCTAGCTTGCTTTGGTGATGATGACAGTAAATAACTGACAAATAGTATTTATTATTCTGCTAAGTGGTTCACTTCTAAAATCCACCATCTTTTGCTTCATTAGTAACAATATATCTCATGGTACAAACTTTCAGAGAAAAATGTGGATTCTTTTATCCCAAATCACTGCTGATAGCATTACAGAAAGACCATGTACTTCTAATATTTATACTATATGTCTAAGCAGTATAATGTCATTGATTGTGTAAGTAAGAAACATGGGAGTTGGGACGTCTGGGGGACGCAACTTGTTAAGCATCCACTCTTGGTTTTGGCTCAGGTCATGATCTCAGGGTCCTGGGATCAAGCCCCACATTGGGCTCTGTGCTTGAGACTCTCTTCCTGCTTCTCCCTCTGCTTCTCTCCTTGTTTGTGCTCTCTTTTTCTAAAATAAATAAATAAAATCTTAAAAAAAAAGAAATATGAGGGGTGCCTGGGTGGCTCAGTGGGTTAAGCCACTGCCTTCGGCTCGGGTCATGATCTCAGGGTCCTGGAATTGAGCCCCACATCGGGCTCTCTGCTCAGCAGGGAGCTTGCTTCCCCCTCTCTCTCTGCCTGCCTCTCTGCCTACTTGTGATCTCTCTCTCTGTGTCAAATAAATAAATAAAATATTAAAAAAGAAAGAAACATGAGAGTTAGTATAGTGAGAGACTATAAGATTTGAAGTTAAAAACTGGATTTTTTTTCCCCTTTTATCTCCACTGTTACCCACATGACCGTCTATGACTGCCTTTCTATATTTATGCCTCAATTTTCTCATCTATAAGTGCCAGCATTTAAAGGTATTATGAACTCTAACAAATATCAAAGAAATATAAGTAAATTATTGATTAAATAACAACCTCAGGGCTACTGAATATACACAAGACATTACTCAGTGCCAGAAGATAGTCCAAATGCACTTGACTGCTTGTCTAATGAATGATGCAGGAAGAAAGATAAATAGATGCTGTCAGGAAATTTGTTCTGGTTTTGTTGGACTGATCTTGTTCACAATTACAGAATATTGGATTTTGAGCCTAAGTCTTAATAGCCAGCTCTGTGGATCAGACATGTCTATGACAGACCATTATATGAGTCAATGATTTCTTAATTCGAAGTTATAGCAATCTGGATGCCAAGTGTCAAAGAATACAGTATAGTAAACGCCAGGAATAATACCAAGTCATAAAGGAAGGAAGCTGTGGTATAGTGAAGTAAGTCCCAGACTTGGAAGCAGAATGTCTGGGTTTGATTTCCGGTGGTCTCACTTACAGCTGTCAGAATTTCATCTGAAAATTGAACACTTCTAAGACTGTTTCCCTCTCTCTAAAATGGTCATGTATACCTTCATAGGAGTGTTATGACTATTAAACATGATAGTGTATTTTAAAATAAAATAACTGATTCCTAGGCTACATGAGGTCACCAAGACCAGGGGAACTGGCTTCTGAACTATGGCCATTCTGTGACTAAGGAATTTGATTGTTCTCATAATAGGGAGAGTGCCACTCGTGGGCTAGATATTTGGTAAACACTGTGGAGTTAAAGTACTTCAACAGAAGTCTTTTCCATGATATCCGCCAATTATCAGTTCATTCATAGCCATTTTAAGCATTTAACTCTCCAAAATAAAATATTAACTTTTTTTTTTTTTTTGTAGTCCAGAGTTCTGCGCACACATAATGGGATCCAACTGTAAACTTTTAGGAAGGTTAATTTCTAACTGGCAGTATTTTTAAATGCAAAATTTTAATATGTTCTATTTTAAGACATTTTAACTGAGTGTACTGTTAAAATGCCAACATGCTTTATACAAGGAAGTGAGGTGGCAGACACTGGGAAGACCTCCAAGGACACAATAATTAGGTTCTAGGAGGATAAGGGTGACTACATTTCCAGAAAGAAAAATAAGGCTAATTTTTTGAAATAATTAAAATATATCAAACCAGCAGATATTTCATAAGCTGAGACATATTTTTTAAATTTTCTAGTTCATAAATCACAAGTGATATCCTGACCAAAAATCTTCCTATTAAAAGGTCAGAGGACACAAACAATAGTTTTCATAATGTATTTGGTTTCAGGGTTTATAATAACAAATGGCAATTTTACATCTTCTTGCTTTGACTACTTCAAAGGTGTCTGCTCTGTCAGTGGTTTTCGGTGGGGTGAATCTAGTGTATCTATTTGCAAAACTCCAATGTATAACATATATTTAAATATCCTTGTCACCTGTGTTCTCTAGGAACACAAACTGCAATTCCTTTTATCTGTGTCAATTTTTTCATTTGTTTCTCAACTGGTTTGAAGTAGCTGATGCTCCCATGTACCTCAAACTCAGGGCAAAATATATTAAACTCCCATCCAAGTACTAACCAGGCTCGACCCTGCTTAGCTTCTGAGATCAGACGAGATCGGGCACATTCAGGGGGTTACATTATATGTTTAAATAAAGCTTAAATAAAAAAAATAAAAAAATATATTAAACTCATTTTTATAAGTATGATTGAATATCCAAAGATAATATGCACAGATAGTAAGATGCCAGACTGGCAGAGGGAAAGGTACTTCAGCTCAGAACTCTTCAGGAGGACCTCTTTAAGACACAACTGATGAAATTTTACCTATCCCTTCTCCAACATGGCGTGGGATCAGGAGCCAATACCTTTAGAATAAGCAGGTTAAAGTTTTGTTTCTGGAGATAATCTGTAAATGCATACATATGGCCTAGGGTAGGTACGGACAAGTCCCACGAATCCTATCAGCTTGACTACGTTAGCTGATTTTCCCAGGAGCCTGGATGTACTCATTCAATAAAAAAATATTCAAACCATGATGGTCACTTTTTTAAGCATGAGTGATAAAGCTGTGAACAAAAGTAGAAGAAAATCTGTTCCTCCATAGAGTTTACATTCCAGTTAGGGAAAACAGGTATGAAGTAGATAAAAGTGCATAGTAGGACAGATGGTGATAAGTCTCATGGACAAATATAAAGCAGAAATGGGCAGAGTGTGGTTGCAGGGAGAGGACTGTAACTTTTAAATTTTGGTCTGATCAAGTTCACTGAGTAGAAGACATCTGAGCAAAGGTCATTGACATTTGAAACGTAAGTATTCAGTGCATACATTAAATATATGGTAAATATATGGCCATAGCACTAGCACCACCACCCCAGAAGGGGGCAGCACCTTCACCATCAACTTCTAGGTAGGTATTATGATTAAGGCGGTTTTACATCCATTATTGTATTTTATTCTTTGAGGTAAATACCCTTTCCTTTTGACTTTATATGTGAAAATAATAAAGTGACAAGTTTTTAAGTAACCTGTTCAACATCACTCATTAATTATGAGCAGTAAAGATCAGATGTCACCTCCAAGTGGTTTGACTCTCAAACTTGCACACTAAGTACTACACCACAGTGACTATGAGGTTGCGTCGCCATAGCTGGATGTCTCAGGACACAAGGCACAACACTCAGCTGAGGGACACCAAAAAATAAAAGGCAGAAAAATAATGGATAATTATGCTCAGTTTGCTATTATGCTATGATCTGGTCATATTTGGTTTCACAAATATATCACAATAACTAAGTAGAGCATTAGGCAAAGTAAATATACTTCATAAAAAGTTTTTATAATCATTAAATCCAATTTCACTATTACTTCTTATTCTGCACACCTAACCTTGGGTTCTTGGGCCTAACTGGATTGCCTGTCTCCCCACTTTATTCTATTACAGAAATGTCCTGCAAATGTAAACGCCTAGCTCTAATTCTGCTATCACATGATTTCTTCCCAATTCTTCATTTTTGGCTAAAATTCATCTCTGTCCCCTTCATACTCTGAATCCAATGCTTGACTTAATCAGATTTTTATGCCAGTCTATCTCTTCCATTAAATTATGAATATTTGAGTAGAAGATGTAATGTCTTTTTCATCCTTGTATGTCACATAAATCTGAATCCAAAGTTTTGTAATGATATATTTTAAGCAAACATTGGCTGAACTGAAATCAAATAGAAAAGAACAAATGCTTTCATTTCCTCAGCTAGACTCTAAACTGCACTGCACCATGGCCAAATCACTGTCCACTTGGTTCCCTTATATTTTTGCAGAAACATAAAGACAAACAAGTCAGAAATAACAAAAAATTCATGGTATTTAAAAATTATAAACTAGTCAAATAGTGGTATTTGTATACAAGTTAAACAAAGAAGGTTTATGTGTCCATAGTTATTTAATACTAAAATAATGAATCTTTGAAAAAGAACTTTAGAAATAAGATGAATATAGGGGTGTGCCTGGTGGCTCAGTTGGTTAAGTGTCTGCCTTCCTGAGGTCAAGATCCACACTGGGGGCAGGAGGCGCTCTGCTCAGCAGGTATCCTGCTTTTCCCTCTCCCTCTGCCTGCCATCTGCCTACCTGTGCTCTCTATCAAATAAATAAATAAAATCTTAAAAAAAAAGATAAATATAGATGTGGCTCCAAATTGCACTAGTGTAAGAAATAATGGTATAGATTTCTTTCAAACTAATAGCAACAAAATGAATGGGAAAGTCAACAAAAGATAGGTATTTGCAGCATATCATTTTTTGACATCTTAATGACTATATAATCTAAATGGAAACCTTTTAAAATATCCATTTAATGGATATAACTAATATTTATAGTTTACTATATATTATAAAAATTAAAAATTAAGATATTCTTCTATAATACAGATTCATAATGTATTTTGAAATTTCCATAGAATTAGACTAAGAATCTCAAACCCATTAAAAATCATATACAGAGTCTTCAAAGAGCTCTCAGCTAGATTATCAATTTCTTCCTGTGGACCTCAAAATTTATATTTATGGGGTCAAATTTTCTCTCCAATTTGTGCTTCCTTTTCAGGGTTGAAATACAACTTACTAAGGAGGGGAATTCAGCACAAGACAGCCTGATGCAGGTGTGATACCCATTTCCCAGGGTCAAGCAGCTAGATACCTGCTTAAAGTCAGTTCAACCCTATACAAATACTACATTCATACTCAGAGAGGATTTTCTAGCATTAGGTAAACATTCATGTTTTCTATCTATGATACAGTTTCTTTATAACCAAAACCTATTCTCCATATTCCTCTTGATTATCATACAGTCTCTCTAATTCTTGGCCACAAAGCAATAATATAAGAATGCATGCCATCAAAAAACTTTTTTTTTTTAAAATCAGAGCCTAAAGGAAAAAAAAGAAAAGAGAGAGAGAAAGAGAGAATTAGAACCAAATTCTACCATCCAAACAATCACAATTCTGTTTTATTTTTCCTAGAAGTTTACTATATGAAATAGTGTTTGAATTACATCTGCCAATGACCAAAACATGAAAATAATTTTGTTATATAGAAATTTTCATTAAAGCATTTTTTTAAGCGATGGACTTGCTTTTTGTTATTAAACTCTCTGGAATTTTTACCTTAAACTACAAACTGAAAGAAAACAAATAGAAACCATAAAAATAAGCAGATGTCCTCTGATCATAGCCAGAATTCATCCAAGAGAAATCTGCTTAAGTGTAATTTTATTATCTAGGCTAGTCTTACTTTTAATGATCAGATTTTTTTTAAAGTAACAGATTGCTTTCATGATTATCATTGTAAGACCTGATCTTTACAAAAAGTGTAGGGAATGAATTGCTCTTCTCTCTTACCGCCATCTATAGTTTGCAAGCACATGAGTTTCTATTTATCACATTGAACTGTGACAATTTAATAAAGATTTTGCTGGATCGCACAAAGTCCATATATAATTGTCATGTAGACTAAAATGAATGCCACACACAGGTCTGTGGTATTCCTTTAAAGAAAAGTCAACGACAAAAGAGCAAAAAGAGGTGCTCATATACATATTATTCAAAAGTTTACACTGTTTGTGAGATGCCATACACATATATCATCATCATTAATTAGTATTTCTCAAAGTTCATGTTATCCTTGTAACCCTAGCAATTATTTTAAAACCAAATAAGGATTAACATAAGAATAAATTCTATTGGTTTAGTCATCTCTAAATTATTTAAAGAATCAATATCCTACAGAAATGAGTTATGTATTTCATTAGTATCTTTAAGATAATCACCATCATTATCAAAGAATTATATGCTTTTAGAGACAGAAGGGGTCTTAAATGTAATCTGGTACTACTCTTTTGTTTTCAAATACAGGCAGAGTAATTAAATGACTCTTAACTGCATGCAACTAGCTAGTGATGAAGTCAGAAACTAAGATTTCAGTCTTAAGCCAAATATTGTATTCTTCCCATTATGAACAAAGCTACCTCCCCAAAGTAGTAATTAAACTAATATCTGATGATTATATATTGGTTTCTATGTGCCAAGTTCTGTTCTAAGCTCTATATTGATTTAATCTGTTTAACAGCCCATCAGGCAGGTACTCTTAGCTTCTGCATTTTATAGGTGGAGAAACAGAGATAGCAAAGTTTAACTCACCTGCCCTTCAAGTGACTAGTAAGACATTGAGCTGTTTTGGACCCAGGAATGTTGGCTTCTGAGCCTTTGCTCTCAACCAAGATATACTATTGCATATAATTTATAACCAGATAGCATTCTCCTCACGGGCTATACCAAGAAAATAATCAACAGGTATCATCTTTGACTTAGACTAACTTCCAACCTATGATTTAATAATATAACTAAAAATAATTAAAGCAGCCTTCAAGGTGAGCTTTCCCAGAATAACTTGGGAGATTCAAACCCATTGCTGTCAGTGACACTTTGCCATACCCCTTTAAATAACAATGTGGGTTCACAACGGTTAGTTCATTCACTTGTCCTTTCCTACAACAAATATTTACTGAGAGCCTACTATCAACCAGACACTCTGCTAAGATTAAAACAAACCTCTCTGCTCTCATAAACTTGTACTCTTGTGGGGGAAAACATGCCACTGAGAGTAATAAAAGTAAATGTTATAGTTATATTACATATATACAATATACATTACAAATATATTACATAATTTACATATAAAAGTAAAAGCTATGGTTATATTAGAAGTTGATAAATACTATAAACAACAACACTGTTTATATTTATACACCCTAATATTTATAGACCTTATATTTAGACCCATGTTACAAGCTATTTGAAGTGTGGAGGAGAAGGCAGTTTGCAATTTTAAGTAGTGTCATTGAGATAAGCCTTCTTGAAAAAGTGAGCGAACACTTAATAAAGAGAAGCAATCTGGCAGAAAGCCATCTGAGGAAGAAGAAAGAACTACCACAAAGGCACAGGTATGATTGTGACTAGAATTCTGGTGCCAGGCTGGGGAAAGTGATCATTAGGAAAGAAGTGGGGGACACAGAGAGATACCTGAGGGACAGATCATGAAGGGTCTTGAAGGACACTGGAAGGGCTCTGGCTTCTGTTCTAAGTACCACAAAGAACACCGCAAGATTTTAAGCAAAGGAGTGCCATGACTTGACTTACTAAGTTTTAGAAGATCACTCTGGCTGTCATGTTAAAAATACAGCATGACAAGACAAGAACAGAAGCAGGGAGATAAGCGGAGGGGATTTTGGAGTAATGTAGGTGAGAAATGACAGAGGCTCAGGCCAGGGTGGTAATGGGAGAGGTGTAAAAAGCGATACAGTTTTGGATATATTTTGAATATATTTAACAGATTTGGATGTATTTTGAATATATTTAACAGATAGGAGAGAATGAGAACAGCCAAACCAGACTCCAAACTTTGTGGTCTGAACAACTAGAAAGGATGGAATAGTTATTAACAATATTGAGGAAGGATGAAGATGAAGCAGATTTAAGTGGTAAGAGCAGTAGTTCAATTTGGGGGCATGCTGGGTTTACGACATTTATTAGTCATTGAGTAGACTGTGGGCAGCCATTGAATAAGTGAGTCTGGAAGTTCAGGAGAAAGGAATGGACTGGAAATAGATATTTGGGAGTCATCATCACATATACAGACTTAAAATCATGAGCCTAAATCACACTAAATTCAGGGAGTAGACAGAGAATAAAAAAGCACCTAAGACTGATTTACAAAGCCCTCAAACTTTATAGAGCTAAGTAGACAAGTAAGGACAGAAAGAGAATTAGCAAAGAGGACTGAAAAGCTAAGCGATATAGAGGAAAGCCAAGAGATTATGGGACCTGAATGCCCAATGAAGAAAATTTACCAATTGTGTCAAATTCTGCTCCTAGTTCTAGTAAGGTGGGCAAGGAAAATTGACCCCTGGACTTAGCATCACAGAAGTATGGGGCATGTTGAGCATTAGTGGAATGGCAACAGGCAGAGGTGAGAAAAGCTGGATTTTAGTATTAAGTATTTTATATTAATTATTCTAATTATTAACTTCATTTACATTTTTCTGTGTCCTTTTTGGGGATTGGGGGAAGAGGTCATACCTTACTTAGTTTGATATTCTTCAGGCTTATTAAACAGTTTCTGAATAATATCAACTACTCAAGAATTTTTTTGTATTCAATGGATGAATAAAATACCTATACGTAAGACATAAAAAGTAGTTCTATTGTAGGTGGAACTTAACTATATAGTTGAAAGGAAAAAAAATCTGGTTTAAGACCAAATTGTTAAAAATGTTCAGAGGAAAGTGCTCACTGAGAGCTGTGTGACCATTTAAAGAAGTAGCAGGATTCTGGTTGGATTTTAGAGAAGTATGTCGATGTGTCCACAAGCTCTATTTACTCCCTGAAATGATCTGCATTGTCACTTTGCTTGGTAACAGTAACACTTCCCAGAAAAAGAAGAGGAAGAAGGAGGAGGTGGGGGAGGGGTAGGTCGAAAGAGAGAAGGAGGGAAGAGAGGAGAAATAGGCATATATCAGCTTCTTTTGCTAAAATTTAGATTCTTTTTTTTGGGGGGGGAGGCAGAATGAGCAGGAGGGACAGAGAGAGGGAGAGAGAATCTCAAGCAGACTCTGCCAGAGTGAAGAACCTGACACAGGACTTGATTCCAGAACCGTGAGATTATGACCTGAGTGGAAACCAAGAGTCAGATGCTTAACGGACAGCATCACTGAGGTGCCCCTAAAATTTGGACTCTTAACTCAAGTGCAATGTGGTCTAGGATTTAGCAGGAATAAAAAAGATAAGCAAAAACTGAGGTTACTTCTTTTAGCTCAACAATTAGTTATGAATATACTATGAGAGAATTTTTAACTCCTAAGCCCCAGTAGCTCAGAATATGCCTGCAGTTGGAGAGAGACTCTTCACAGAGGTTATTCAGTTAAAAGAAGGTGGGTCCTAATCCAATATAACTGCTATCCTTATAAAAAGAAGAAATTTGCACATAGACACATAAAGAGGGAAGGCCATGCGAAAAGACAGGGAGGAGATGACCAGCTACAAGCCAAGGAGAGAGATCTGGAACAGATTTCTCTCACAAAACCCCAGAAGGAAATGACTCCATGGACACTTGGGTCTTGGACTTCATAGCTGCTGAGCTGTGAGAAAATAAATGTGTGTTGTTTTAGCCACTGAGTCTGTGGGACTTTGTTATGGCAGCCCTAGAAAAATAATACAGAATGTAAAGCTAAAATGGCCCATATTTTGCATTCATCTGTAAAAGAATGCTGTAAAAACTGATAGAAAGATTCCCCAAGAGCGTGGAAGGCAAACCAAGAAATGACTGGGTTTCATCTGAGTTTGCAGTAACTTCGCTGTGAGAATGCTCTGTTCTTTCTTTTTTTTTTTTTAATTTTTAAATTTTTAAAAAGATTATATTTATTTTATTTGAGAGAGGGAGAGAAAGAGAGAATGAGCAGGCAGAGAGGTAGAGGGATAAGTAGACTCCCCGCTTAGTGGGGCGCCCATGTGGGGCCCAATCCCGGACCCTGAGATCATGACCTGAGCCAAAGTCAGATGCTCAACCAACTGAGCCACTCAGGCACTCTCAGAAGTCTTGTTTTAAATACTGACCTTCTGCTAATAATCTCATGACATATCACAAGTTAGTTTAGAATTTTCAGAATAATTTCACCTCAAAATTCAACATGGTGGGCTTATTTTTCTTTCAGTTTGTCTCACTGTTTTGTTCCTGTTGATATTTCCAGAGTCCAAATGACCACAAAGCTCACAGTTCAGCATATCAATGCTCTGTTCTTGATTTACTTTGTATCTTTCCAACCAAGAGAAAATTTTTTCTACAATTCAATCAATACAAATAATTTTTTAATTATCTCTCAATTCATATATGCTACTCTGTGCACCCGTTTGTGCCAGATAATCAAATGCTGACTATATATATATGCAAATGAAAAAAGAAATGCCTTTCAAGAGGTAGTTAATATAAAAAGAGATGACAATTACAGTGTAAATAATCATTACTCTTTTACTGAGTTGAGGAAAGAATTAGTAGTAACTAGATTATAAATTCTCTGAGGACTAAGACTATATTTTATTGACCTTGAAAAACAGTATGAAACCTAGAATTGTCTTAAAATTAGTACAGGCTTAAACAAAAAATGTTTGTTAAATGAACATAAAAGTATACCATGAGAATCTTACAGTCAATATTAAAATCGTGAGGTAGAATGCTTTAAAATAGAGGTTTTATAAGGGTTACAGATCAGGAGATGACTGTCACTGAAAAGATAGTTTGTTATACTCACAGATCCCAAAGTGGGGGTGGGGGTGGGGCATGTCATACTGCACATGGGGTTAGGAGAAGTCACATGGGGCAGCACCAGTACTGGTCGGAAGGCAGGTGGGATGAGATGGGAGGAGTGAGGAGAAATGTGGGCAAGAGCCTTTATTATGGTTTCCACAGTAAGGAATGGGGGAGGCAGGATAAGCAGGTTTAGGATTAGTTAGTTCAAGTAATTTCCATGAGCTCTAAGGTAAAAAGGCTGTCATCTGGTACTTGGCCCTGGGGTGATTAGGGCAAGTGGATCATGGCTCCCAGAGTGTAAGAGTTCAATAGAAGATGTGGTCCATAAACACAATGGAATATCAGTCAGCCATCAGAAAGTATGAATACCCAGCTTTTGTATCAACATGGATGGGACTGGAGATTATGCTGAGTGAAATAAGTCAAGCAGAGAAAGTCAATTATCATATGGTTTCACTTACTTGTGGAACATAAGGAATAGCTTGAAGGACATTAGGAGAAGAAAAGGAAAAATGAAGTGGGGGGAATTGGAGGGGAAGATGAACCATGAGAGACTACGGCCTCCTAGAAACAGACTGAGGGTTTCAGAGGGGAGGGGAGTGGGGGGATGGGTTGGTCTGGTGATCTGTATTAAGGAGGGCATGTACTACATGAAGCACTGGGTGTTGTATGCAAACAATGAATCTTGGAACACTGCATCAAAAACTAATGATGTACTGTACAGTGACTAACATAACATAATTAAAAAAGAAAAAAAGAAGAGATGCTCAGGACTGTGATTCTGGATTGGTTTGTTGGCATTTAAAAGGGATGTTCTAGGGCAAGTCTTTGAATAACTTCAGGAACTGGCTAATCTTGGGAAGAGCTGACACTTCCAGATCAGCAAGGTCCCTGATGTCAAAGAATCAGAAGACAGAAAATAGAAAAAGACATGACTAATACATAGGAGTTGCTTTATTTCCCAGTAATTTGCCATTTTCTTAGTAATTAACATACTGAACAATATTTTAGACTTTTTTCAGCCTCTCATGACCATAACTTATTAGCCCAGTCTTAACTTTGACATTGATGTTAACATACAGCTGCAATAAAATCTGTATAAATTTTTGTAAATCTTTCCTAATTTCATAATTCCTTAATAAAAACAATAGCTATTTTTCCTCATTTTGGAAATTATTTATTCTAATAAACAGATACGCAGATTAATATGATTGCTTTTAAATGAAGGTTAGTTTTGTGCACAAAAAGTATAAAAAGACATCACAGAAAGACAAAGGTTATCAGTTCTTCATTGACTTAAAGGACACATTAGCAATTATTTTCCTTGAATTAGACAATGTAAATATCTTGGAGTCAATTTTGAGAGTTTATTATTTCTTTAGGTTTATTGAAAACTGGACAGGGTATAAAGAATCGTATTATTCTTCTTCTCCATATTCTATTCTCCTCCTGGTGTTTGCCTGAGATTTAGGGTAAGTGCCTTTGCTTCTGTGTCCTCTGGATGACTTTTTTTTCCCCAATGTAATAGGATGACACTAGCCATATGGAGATAGGCTCTGAAAATGCACTGAGATTCTAGAATTTACTGAAGTAAAAAATAGTACTGAATTTTCTGTAGTCAATCTCTCCTAAAGCTGCAGATTAAAAAATAGGTTATACCCAAGATTGTGATTAAAGATAATAGTGGTCATGTCTGATTCTCAATTCCATGGGATACATCTCCCTTTTCTGGGTGACCTCAGGACAAGCTGAGGAATATTCAACAAGAACAGAAATAGATGGCATTAAATCAATCAAATACATCACCATTCCATTGGCTTTATATTACAAGAAACTACCCACAGAATGACAGAAGACCTGAGTAAGAAGTGGTAAGGAGATTCTGAAAGTTAGCTCCATAAGAGTATGTCAGTGACTCAAGTCAATGCCTGATGAAATGAACCAACAGCATTAAGTTCTTATCATTAATTCACCAGTGTTTTTATCACTAGTCTTTCCTTAAGGGAATTATTTATCTTCACAATTTTATTTAAAGAAGAGGGTTTTTAGTAATAGATATCAATTAAGCAAAGAATATCCCACATCTGTCCATGGTATATACTCTAGTAATTAAATGTAAATTGTAACTTAAGTTAAGAATGATGCTTTGGAAGACTCTTCACTGATCCAGTTTGACACGGTGCCTCATACGTTGTGGGAGCACATACGCACATGGGCACACATGTGCACACACATGCACACACAGATGAAATTAAAATTGATGTTAATACCAGAGGGGAAGAAAAAGAGCAAAAATGCAACAGACTCGTATTGCCAAATGGACAGTCATGGAATTTTCTTCAAGGTTTAAAACAAGCTGCTCTCACTTATGAAATTTCTCTTCCCATAACCATGAGAGGGTTTTGGAGAATTCACATGTCAATTGAAGAATGCACCCCTTTAGTTTTTCAAGTGGTGCCAAAAGGTGTTAGGAAAGAAGAATATTAAATTGCAACAGGCTCTTCTCTAAACTCATTGGAACAGCTGAACTAAAACCACTAAGTCAAGCAGAATCTGATTACTCACAAGGGGTTGTATCATGTAACACATACGAGTCTAGGAAGTATCATTAAAAGTGGTCTTTGGATCTAAAATAAAGTAGCTGAAGACGAGCGCTAAAGTATTCCTCGGGTTAAATCACTGCAGCAGCTCTTCAATCAGGGCTAAGCTTGAGCTGTGAACGTGTGAGACCATCACAACTGAGGAGAAGCAGGTGGAAGTTACTACAAAGCTCTGCCCTGTTCCTGGCTCGAGGAGAGAGACTGGGACAGGTGTGGGCTGTGATGGAGGTGGTGTGTGGTGCAGGTGGAGCTCCTGCTCAGGTAATGATCCAAAGGGAGAGTAGATGTGGAATATTTTATCTATTTGAGGGAGAGAGCAGAAACCACACAAGTGCACAAGTATGAAGTGGGCAGAGCAGAGGTGGAGGGAGAGGGACAAGCAGATTCTGCACCCAATGCAGGGTTCGATCTCATGACCCCGAGATCAAGAACTGACCCCAAAAAAACAAGAGTCAGATGCTTAGCCCATTGCACCACCAAGGTGCTCCAGGGGAGTATAGATTTTAGATAAAGCCTCATAAGAATACAAATCACAGTCTTAGGTCTTAGCAATCACCTTCTATGTTAATACATGTTCCTATTTCAATGAACAACCTCAAATATCTCTTTGATCTAAATCAGTACTGTCCAATAGAAACATGATGTGAGCCAAATATTTAACTTCACGTTGTCTAGTAGCTACATCAATAAAAGTAACAAGAAACAGGTGAAATCTATTTTAATAATACATTTTAATTATACATTTTATTTCATCTAATGGGTTGAAAATATCCTCATTTTAACATGATTATATGTTGAAAATCTTAATGAGATATTTTAATTCTTTATTTCTGTACAAAGTTTTTGAAATTGAAATTGAAATCTACACAGAACACATCCCAATTCGGATTAGTCACATATCAAGTCGTCAATAGTCCTGTGTGGCTAGTGGTTACCATGCATGGCTATTGACAACACATATCTAGATGTTCGAGCCTATTACTGAGGAACACTTGGAAAGCCAGTGTATGTTTAAAAAGGAAAAAAAACCTGTGAAGCTGGATGACTACCTAGCAGTATATCAATTAACCCAAAACTTCTCTTCATGATCCCCACACTTCTTTGTTGCCAAAATTTGGGGTTGTAGAGACTAAAAAGTTGATGTGAAAAATCCTGGATTATACTCTTAGCTCTAACCGTGGCTCTGACTGGTTTGTTTGTTAGTGGATCTGGACTATGATTATAGTTATACCTACACTATCCTTGGATTTGATCCAGGGAATCCCAATCCAGTTTCAGACACCTTATGAGTATGTACTGATACACTTTAGAACTAAACAAAAAATGCACTGACCTCTAGATAACACTGGCTCTCTACGCAACTCAAGCAGTCAATTAATGTAGCTTGTATATTTTTCTAGTCGAACTTGGCTCCAGACTCCATATTGTTTACACATTTACCTATGCAGGAAAACCATTATGTGTCTATGAATGTGACACTTTGGGGGCATTCTAAAGAAATTAATTCATTCCTTCCTTGAAAAAACTATTTATAAAATAGTTACCATGTGTGTAGATAAATGAAGCACTGAGGGCAAAAGAATGAGAGTATGGATCATGCCACAAAGAGCTTCTGGTTTGTTTTGCAGAAATAGATACATCAAATTAGTGTATATTATTAGTGTAAAAAGGAACATAAAGAGGGGGAAATTAATATGCCTTGGATCTACCAGGAGACTTCATGGAGAATTCAAACTCACAGTGTTCATAAGGATGACTGGGTTTGAGCTGACAATTCCAAATTGAGGAAAACGTTTCAGCAGAGAAATGGAATTGAGTGGCTAGAGATAGGAAGAGCCTAATTTAATTGGCAATTTTGTGTGAAGAAGTAATAATGATGGTTAATGTTGATTATATAATACGTATTATATGATATATAATAATGAGGATACAATAATGAGAACACTGAAGCACAGAGAGGTTTAATAACTAAGACCTATAAAGCTGGAAAATATAGGATGAGTTTGGGTTAGACACTTTGAGTATTAGGGGAACATTCAAGTGTCAGGGACTATGGTGTTAGAATATCCATATAAAGTTGAGACTGGAGATATTATCTTGGGAATGAAGTTTATACTGTTAATTAACTGTAGGAAAGCATCTAAAGCTAAGGCCTATTCCCTGGGAAGTACCCACAGCTGGAAAACGAACCTGAAGAAAAAAGAGAGATGGTCCATGAGAAAACAAGGAAGGTGTAGTATGATGGAAGCCAAGGAAGGAAGAGAAATGGGTAATCACATCAAATGATGTATGAAGATCAAGAAGAATAAAGTCCGAAAAACCCATGGGATTCATTCAGGAGAGAGAAATACAACAGAAATGGAAGGCAGTTCTCAGTGAAATAAGAGAAAGTGGATTATAAATAAGGGAGACATTGAGTATAAGCCCCTAATCTGACAGTTTGGGTTTGGTGCAATAAAAGAGAGAAGTATAATGAAAGATAAAGAAATATCAACACCTCTGAAAGTCTTCATTCACTAACTAGACCACCAGATAGCTGAGTGGTTGGGATGGACGGGTTAGCAGAATCTTCTGAGCTACCTCCTTAAGCATAGAAAGAAGGATGAAATGGATGAAAAGATAAAAAAAAAAAAAAGGTATAAATCAATGACAAGAGAAAATTCCATGTAGCCTGTGGAGAAAACCCACTTTTTAAACTACCAAAATCATCTGCCCAAAGTGAAGTGGGCTTGGGAAATTCAAGAAGGTGAAGAGTATTTGCAAAAGACCTGGTAATGTCTCTATGAGTAAAATTAAATAAATAAAATTATTGTCAAATATTGGAGAAGGTTTAGTTGTAGTTAGTTTTAGTGGGTTAAGTATTTTCCTCCACAAAATTTTGAACCTAGAGGTATAGATATAGAAGAAGAAAATGGTGATTTATAAAGACATTGATTAAAAAGTAGTTCATGAGGTGCCTGGGTGGCTCAGTGGGTTAAAGCCTCTGCCTTCAGCTCAGGTCATGATCCCAGGGTCTTGGGATAGAGCCTCGCATCAGGCTCTCTGCTCAGCAGGGAGCCTGCTTCTTCCCCTCTCTGCCTGCCTCTCTGCTTGCTTGTGTGATCTCTGTCTGTCAAATAAATAAATAAAATCTTTATAAATAAATAAATCAAAAGTAGTTCATGTACTTACTATGATAAACCTTCATGAACTGGTCTAGGTAACAGAAGTAAAGAGCTAACAACCATAGATGTTTTGAAATATTTATTTTCAAACTAAGTACAGATGAGGTTCTCTATCTGATCAGAAGATGAGTTCATTTAAGAAATCTGGCATTTTTTATCAAGCCTTAGGGATAAATTAGGTTTGAGTTATATTTATTTGAATCACAAAAGAAGAAAATATCTTTTTCAAGGAGAATAGACAAGAGTCTAAGAGTAGTAATATTTCTGAGTATCTCAAGGGTCTGTCACTGAAAAGGTCTTCTGGCCCATGTACTCAAATCTCAGACATAGGACAAAGAGCAATGAAAAAGAGAAAAACTTGAAAGAATTGGCTTTGGTGGTAGTTTCTCTGAGGATGGGAGTTTCTCAGGAACACATCAGAAAACCATGAGGGACTATGGACTCTGAGAAACAAACTGAGGGTTTTGGAGGGGAGGGGTCAAGGTGTTGGGTGAGCCTGGTAGTGGGTATTAAGGAGGGCACGTAATGCATGGAGCACTGGGTGTGGTGCATAAACAATGAATTTTGGAACACTGAAAAAAAATTAAATTAAATTAAAAAAATAGATTGCTATATCAGAAAAAAAAGAATACTAAATAAATAAATAAATAAATCTGTCCAAAAAAAAGAACGACAGAAAGATAAGAAACACCAGTGGATATCAGTAGTGATACTACTTAAGTGCTTAAGCAAATATGAACAATAGTACTTTTTGTGGGCATCTGAAATAATTAAATGTAGGAATAAAGTAAGGAGGAACGTGAGAGAAAAAGAAATTGACAGAATTGATTTGGAAGCCAAAGGGTATACCTCACTGAACACACAATAGACATCGTCTGAGATTAGCCTCTAGTCTTTGGACATATTTGATGATGCTGAAGTTCCTGAAAATTTTAAAAAAGCTGAGCCAGAGAAATCTTACATTTGACTATTATCATGATCTTAATTTGCCTCCAGGATGGAATTAAAAATGGAATTTTGAGGAATATTAGTGATAATTAGAGGCAGACCAAATTTATTGAACTGAGCAACCCTTGTAGAATATTTAGTTTATAGATCTCATAAATTACTGAAACAAAACTGCTAATACTAAGACAAGGTATCCTTTTATTTCTCCATTGTATATTCAGTACATCAACATATAACACTAGCTCATTGACTGAAAGGGGACCAAACCATTTGTGAAATTTTTCATCCCTAAATTAGATTAGACTGCTAATTATTACATGGCATAAATAATTTATATAATTACATTCAGGTATAATGGTAAGTCACATGAATAGAAGAAATTGTAAAAACAACAACTGGTATCTTTAGAAGGGGGAATATCCTTGCAGGGTGTAGCTGGAGAAACTATTAAGGACTTACCTATGATAAAAAAAAAATCAAAGGAACATTTATTTGGCAAAAAAAAAAAAAAAAAATCATGCTTATTCACAGGGGCCAGAACCAGAGGCATCCGGTTGCTGAGCTGATCTAAAACTCAGAGCTTAACTTTACAGAGGAAATATTTTAGGAAGCACATAACAATTACATCTATTCCAAAAATATCTGTTTTGAACTATTTATTTACAATTGTAATTAAAGGAGGGAAAAAAGTCTAAGGTCTTAATCTAAAATTGCATTTCAATTTCCTGGATCTTGGTGAGTGATAAGGCAAATAAGGTTAAAAAATAAAAGAGCCAATGGTTGTAAATATCTCTTTGTTAGAACTTCTCGACAAGAAGTGTGTATTTTACATAAAGCAAAATAAAATGAGAGGTCAGTTTGAGGAGCAATCTACATTAAAAATTTAGGATCTTGCACATGCCTAGAGTTAGAAGAAATTGCCAAATTTAAATACATTAGAATACAGTTCTCCCCTAATAGAAGCTATTGAATAAACAGTGATTACAGAATGACTAAATTACATGCCAATTTGTCAGTCATTTATGCTATGTAACTTTCTAAACATTCCAAGATAATCCAAGATAGAGTAACTTTCTAAACACTCCAAAATAATCCAGGGAAGAGTAAAATATGATACAAAGCACATGCCTTACCTCTGTGTGTAATTTATAATTAGATTGACAAATAACCAAAAAGACAGGCATCAAGAGGAAAAGAGACTCAGAGAGGCAGCCAAAGAAATGCCAGACAGTGATAAAAGCAAAGAAAAACACAGGCAGCCATTCAGATGAACTGTGAATAAGACAAGTGCCAAGATTTCCATATGGGCAGTGTGGTAATACTATATGTAGACATATACTAAGCATTTTAATAGCCAGGTTTCACTAGGAGCTCAAAACAGTAGAGGCTAGACAACAGTGTGCTCATTATTATTTTTCCCTTGAGGCAAACACGCATATAAAAGAAAGCAAAAATATTATCCATTGGAACAAAACCAAAAGGAAAAGTTTTTAATGAGCCTAATATATTCTAAGTAAATGATACTGTTCCTAGGGTAATTAGTGTCCTAGAACATCTGTTACCTTACCAGGGAAAACAAAATCTAATTTTATCTCCTGATACTCAAAAACATTTATAAACCTGCAAATGACACCCTCATGCCATGAAGAAATACACAACACAAGGTAATTGCAATTGTAAAACTAAATGGAGCTTGGAGAGTCAGGCATTTTATCGGACACTGACATTAGACATTAATTTGCTATTAATTAATGAAGACATGGCAGCTGGGCTGCATACCCATTTACAAAAAATCAAATCCTAAATCTCCATTGTATACATGTGATTTAAAAGGTTTAAAAACACAGTGAGACCATGGGAATATTTCATTTCGTTTTTCCTTTAACAACCTACCTTAGTTTCTGTTACCATGTAAAATCCAGTAAGATGGAGTTCTAACGTCTTGCACCAAAAGACCACAAGGAAATGCCTCCTGCCCCAAACATCTCTATTCTTTCACCAATAAAAGAATGGTAGTTCTTCAAGCAATATATGTTTCCATTTCACCAGTTATGTGACATACAGCTTAGGACAAGAAAACATTTAACGCCAGTCTTTACTTGTGGAAGAACCTGCTAATGTCCCCCAGTATGTTTTTTCTTATTCTTTTAAATAGTACTATAAGCCTAATTTGTATATGGGTACATGGCTATATAATAGATCAGAGAATATATGGCGAAAAAACAAAAACAAAGGAATCACAAGCTGATAAAGTTCAGGAAAGAAGTGGAAGAAAAAAACGAGTAAGAATATGGGAAAACTAAGGACAAAATTAGAGCCGAGTAAATTACAAGACACAGGTACATTGGAAAAGATAAAAGAAAAACTTAAAAAGAGTTAAAATGTGTTTTATAAAATGGGTGTATCTGCATAAAACCCATTTTGAAAGAGTGTAAAACCCATTTAAAAAATCAGACAAAGGAACACAGAAAATATTTAAAATATAAATTAAATTTGCTAGAACAAAAGGAAGAATTAGTTCAACTGGTACTAAAGACACACCATATACCAAAACCATTTCACAGTGAGATGTATGTATCCTAGTCACATTATCGTTAGGTAAAGAAAAAATTCTCTGAGTGGCCACCAAATCATTTTGAAGCAGTCAAAATTCAGTCTGATCTTAGTTTTCTCTACCACAATATTCAACATTAGAAAGTAGTAGGAAGGGCACCTGGGTGGCTCAGTGGGTTAAAGCCTCTGCCTTCAGCTCAGGTCATGATCCCAGCGTCCTGGGATCGAGCCCCACATCGGGCTCTCTGCTCAGCGGGGAGCCTGCTTCCCCTCCTCTCTCTCTGCCTGCTTCTTTTCCTGTTTGTGATTTCTGTCTGTCAAATAAATAAAATCTTTAAAAAAAAAAAAAAAGAAAGAAAGTAGTAGGAAAAAATGGGAGCGAAGACCTCAAAGACATATGGTATGACCCAATAATTTTCCACTCATAGTTTTGAACAAGCAAAACTGAGAAATATTGCTATGAACTCATCTTGAAGAAGTGACATGAGTAATAATTTTTGCCAAACAGGGAAGAATGGGAAACTATAGCAAAATGATTAGAAGTGAATATTGAATCTACTTAACTAAAATATGTGGGGAACAGGATTATAAAACTTATATAAATGTTATATATCCTGACAGTATTATAATCTAACAAAATAAGCAAGAGAAAAAAGAAGGTTGGAAAAATTTTTAAATGTAAGTTATTTTTCTTACAGTTAGTTGAAAAGCTGTATTACTTAAATATGATTAATTAGAGATATTTCAGTTTATTTAGTAACACATATACATTAAGAAATACAACACTGTCAACTAAATTGAGTGTGGAGAACGAAGGGTAGTGAGAGAAATATCCTAACATAATCATTCCTCCTTCTAGAGAATAAACAGTAAAAGATAGACCATAGAGGATTTTATACAAATTTCTAGTTTAAAGACCTCCAGTTTAAAGATAGCTTTAAAGAAATACAAACCTACAAAACAAAATATTGAAAAAATATCCTATACAAACTAAAAGCATGATATAAAAGGACATAACAAAATTCTCCTATCAATCATACCAACATATTATAGGGCTAAACTCAACTATTATAAATAAAATAAGCTAACAAATTAGAAAACAAAGTGAAACCCAGTTATATGTTGACTCCAAGAGACGAACTTAAAACACACACACACAATCACACACATTCACACACACACACACACACACACACAAAATCAACTACACAAAACCCTTATTATATTCAAAAACAGTCAAATCAGTATAGACAGAATTTTCTTATAACCATCTAATAGAACTAGAAATGAACAAGACAATGAGAAAAAGGAACTAAAAAAATGAAAATTAACAACTAACTTTCTCTTCAAAAACATGAGTCAAAGATAAAATCATAAAGAAACATCATCAAGAAACATGAGGGGCACCTGGGTGGCTCAGTGGGTTGGTTAAAGCCTCTGCCTTCCGCTCAGGTCATGATCCTACAGTCCTGGGATTGAGCCCCGCAACTAGCTCTCTGCTCAGCAGGGAGCCTGCTTCCCCCTCTCTCTCTGCCTGCCTCTCTGCCTACTTTTGATCTCTGTCTGTCAAATAAATAAATAAATAAAGTCTTTAAAAAAAAAGATAAAATCAAAATGGAAATTCTGGAATATACAGAAAAATACTGGTGTTAGAATAATGACTTAGCAAAACTCCTGGGGCTATACCAGGGAGAGCCTAGATGAATATTCCTACTTTAAATATTCATATTCAATTATAAAATTAAATAAACAATTACATATAAAGAACTTTGAAAAAGAATAAATAAAAGCCCAGGGAAAGCTGAATTGAGGAACTGATAAAAATAGAAGTTGAGATAAATAAAATAGCATGAAAATATTAGAAATCCTGTTGAAAATATCAATAAAATAATTAACCATTAACTAAATAAAGTTTTAAAAAAGATTCATGTGAAATTATTTAGCTCAATTCTATGAAACTACATTTTAAGATTTGGATAAAATAATTCATATTTTAGAAAAAATAACTTATTAAAAGTCACCAGAAAAAATAGACTACCTAAACCAATCATCCAAAGAAGGATGCTGTCAGACTGTTACCACTGTGCAAACAACACGTGATGGTTATACAAGAAATTCTACCAAACTGGAGCAGTGGTTCCAACACCTGGAGAGCTTATTAAAGCATAGATCAGTGCCCCTAACACCAGAGATTCTAATTCACATTTCTGGGATGAGGCCATGAATTTGTATTTCAAACAAGTTTCTACATCAGTGACTCTCAGCAGGTGGGGTTTTGTTCACCAGGGGACATCTGTCAATGTTTGGAGACGTTTGTTATTGCAGTTACTATGTGGGACGGTGCTAATGACAAGGTAGATAGAAGCCAGAGATGTTGCACAGGAGAGTCCCCACAACAAAGAATAACCCAGCCCAAAACATTCCCAGGGCTGAAGTTCTGGGTATTGCTAATTCTGTTGGTCTCTAGACCACACTTTGAGTAGTGCTGTTCTAGAGTGCAAGTGGACATAGTTTCTCTAAAGAATCAGATGGCAAATACTTCAGGCTTAGTGCTCCACATAGAGTCTCTGTCACACATTCTTTGTTTATTTTTGTAACCCTTTAAAAATATAAAAATCTATTCTTAGCTCGTAGTCCTTACCAGAACAGATCCTTCTGCGAATAATAGGTACACAAATGTGTTGTGTGATACAAATACGAAGAACAGAAATTCTTCTGTAATGTGAAAAAATACATCTTCCTTACTCTTAAAACTAATCATCAAAATTAATTACAAATTCTAGCAGGCCATTAAGATCAGGGAGAAAAGCAGGATCTTCACTACCACCGCTGTTCTTTTACACTTTGTAGTGATGATAGCCCATATAATTGTACACGAGAAATAAACGATTCTTCTAGAGGTTGCCAAGCAGCAGTGGAGTGGAAACTAGCTGGATGACCACCATATCTGTGTTTTGCTTTGTAGGGCACTTATAGAAGCTGAATTTCCCAATAGGCAAGTCCGTATAATTGAGTTCTACAGGTAGAACATGGATAGAAGTGAGGCAGACTAATTCCAAGTTTGCTTAATAAAAACATTCCAAGTGATCCTAGTTCTTTCTTCCCACGTCTGCCAGCTGGAGACAGAGAATGCAATGCAGGAATCTGAGACCTGAAAACAGGGGCTGGCAAACTGTGGTTCATGGGCCAAATCTGGCCCGCTGTCTAAGTTGTAAATTCAATTTAATTGCAAAGCCATGCCTCAACATTTACGTATTGTTTATGGGGGCTTTCAAGCTACAACAATAGTTGAGTAGTTGTAAGAGAGACTGTATGGTCAGCAAAGCTTAAAATATTCACTGTCTGGCCCTGTATGGAAACAACTTTTGACAACCCTTGTCTTCAGATGATAGAAATAGAAAATTGAAGATACCTATGCCCCTCAATTACTCTTTGGGTATGGTCACCCCACCCCTTCATACTGCATTGGACCATATTACAAAATAAAATTTTATTTTGTTGAGCCACTGAGATTTAGTGCTTAATTAGAAGCTAGCTAGTGAGTAAGCAGGAGGAGGAGCAGAGGGAGAGGAGAAGCAGACTCCCCATTGAGCAGGGAGCCTGATGCGGGGCTCAATTTCAGGACTCCAGGATCATGACCTGAGCAGAAGGCAGAAGCTTAACCAACTGAGCCACCCAGGCGCCCCTGACTTAATGCCTTTTTATCTATTTCTCTAGGCCTTATAATTTATACAAACTCATAACCAAGAAGGGAATTGGAGCTAATAATATTTAGAGGCTCTAAACATTAGAAATATCTAAAATATAAATAAGAGACTCATAGTAAGAAGTCATGACAAACTGTTAAAATTAATGTTTTCTTTCAAAGGTCAGACATCATAAACACAAAAAAAAGTTCAGTGAAGCTAGAATCCATCAGTTCTTTGAAATACCTAGACTAGGCTTTACATAACTGCCTGTCAGCCATTCCAATCACAATATTAAATGCTTGGAAATTTCAGGAAAGCTGTTGCTAAGAAAACTTCAAATCCTTTATTTGAAATATGCCTCTCAGCGGCTGGATTAATATAGTTTTGTGCCTTTGGTTTTGGGCTAGAAAATGAGATGATGAACTCAATGATGCAGAAAAGGCATAAAAGTTTCCTTCCTTTAAAGGTACCAGTTTGTGGTTTTTTTTTTTTTTTAAGATTTTATTTATTTATTTGTCAGAAAGAGTGAGCACAGGCAGACAGAGAGACAGGCAGAGAGAATGGAGGAAGCAGGCTCCCTGCCGAGCAAGGAGCCTGATGTGGGACTCGATCCCAGGACGCTGAGATCATGACCTGAGCTGAAGGCAGCCGCTTAACCAACTGAGCCAATCAGGTGTCCCCCAGTTTGTGGTTATTAAAACTCTGAGCTCTCTATGAGTCCGATCTGCTTTGAGGCACATAATTTTTTAAAAAATATGCATTCTTACAGCATCAGAGAAACACATATACATAAACCAGATTTTGTCCAAAACCAGCCAAAGACACTGTCTTGGAATTGACCCTCTAATAATGATTTTTTCCAAGATATATAACAGAAACAATATTCTCAATGAGCACATAGTTTTGCATGTTTACATGAACTGAAAACACTTAGTGACTAAATAAATAGACCCCATCAGTTGCCTAAAATCTTCCCTAATTCTTTGTGAGAATTCCCACATTAATTGTTAATTAGTGATTAACACTAGGAGGTGTAATCACAGTATGCCTTCTCAAGGTTACAGTTGCTTAAAAATTTCATAATTGCAACATAGTTAATTCTAAATCATGAGTTTAATATTCTCAATTAGTATTTTTGTTATCAAAAATAACATCTAGCAATTTTAAAGAATGATATGAGCAATGACTTATTTCAAGTCAACTCTGAACTGTGGAAAAGATTCAGGATACGCAAACCAAGGAAGCAAAATGGTACCCTGGGGAGTTTTGGTTACTTCTGTTCACGGAAACTGCATATTAAATTTCATTTGTCATTGCTGAATGTGAAGGAAATCTCTCCGCAATTATTATTTTTCTCAGTAATCCCTCATAATAATATCAATTAATTTTTATCTTCATTTTATGAAGAGCTTCAACTAAGACATGTTTTGCAGATAAAATATATTACAATCAATAACCTAAAAGCAATAAAACTGAGGGAAATGGGAAATGAGGGAAGAAGAACAAAATGAAATATGAAAAATCGACAGTTTTTATATAATAAATGTACACCTGGAGTAAAAGTAAAACACACCATTTTCTTTTAATGACACTGAAGAGAAATTTTTCTATGGGTCATCTTGAGAATAAAATGGAAATAAGAAACACAACATCTTTACAATAAACACACCGACAAGTTAGTTTTCATAGGCCTTTATCTTATGTTTCTACATATAGATAGGCACGTAGAATCAAGTCAAATTAGATTTCAACAAAAACAATGTTGTGATGGGGAAGGAGGGCCATCTATTAACAAGTATCTATGTGAATTTTTGATGGCCTCAAAATTTAACCATGGGATCAATGAGCAATTTTTCATAATAACAGAATTATATATAGGATGTTATCAAAAGAAGTTCATTTAAGTGCTTTAAAGGCACAGGAAATTCATCCCAGAGCATCATATAATAGAGAGCAATGGATCAAATGTGTATGATTTGCTCTGTGGTTGGTGCTTAGGCTCCAAATCGGTGCACCATGCACTCTGGCTCCTGGTTGACCTAGAATGGATGGCCCTGAGAAAAGTAGGGCTATGCTGGAGGTAATACAGTTCAACCTCCATGGGCTGAGCATGATTAAGCTGGTCAACATTGGGTCAAGGTTTCGGGAAGATGGATATAGACATTATTTAACCTAAAAAGTCCTCATGGTAGTAGTTTGTCCCATGGTTATTTGTCTCCTTATATAAGACTGTTCACCTCCTTTTTCGAAAGATAGAGTGATGTATGTTCAGCTATTTTGCATTTCAGTCAATAAAATATGTCTGCCCTTACAAAATAAATTGGTAAACTAAAGACTGAAACAGATTTTTCCTAATCTTTTCCTATTTTATTCCATTTCACATCTATCTCCCCCATATAGATGTCAGTCTTTCCAGTTTCTTTCTCTCTACTTCAGGGTATCATAGAGTTATGAGGTGGCTTGCATTGAACTTCCTCATTTATTTTTTCCTGTTTCTCAAAAGATATGAAGAAATATCCCTCATAATTTCTAGAATTTCCATTAATTTTCTATGATTTTCCTGTGTACTTTTAAAAAATTATCTGAGAGAGAGAGAGAACATAAGATGGAGGGGCTGAGGGAGGGGGAGAGAGAATCTCAAGGGACTCCATGTTAAGCACGGAGCCTCACAGGGGGCTGCATCTCATGATGTTAAGATCTTGACCTGAGGTAAAACCAAGAGTCAGATGCGTAACTGACTGTACCACCTAAGTGCCCTTTTCCTGTGTACTTTTATGCCTCCTAATAAAATATTTCATTGGAGTAAAATAATGTATTACATATTGAAATATGTAATTTTCAAAAACACATAGTAAACACTTCTTTTAATTCCCCAACAGTCTGTATTCCCAGTAGTTCTATTATTTTCTCATAGTAATTTTAATATTGAGTCTGATGTTTTTTTACTCAATGGTTACCACAGGAACTAATCCAAAAGTATAGGACAGTTCAAATCCTGAGTTGGATCTCATGTTTTCAAGTCCAGAGTAGGTAAACAAGTATCCCTTTGTCTACTATGATATATAGGACTCATTCTGTTCAGGAGTTCTGCGGCACATGAAATATCTCTCAAAGGTCTCTATGTATTCCAATACGTTAAATGACCTCCTCCACGAAATCAAGTGAAACAATATGCAGCCAATGAACTACTTAGTCAATCTAAACAGATACCTTTGATTAATTGTAAGTATTCTGTGCTTCAGTTCTGTAAGCATATTTACTTGGGCTTCCTTGTTTATACTATATTTTATCTCCCTGGAATAATTAAAAATTGCCTTTCCTATCAAAATTCTGCCATCTCCCATCTGTGAAATTTAGTGATCAAAATATTTAAAGTAATGGCACTCTTCAGAACTACACAACTTTATCAGTTGTTCTTTAATGAGTAGTCACATATGGCCTTCCATTCTTTTCATAGTTGCTTATATCCATTCTTATTTCCCTTACCAGATTATAATCCTTTTGAGGAAGGGATCCATGATTAATCTCCATATCCCCTAAGAATGCTGAAGATCAAGCCTGTAATTATCAGGTCACTCAATTCTTGGTGAATGAGTGAAGATTTCCAGTGTCCACATAAATCATGTAACAATTCCAACAAATTATTAATTAATACAGCAAAACTCATTGGGCTGGGTTCATTACAGTCATTTAGATGCAAACTAATCAATGATAAGAAATATGGCTAAGGACTTAAAACACTGCTTTTTTCAATATCTTCCCTTCCTTTAGGATATTATATGAACAAATATTCATAAAAATTTTTAGGCATCCATAAATGTAAAGCTTAAATTAGCCATTGCAAAGGAAATCACTTTTCCATATGGAAGATACATGGGTATCCCTAAGGCAATTCATTCAGACATGATCCCAAACTCCCTCCCTTGTAAGCACTGAATATTTATAAATATTTGTTACAATTTAATTTTTACAACTTTAAAAGGTAGGTATCCTTTACTCTGTCATATTGATAAGGAAATTAAACCCAGAGATGTTATTACATAGATGCCCAAAGTCACACAACTAGTCAGTGGTAGTAGTAAGATGCTACCTCCTTAGCTTCCATCATTTTACTTCAGTGGAATAAAGAAGACATTTGGGGACCTAAGATTATTTTGTTTTCTTCCAGAAGACTGTATTTTTAATTTTTTAAAAAATATTTATTCATTTATTTATTTATTTATTTATTTTGAGAAAGAGAGAGCAAACAGGGGATCATGGAGGGGTAGAGGAAGAGGGAGAGAGAGAATCCCAAGCAGGCTCCACACCCAGCAGAGAGGTCATTGCTGGGCTCGTTCTAAACACCCAGAGACCTGAGCTGAAATCAAGAGTCAGATGCTAAACCCACTGAGCCACCCAAGCGCCCCCCAGAAGAGTGTGTTTTGAATAGAGATAACAGAGTTCTTTACTGCTTTACCTCAGTTCCATCTATATAATCTGATTATATGTTCTACCACTGGAGTTTTCTAAAGAAAATAATTGTATGCTTAAAAACATAAGAAATATGGTCAAGTTTCATTCTTCTACACATAGCTGTCCAATTTTCCCAGCACCATTTATTGAAGAGACTGTCTTTTTTCCACTGGACAATTTTTCCTGCTTTGTCAAAGATTATTTGACCATAGACTTGAGGGTTCATATCTGGACTCTCTACTCTGTTCCACTGGTCTATGTGTCTGTTTTTGCACCAGTGCTATGCTGTCTTGGTGATCACAGCCTTTTGTAAAGCTTGAAAACAGGCAACAGGATGCCCCCAGCTTTAGGAAACAACAAGTGTTGGAGAGGATGTGGAGAAAAAGGAACCTATTACACTGTTGGTGGGAATGCAAGTTGGTGCGGCCACTTTGGAAAACAGTGTGGTGATGCCTTAAAAAATTAAAAATAGGGCTACCCTATGACCCTGCAATTGCACTAATGGGTATTTACCCCAAAGATACAGATGTAGTGAAAAGAAGGGCCATATGTACACCAGTGTTCATAGAAGCAATGTCCACAATTGCCAAACTGGGGAAAGAGCTAAGATGTCCTTCAGAAAGGATGAATACCCAACTTTTGTATCAACACGGATGGGACTGGAAGAGATTATGCTGAGTAAATTAGTCAAGCAGAGAAAGTCAATTATCATATGGTTTCCCTTACTTGTGGAGCATAAGGAATAACATGGAAGACATTAGGAGAAGGAAAGGAAAAGTGAATTGGGGTTAGTCAGAGGGGGAGAGGAGCCATGAGAGACTGTGGACTCTGAGAAACAAACTGAGGGTTTTGGAGGGGAGGGGAGGGGAGCCTCATGGTGGGCATTAAGGAAGGCATGTATTACATGGAGCACTGGGTGTGGTGTATAAACAATGAATCTTGGAACACTGAAAAAATGAAAAATAAGTAAAAATAAAAACATAAGAAGAAAATAAAAATCCATACTTCTTATTCTGATCTTAAGTTTGGTCCCCATGTCTCTTCCATTTTCACTCTTTTTTTCCCCCAAATGCATAATGATGCTTTATCTCCTCTGTTTCTCACAAGAAAGCCATAAGGAAAAAGTGATTCGGAAGGACACACAGAAGATATTGATTAGTACTGTATTGTATTTAAAAGTCTATGGCTATATGTGTCTAAATGTTTACATTAAAATTTTGGGATATTATAATGGAAGTCATATGGTTTTTGGAAGAAAGGACATATGTGTGGAGACATCATAATTATCTGGATTCAATTCCTGGCTTTTTTACTCACTAAGCTTATTACTTAACTCTTCTGAGTCTTAGTTTTCTTGCTGGTAAAATGGAGATGACAATATACATCTTATGATGGTGATATGAGAATTACATAAGGTTATGTCTATAAAGCACTTACTTCAGTATCTAGCATAGAGGAGATAATTAATAAATATAAGTTATTCTTACTTCTTGTGGGCAATTACATTATTTTTCTTAATTCTTTACTCCTCTTTCTTTGCCATGCAAGTCTGATTACCCTTTCCTGCTTCTCAACCTTAGGCTTTAACTAATTGGATGTTACAGACATGATGCAAACAGACACTTGATACATGCTTGTATTATTGAGTTTTCCCTTCTCAAATTACCAAGAACAGGTCAAGCCCCAAGTAGCCCATAGTCCAAGGAAGAGAAAAGGCATGTAGAGTAAATCTGGATTCCACCTGCAACTTACAATCCAGCCTAGCCAAGCCCAGCCTCGAGCAGCCAGTCTCCAACTGTGAAAATCCAACGTGAAAGCAATGATTAATGACTGTTGTAAGACATTAAGCAACATTATAGAAACTAGTACCTAGAACGAAGCCTCAAATTAAGGTACTACGGGGCAAAAAGCCTAATATATGTAGCACTGACTTTCAGGTCAGGTGGTGAATGACAATAAACTATAATAGGAAGCTAGAAAAATAGGGAGCCATTTCAGGTAGTGGTAAAATATTTGGTAAAAATGTTGCCTCTGATAACTTGGAGATAAAAAGTATACTTAATACACTCATAAACCCAGGCAAACAGATTTCTGGTGAGAATATCAAAAAAATGAGCAAGCTTTTGCCACACGTATTTGCCAGGGTGTTATAAGAAATAGACAAGCTCAGCAAACAGCAGACTGGTTTGAAAAAAAGAATTAAGAAGACATATGGTGAGCCCAGAAATGCTGGGTTTTGTACTGGACAGGAAAACAAAAATTTCTCATTCTAGCCTTGTCAGTCAGTAAAAACCTCATCCAATGAAAGTATGACCTGGCGGGGGTGGGGGCCGGGAATCAAATATATGTGACTCTCTATCATAGTGCCTGACACCTGGAGGCATTCAATAAGCTTACGGTCTCTTATATTATAACAGGGCTGGTTTTGTGCAGCAGAATATTATATAGTAGTTAAAATAAATGAACTAAACACCAAATATGTCAACATGGATAAAACTTTAAAATAATAAAGCTAAATGATAAAAACAAGCTATGAAAGGAGATATAGATGATGATGGAACTTATTCAACTTTTAATATGAACCTAGCGTATGTTTTTATGGATACACGTGTATGTAGAAATAGGCAAAAGCATGCATGGACAGTAAACATACTAACTTCAGGAAAGCAGTTAATTTCAACATGAAAAGGAGGGATAAAGATAAGGCTTTTGCTGTATTATAACATTTTATCCCTTTAAAAATGCTGTTTGAGAAAATATGGCAAAATGTGAATTCTATTAAACATAGGTGGTCTTTTTAAATAAATTGGCTTACTTTTCTGAAATTTTTCATAATTAAAAACTAAAAATAATATTCAACAGAAAAGCAATGAAAGCTTTCCTCTAGGTACATAGCTTCAGACTAGTTTTTCCTACATGAAAAAAAAGATACTATTTAAAGACTGAACTACCCATTTTGCTACTTGGATCATATTGTTGTACCTTGGTGTTATAATGCAACTTTCACAACCCCAAAATGGGGTCTAGAAATTAATATATTGTCCCTTGCATTGTGTGTGTTTGTGTGTGTATGAATGCAATGTAAGAGAACCCAATTCATCTATTTTTTTTTGCCTGAGTAGCCACCAAAGAAAAAATATATAACCCTAATTTCTTGTACCAGTTACTTTTGAAGGGTATCTTACCACTGCATGCAATCAATTACAACACTGGTACTGAAACAGAACCTGGAGAAGAGTACAGGTCAGGGAGGGGGTTATAATTAAATATCTGAATGAAGAAAGAAATAGCGTGTCTGCCACAGAAAGCCAGGCAAGAGTTTAAAAACAAGCAAGGGGTGCCTGGGTGGCTCAGTCAATTAAGCGGCTGCCTTCGGCTCAGGTCACGATCTTGGGGTCCCGGGATCATGTCCCATGTGGGGCTCCCTGCTCAATGGGCTGCCTGCTTCTCCCTCTCCTCCCCATATCTGATCTCTCTCGCTATCTCTGTCTCACTCTGTCAAATAAATAAAATCTTCTAAAAAAAAAAAAAGTAAAAACAAGCAAGTTGTTGTGTTCGCCTGTTTCCTGCATATCCCGTCAAGTTTCAATAAGTAAGCAGCACATATTTTCATCAGACGTTTCATCAGACATCTCACTCTGCATTTTCTGAGACTCATGTACCTGCACTGTTTTTGAAAGAACATTTTGAGAGGAAGCAATCAGGTCACAGGAGGAGGGAGAGGTGGCAGGGATGGGGATGACCAGTAAAGAGCTCAAGTGTTGAGTAATCAATTTTTACAGTGTTAATGAATAAATCCAAATATCTCCATAAACTGGAAAAAAAAAGTTTTTAAAAGCTAAATGCAATTTCTAAAGCCCTAAAAATGCAGTTTTTAAGGCCATTTTCCTTAGGCGGTTAATTGTCTTGGCATCCAGTGGAGATGCGTGCTTATTATTATGCAAGGACTTTAATTTATCCAACATGATGGCAAGCATGTTTCATGCCTATTAGTTTGTGCACACAAAAACTTTAGGCAAGTTTTCTTTTTATTTGGAAATTTACCTTCCCAAGTGCCTCCATTTACAAGGCCACATTGGACAATGAAGACTTTGATAATACAAAATATTCACTTATACTGACCTATAAGATTAGTTCCCATTCAAATAGTATCCCCAGCTTAACACAGGAGTAGCACACGGCTGCAATTATGACTCTACATTAGATGAAATACACTTATTTATATAACCCTGTACTTTTAAGATAAGTCTTAATAAAACGTATTCATTTATTATTCATTTGAAAATTGAGTCCCTTAAAATGGATTCACTTTCTTCTATTTTCCATTTTTTAAATTAAGAGCATGCTTTGTCTTATTGTAATTTTCAGATGAATAAATTGATGTCAAAAGGCAGTCTTCCTCAATTTTTCTCATACGCAGAGAATACCACACCAACAGCTTGGACACATCCAGGTCTAACAGATTTCAATTTCATGCTTTCACCCACTATGCAGTTTTAGTCTCCAGAGGAAAATAAGAGCCCCTGTACCTGAAGCACAGGGGGTTGTGGAGACACACTGACAGTCAGGAAGAGGAGTCTTGGTGAATGGGAATGGAAACCTTGGGTGCTATTAGCAAGCACAAGACCTTTAAAAATGGGACATGCATTCACCAAGGTAGCAAGAATCACTACACAAGAGAAACAAGTATCCCGCTTTTTTCCTCAAGAGGCTGGAAACCAATTTGACAGAATGACTTGGATATTGTTTCAACTCAGCCTCCCCCATCTCAGAATCTTTGCAACTGATCTATTTCTGTGGGTGATACTGAGCCCAATCCACTAAAATGCATCAGTTTGGCTCAATAATCCATGCCTGCTTTCTAAGGAATACATGCCCGAGAGCATAGTGTTCTGTTACCCTTCTAATTCAACACACCAATGCAAACCCTGCTGGACCTGACCAATAACTCAACCCAGATTTGGCCCGTGCCCTCAGAGTGCTTCACAAAGATAAATAATGCTCATTAAATTGTACTATGCCCCAACCACTAAGAGGTCTAGATATAGCCATTGTGAAATGGCTAGAAATTTGGTAAGCTACTGTGAGAAGATGCAGTTATCAAACTGCATTTACATTGCAAAGTGCCAGGGTGCTAAGCAAGAATCTCTTTTTCAGTGCATAACCCAACTGAAAACTTTGTCATCTTACAAAGACAGAAGTTGCTGTGGCACCGTCCTCTTTGTTGTAATGGAAACAGCAGTGAGGGAAGACATACACACAAGCAGCACTGATGTGAGCAGAGAAGTAAAAACATCCCCAGATTAACTTTTTGTTTAAGTAAGAGCATGTATTTTCTAGAACATGTTAAAAGGGAAATAAAGCTGCTTTAGAAGTTGATACATATTGGACTAACAGTGAACTTGAAGCATTTGTCCAAACAATGACAAAAACCTAATCCTGAAACAAAGTAACACTTCCCTCCCAGAAATTCCTGGGGCACAGGAGGAGGGAGTATCAGTTGGATTGGCCCAACACAAATGCTCCAGATTAGAACAGAAATACCATCATTGTTCCCACTGGCTGATGGGGGTCACAAACTCAGTTGATAGCAGCACCCCAGCATATGCTAGCAATTTTATTCTATGTCTAACAAAATAGAAAATTGTGTAGGGTTTCATTTCAGAGTGAGGACTTACTCAACTCCTAGTTAAGTGATAGCAAATATTATTCTAATACCTATTACATGCTAAACACTTTCCTAAGCCTTTAATATAAATAATTTCTTTTAATTTTTATAATATCTTTATATTCCTAACACCTCACACTGAAACTAAACCAATGATCTATTATTAAAAGATAATTGATAAATATTTTGTGATACATTCTTACAGAATTATTTATAAGCATTACACATTATTCAGCCCTATAAACAGAATGAACTGCTTACTCAAATGAAAACATGTGAACACGTGGCTCTCAAAAACATTACATTGAGAAAAAGAGATAGAAATTAAAGTGCACATTGTGATTTCATTTTTTTCTTTTTTTTTTAAGATTTTATTTATTTATTAGTTAGAGAGAGAGAGAGCGAGCGAGCACAGGCAGACAGAGAGGCAGGCAGAGGCAGAGGGAGAAGCAGGCTCCCTGCCGAGCAAGGAGCCCGATGTGGGACTCGATCCCAGGACGCTGGGATCAGGACCTGAGCCGAAGGCAGCCGCTTAACCAACTGAGCCACTCAGGCGTCCCTGTGATTTCATTTTTATCACAAATGTGATTTCATTTTTATGAAGTTGTGCCCCTGCCAAACTGATGGATGTTAATAGAAATTAAAACAGAGCCTACATGGGGTGAGATGGATATATAAATAATTTATTTGATCATCACAAGAATCTTTTGCTGTAGGTAATATTATTATTTTCAGTTAACAGATGGGAAATCTGAGCCACACAGAGGTGAAGTAACAGGTTAAAGATCCTATGAGTAGTAGGTCAGGGAGCCAGGGTTCAAATTAAGCTGTCTGGCTCCAGAGTCCATCTCTTAACACTAAAGAAAATCCTCAGTTTTGATTACATTAATGAATTCATATCAAAGAATATCTAGTGAGTACTGTCAGCCAGGTGCTGTAGTGAGCATATGGCCACAGAGAAGAATACTGCTGTGTACGTGTTAAACGTAACTGATCAGCACGAGAGGTCTCACAGGTGAGACTATAACCGAGACATGAGGGCAGGGCACAAAGGGAGTGGTCAGCATATTATAAACTGGCTATTCGCCCTAACTATATAGCACTCAACTTTATCACTCCTATTGACAAAAATAGGGAAACATGAAGCAATTATCATCCCTTTAAAAATTCCTTATTCACATGTCTTATTTATGTCCTAAAATGTTACACATTACAACAGTCTCCCCTCCCCTCCCTCCACTGTTCTCTGCCTTCCTATCTCCTTCCTTCCTTTCTCTTTTCTTCCTTCCTTTCTTCCTGCTTAAATCAAGTCATATTTTTTTAATATACCCTAGAACAATGCATTTTCTGCTCATTCATTATGAACAATGCAATAGGATCTGTTAAAGACAAAAAAAAAAATTTCTATAGAAGACATCTTTAAATAGAATTTAGAAATTTTCTTTTTCATTCTTAGCCTCCCCCTACCCCGACACATTTTACAGCTTCCTTTATATAACTGCAGACCCATCAACAGTAAGAGGCACACCTGTACAAACAGCATGGCCCAGAGCTCTGAGTCCGGCCGCAGCCGGCGCCAGGAATCATGCCTTCTCGGATTCCATCTCACTCCAACCCCATCAACACCTGAGGGAAAGCACACCACGCGGGGGACGGATCCTGAGGAACCTGGCACAGTGCGGCCACCACTCCAACACTGGGGCCGATGAAGATGTGTCAAAACCAATGTTTGCCAGGTTTAGAGAACTTTTCTTTTCCTCACTTAGAATTTAAAATTCATCTCTGAGTGGCTGTGCTATATGTGAATAGAGACAAATCTATACAGAGAGAGATTTAGGAGGAGATCGAAAAGAACCAAATTTACTCAAGATTTTAGGGAAGGGGTACAGACCACAGATGCATGACCTTTTTGTAGTGATATTTGCTGACTGAAATCAGAGAACTGTTAGATTGTGTGAATTTCTTTTCTTTTCTTTTACTTTCTTTACTTTTTTCTTTCTTTCTTTCCTTTTTGACATTTCTTACTTTTTTGGGAGCATCTTTATGATTAAAAGACTTAAATGTGCTTTGATGCAGAGTGTACAGCTCTCTGTAAGGACTGTTGTGATTTATGTTTCATTAGTTCCATTTAGACAGAATGAAAGCCTTCTCACCATTCGGGCCCTGAGGGAGATTCTATTCTCATTACTCCTATTTATAATGTCTTCTACATCTCCAAAGGGAAAACTCCCTTAGGCAGAGGTCCTCTCTTATGGAAGGCAAATAGAACTTTACAGGACCAAGCTGCATGATACTGAAGATTCCTTCTGTGTTTGTGAAGCCCTTTCCCAAAAGCCCTCTCACAACCCAGGGAAGAAAACAAGGCATTTAGTGTTATGTTCTCTCACATCCTCCAAGATTTTCTCAAATGTCATCTTATCCATCTTTCTTTGGCAACTCTTTATAAAAACAGCAATCATCTTCCACCCTGCCCTCCGGCCCTTCCTATCTCCTTGCTGATTTAAGTTTTCATTGAAGCATTTAACTCCATCTGGCATATTACATATTTATATATTGATATGTTGTCACTCTCAGTCTACTAGAATGAGAAGAGTGACTTTGTTTTGTTCACTGGCCTATCCTTAGGGCTTGGAATAGTGCCTGTGAGACTTTGTCCATGTGTGTTGAATGAATGAATAATGAATGAATGAGTAGAATACCAGGGCTCAGAAGAATATGATTTGATTAAATTATAAAACTAATTGGTGGTAGACTCTGGACTCCAACCCCGATCTTGGAAATCTGTATCTTAAACTCTTTCTGTAGAAATCCTAAGTGTCCCTTTGCAGCCTGGTGCTATGTCCCAAAAAGTGAAGATATTTGGTACATAGTATGCTCTCAGTAAATTTTTGTTGCATCTGAATCTGAGTAACAGAATGCTACCCACCACAAAAATGTTATGCTTTCCCATGTGCCTAAAAATCTTGGAAAGAACTCCAATGGGAGGAGTAGAAATATAGATGGTTCCTGAAGAGGTTCCAAGGAGAATAAGAAAAGGAGGTCAGGACTCTAAATTAATTCCTGAAGGAATTTATTGAAATCCCCTTAAACACCTTAGTTACTGGCCATCCCCATTCCTATTTCCCCACTAATCTTTTCAGAGTGAAATGTATTTTTGTTGTTGTTGAACGTAATGCATGCTCTTCATAGAAATTTATACATGCACAGAAAAACCCCGAAGAAATCATAAGTTCCCTGAATGGATGCAATTTCACTGTTCAGAAAAATAACTATAACATCCCTCTGCATATCTTTTCATTTCTACCATATGCTATATGTTTCAAGTAGTTGAGATGTTATTGCAAATACTATTTCATACCTGCTGTTTTAGAAATGTAACAATGAATCATAAGCAATTCCATTTCATTGTGTATTCTTACAACATACGTTTAAATGACTGCATATAGCTTTTTGTACGAATGCAATATAATTTATTTAGCCATTCCCATATTTGTAGATATTTTATTGTTAGAAAAAGATATTTTACTGTTATAAATAAAGCCATGAAAGTAACATGCAAATAAATATTTGTAAACCTCTCTGATTATTTTCTTAGAATAAATCCCCTTTTGTAGAATTGATGGTCAAAGAATACAAATACTGTAAGCTTTTGAGGCATGCTGTAGACCTTACATCTGGGAAGGTTATTTTAATTTATTATTTTTTAAAATATTTTATTTATTTATTTGAGACAGAAAGAGAGCATGAGCAGGGAGGAGGAGCAGATGGAGAGGGAGAAGCAGACTCCCTGCTGGGCAGAGAGCCCCATGTGGGACTCCATCCCAGGACCCCAGGATCATGATCTGAGCCAAAGGCAAATGCTTAACCAGCTGAGCCATCCAGGTGTTTTATTTTATTTTATTTTTAAGCTTTTATTCATTTCTTTATTTGAGAGAGAGAGAGTGAGAGAGCACAAGAAGGGGGAGCAGCAAAGGGAGAGGGAGAAAGCAAGCTCCCTACTGAGCAGAGAACCAGAGGTGGAGCTGGATCCCAGGACCCCGGGGTCATGACCTGACCTGAAGGGAGACACTTAACTGACTGAGACACCCAGGTACCCCTGGGAAGGTTATTTTAGATTACGCGTTTTAATGATATATTTCTCTGAAATTTTGCCAATATTTGATGATTAAAAGTATATTTTCCAATTTGATAGGCAAAAAATCTCTCTAAACTTCATCTTATGACAAACATAATATGTGTTTATCACAAAAATACGAAAATCTGGACATGAAACATAGTAAAAAATCACTCATAGACTCATATATACAAACAAACATTGCTAACACTTCAGCATAAATATTTTTAGCTTTAGTTCTTTGTGTGTATGTATGAATGGCCATGCCAACATATCTAAATAAAATCAAATTTTTAAAGTGGGATAAAAAATATTATCTTTTTAACTAAAAATACCATGAACATTTTCTCCTTCTTATTAGTTATTCACCTATAAGAACATTTTAATGGCTGCTTAGTGTTCTAACATAGAAATAGCATTTATCTCACCAGGTCCCCCATTGCTGGTTATGAGGGTTAATTCCAGTCATATTATTTCAAGCTTGTTTAATATTAATAAAGGGATTCTCATGTTTTTTAACTCTGGGTAATTTGTCAGTGACTTGTCTCATCAGGATCTTTTTTTTTTTTTTTTTTTTTCTAAAAGATACAGCCATAGTTCTCTTTCAAGTATTCGATCGCTGGAAATTTCTATAGCAGGCAAGAGAAACAACAGGCCAAGGAAGCACTTCTCACTTGGACATGCAGAAGAGAACATCATTATAGTCACCCCAGTTCAAAGCATTTAATTCAAGCCTAATGAGTCATCTAAGCCTGTTACTGGAAAACAGGAAACCTCAAGTTCCAGTCCAATTTTGACATCATCTGCTTTTGTAGTCTAAGGCAACTTCTTGTTTTGCAGATAGCATTCTGTGCGATGGACATGATACTTAATCATGATTTGCAAAGATGCATACCCCTTGTTAGGCATTCTCAGAATACTGGGAAAGGTGAATGAGTCTCCTTTTTGCTCAGGTGACAACTTAAACAATGGTGAGAGATGTCTGTTAGCTTTGACTTTGAAGATGGAAATCATATGGATGCCTAATTGATTCAGAGGGTCTAGCTCATTATCTTCTGGTAACAGAACTAATTACTTGACTGTGCAAAACTGGTCCTCTTGCAAAACTCTGTTTCTCAGACTGCAGAACATGAGTCATTTGATCACACTAGCTACAAATTTCCCCTCCATCTAATCTACCCTCACATACTCTTGACTCATTTTTGCCTGATCAGGAGTCAATCCACTTCTTTTCATCTCAACCCCTACCTCTTTGCTCTTTGGTTTAACCCTTCACCCACATTTCCAGGCCTCTTCTTGGAATCTTTCTGAATCTTCTCTAGCCTCCTTGTAGACACTTCTCCATCTGTAGACAGTACAAACTTTAGAATATGGAAACTGTACACTTTGTCATGACAGCCTTCCATTGTTAGAGTTTTCTAAATTAATCTCATGTCATTTTACCTCTCCTCCTGTCCCTGCGATACAGGTTTGTTTCTAGTTATTCCCACCACAACACTTTCTCATATACTATTCCCTCTGCTTGAACAGTCCACCACTGATACAACCGTCCCCTTGCTACCCTATTTTCATAGGTTATATCCTATTCATTAAGATTTGAATTTAAATGTCATTTCCTTAATGAATACATCCTTGACTTTCCAGGTTAGGTCAAATTCCCTGATGAAGTGTTTTCATAGCCTCAGGAACTTCTTTTCCTAGCACAGATACAATTTTACATGCATTCACTTACAACTATCTGTAACATCATTTAATAAACCCCATTGTGCAGGCACATTAATGAACCTCTAGTGTAACCTCATAAATGTATCCCCAGCACCCAGCAGATGCCAGAACACATGAAGAAAGAAAAATTTAAACTTGAAATGGAGGAATGAATGAGTGAATATGTCTTCTTCCCCCTTATGCCAAGTTTTCTAAAATATGACATCCATAATATACTTTTGGTGACTACTTTCATTTAAATTTTATCATCAGCTGTGAAGTGAGAAAACCAATGCTATTCTAGTGATTTTAAAGATTGTAACTAATTTCCTTTTTCTTACTCAGAAACACATATAACATCTATGTATTATAAATAAAGATATTCCGTATTTGAATTGTCTTTATAAGGGTCCTTTGAAAAATATAAGGAACATTTTTTATACCTAAAATATTACTAAAGGATAAAGTTAATAAGCTATAGTATGGGGGAAGATGTCAAGGATGATGAATGAGAGGCACCTAAGCAACAACGGTCAGCAGAGGACAGGAGCCTCAAAGAACAGTCCCCATACAGATGCATTTCCAAGGTGGGCAACCACTTCCATATGTTTTATTCAGGCCTTCAAATAAATGACTTTAACAAAGACATTTTATTATGTGTACTTTGTTATCCTCCAAATTAATAGAGAACTAAAGACTATGTTAATTGTGTATAACTTTAACTTCATTTTCATCTGAAAACAGAAAATGTTAGTTTGCTTACAATGATTAAGCAACTTTTTCCCTCACAGTGCCATGAGGCATTACAATATAAATGGGCTGGTGCATTTCAGAAAGCAACATCTTTGCTCACAAATGTCACCGATTGTGGGATTTTATGAGCTTGAGATATAAAATAATTCCTAACATATTAGACATTAAAATAGAGCAGCTTTAGGCAATGAGGTAATAATGATTAATCAAAGATAATTTTTTCAATGTCAACTTAAAACACTGCAAGATTTCTCTCTATCGAATATTATGGGACCTAAGATGAAAGTCCCTTTTATCAAGGACAGAGGAATTTAGAATAGGATGTGATGAGAAAATCAGAACTTGCCATGGCAGGCAGAGAGAGAAAAATATTTGATTCCCCAAATCAGCTGAATTAAAAATCCCACTGAGAGTTTAGTATGACAATATACTACATAATTTTGAACTTACTTGTGCATTGTTATTCTATTTACTATCATTTATAAAATCTTAATTTAGAATAAATTGATAAAAATAATTTTAATATAAATGAATATGCAAATTATATGGATTATAAAGATGGTATTATGATGAGCAGGGAGAGGGTAGCAATACCATTGCATTTTTGTGTGATAATGAGTCTACTGAGCACCAGAGATATATCCACTGCTTCCTTCCAAATATGATTATATTTGTCCACTTGCCTGAATAAAACAAAATAGTTCGTAGAGAAGCAATTAATTATTCTCTCAGCTTTGAAGTCACTTTCCTCCCACTGCAACCTAAAGGCTTCCCTAAACCTTTGTGTTTCTACAGAAGAGCCAAGCTTCATTATAAACTGTGTGGTCATTTGCTTCATCACACCTTGACCTAGATATTATGTGAGCTATGATACATTTTTTTTCCTTCCAATGCTATTTGCTTTTTCACATTCAATGCAGAATTTAACTGTACCATGGTTTAATTTGATCAATATAAAAGACAATATTCTGGAAATAGCAATGTTAACATCCCACAGAAAGCTCTATCACACAAACAAACCCTGGCTAACTTCCCACACTCTTACATAGAAAAGCCTTGCTTCCCAACCTGATCTATAGATTTGATGTAATCCCATTAGATATATAGTGTGCAAATAAACATATGAAAAGATGCTCTCCATCATATGTCATCAGAGAAATGCAAATTAAAACAACAATGAGATACCACTACAGACATATTAAAACGGCCAAGATCTGGAACAATGACAACACCAAATGCAGGCCAGGATGTAGAACAACAGGAAATCTCATACATTGCTGGTAGGAAGGCAAAATGGCAGTCATTTTGGAAGAGAGTTTGGCAGTTTCTTACAAAACTAAAGATACCCTTTTCACATTATCCAGCAATCATTCTCTTTGGTATTTACCCAAAGGGGTTGAAACTTATGTCCAACAAAAACCTGCACATGATACTTATATCAGCTTTCATCATGATTGCCAAAACTTGGAAGCAACCAAGATGCCCTTCCATTGGTGAGTGGATGAACTATGGTACATGCAGACAATGGAATAATTAATCAGCACTAACAAGAAATGAGCTATCAAGCTCTGAAAAGCCATGGAAGAAACTTAAATGCATATTATTAAGTAAGAGAAGCCAATCTGAAAAGGCTACATATTATATGATTTTATTTTTTATTTTTATTTTTTTATAAAGATTTTATTTATTTATTTGACAGAGATCACAAGCAGGCAGAGGCAGGCGGCGGGGGGGGGGGGAAGCAGGCTCCCCACTGAGCAGAGAGCCTGATGTGGGGCTCGATCCCAGGACCCTGAGATCATGACCTGAGCTGAAGGCAGAGGCTTAACCCACTGAGCTACCCAGACGATTTTAATATGTGACTTCTGGAAAAGGCAAAACCATGGAGACAGTAAAAAGATCAGTGGTTTCCAGGGTTAGAGCAGGGAGGAATGAATAGGCAGCACAGAAAGGGATTTTTAGGGCAGTCAAAATACTCTGTATGACATTATAATGATGGATACAGATCAAGAGTGAACTTCACCAAGAGTGAACTCTAAAGTAAACTATGGACTTTGGGTAATAAAGACGTGTCCACTGCATTTGTCATTAGTGAGTGACATTGATCCTGGGGAGAGGCTATGCATGTGTAGAGGGTATATGGAAAGGAGTATATGGAAAATCTGTATGCCTTTCTCCCAATTTTGTTGTGAGCCTGAAACTGCTCTAAAAAGATTAACTCTTAAAAAAAAGAAAAAAAAAAAGCCCTGGGCCTTTGTGGGGTGCTAACTGAACTCTGCTGTCCCTCCTTCTTCCTAGGCAAGTAATAGTTCTGTCTAATCACTACAATTGAACCCTTTTTGCTTCCTATGAACTCTCTATGTTCTCATGTTGGGAAACTGAACTCATATGTTAATATTTTGTTGCCAGCAAAGGAGAGTCTTACTGAAACTGTGTGTTCTTTCTTGATATCTGTGAACTAGCAAGTTTAAAGTACCTATAAACCCTTCGAATAGATTTTCTAAATGGACACAAGGAAATGATTATTGCCATTTCTGTTTTCCTTCTTGATAAAATAGTCAATAAAATTAAAACATTCTACATAAAAAAGGCCCAAACTCAGTATTTAATGCCTCAAAACCTAGGTATTTAAAACATCATTATTTGCATATAGTGAAAATAATTCTTTAGGGATTCTCAACTAAGGGCACTTGACAATGTCTGAGGACAGTTTTGGTTGTCACAGCTTGGGGGCGATGTTACTGATATGTAGTTGGAAGAAGGCAAGGATGCTCCTAAACACCCTACAATGCACAGAATATTGAATTTGTCCAATGTACTTGACAAAGAATTGTCCAGCCTCTAATGTCAATAGTGGGAGGCTGAAAACCCTGCTTTAATACAAATGAGTTAAAGGAAAAGTTCAAATAGGATAGGTCGTTGCATATAATACTGGACAAATAGCTATCTACTAAATGGTTTTGATATAATACAAATACTGAGGTTTATTTCCCATTGGCCATTCAGTTGTTTATTTATCAAACAAATATTTATTGAGCACCTATTATACATCAATAACTATATGAGTTCCCAGGGATATAACCCCGAACAAAACAGAACAGAATACGATTTCATTTCACCAGAAGTTACATTTCAGCTGAGAAATAGAAAACAAATTAAAAATATAGACTGTGGGACGCCTGGGTGGCTCAGTTGGTTAGGTGGCTGCCTTTGGCTCAGGTCATGATCCCAGCATGCTGGGATCGAGTCCCACATCGGGCTCCTTGCTCAGCAGGGAGCCTGCTTCTCCCTCTGCCTCTGCCTGCCACTCTGTCTGCTTGTGCTCGCTCCCACTCTCTCTCTGACAAATAAATAAATAAAATCTTTAAAAAACATATAGATTGTAATAAATGGCATAAAGGGGAAAAAGAACAAAGGGGGGCTCTTACAAGATGTTGAAAAATAATCAGAAATGAATAAAATAAAAATGTTCAATATGCCATAATATTACTGAAGTGTTGGGACAAAATCAATGTATTATTTTGTGCTGTGAGGGCCACCCTAAGAGCATATTCAAATTTTATCCATTACTTACTAACGATTTTGCTGAGGAAGAAAACCTGATTTGAACATCCATTTCTTATACTCTTTTGTCAAAGATGACCAGAATGCAAAACTCAAAAGGCTTTTCAAGGCATGCATCAATTTGAATACATTGCCCTGGGAATGTTTTTTAAAAAGGTTTTGTGGGAGTTGCTAATAAAGTTGAATAAGTATAGCATGTTACATGTTCCTTATATGAAAAGAATATTGATGGAAACCACATAATAGAGAATAAATCCAAGTGAGTAACTGCACAGAAATGCATGAATTCTGAAAATACCTCATCACATGTGATCTAAAATATCCTGTGGGGTTTTAGCCTTCCAAATGAAGGTAAGCGATTTCTCTAAGACAATCCAATGCAAAACTACTTCATACCAAAATTTGAACATGCTGTGCTTTCTAGACCTTTTTCTTTGGTAGAAGAAGGCCCATCTCCTATTTTCCCCACCCAGAGTACACAATGGCCTTCCTATTATCCCTGCTCCTTTCTTGCACTTCTGAAACTCATTCTCTACACAGTAGCTACAGGGAATTTTTTAAACATAAATCAGATCCCCCCTTAAACTCTTTAATACATTTTTTCCATTACATGAAAAACAAAGGTCCTTAATATTCTTAACAAGGGACTGTATTTTCTAGCCCCTGACTATAGCTCCTGATTCTTCTGTCCCTACTCACTGTATGACTCTGCTCAGTCACAGTGAATTCTTTAACAGACCATGCTTTTCACACCTCAGGACCTTTGCGCCTGCTATTCCCATCTCCTACCCTGAATCTCCCCTAAGGAAATCTGCTACCATATCCCCTAATTCTCTATTTCATTACACTGGTTTCTTTTTTCTCTTTATAACATTTAACATGGTTTATAACTGCATATTTATTTTTAGTTACATATTTATTGTTTGTGTTCCCAAATAAAATGTTAGCTCCATGAGGTTGAAACCATGCTATTTTATCTTCAGTTTCAGTGCCAGCATCTAACAGGTTGTTGGATATACAGTAAGGATTAAATATATATTAACTGAGTGAACAAATAAACAATGTAAAAGGAATTCATTTGTTTAAAAAACAGTTAACCTTACAGACCACAATTTGTAAAACATCCACAATAACTACAATTACAGAATTTATGAAGGGCACTTTATGAAATACTAATATGAATCGTGGAGTCATTTTCACATAGGTTTGAATTTTATGTGAAGGAATTGCATATATGTAACACAAAACTAAAATTTCACACATTAATTTTATTTTTATTTTTTTAAGATTTATGTATTTATTTGAGGGAGAGATAGAGAGAGAAAGAGAGAGAGCGCAAAGGAAAGAGGCAGAGGGAGAGGGAGAGAGACAGACTCTCCAGTAGATTTCCCACCGAGTGAAGAGGTGGAAACAGGGCTCAATCCCACAACACTGAGATCATGATCTAAGCCAAAATCAAAAGCCAGACACCTAATCAACTATTACATCAATATCACCAAAATGTAGTTATTAATATAACACATCCATTAGGAGGGGGTCACCTGGCTAGATAAATCCAATGGAAGTTTACTACCCAATAATTGTCTAAGGTAAGGAGATGTCTTTTCTATAGACCTTTTATGCACAGGATGATTTTCTGGCATTTACTGATTCCTCTTTTTCCAGAGAAGATATACAATAAAATGGGGAAAGGATGGAAAGTTCAAGAGCAGGTGAGTCCTGTTTCCAGTTTGACCAGTTCTATAGGTCCAAGCTCCTGGGAAGGGTGTTCAACACTGTTAGGTCCCAACACCTTCACTTGTGAAATGAGATAGATATACCCTCATATGTTTTAATACACCATATAAGCACCTTTTCTAAACATCTCTCCAGAGTAATATAGCCAATCACCTCCTCTTCTAAGTCCTCTTCCCCATCACTGCTGGCAGCATGTTAGACCATTTAGACTTGTGTTTTTCAATATGGTAGCCATTAGCCATACAAGGGTATTGAAAAATTGAAGCATGGCTAGATGAATTAAGGTCTATGGTAAGTATAAAAGACACATAAATTTTGAAGATGGTACAAAAAGAAAATGTAAAATATCTCAATGATTTTTATATTCATAACATGTAGAAATTAAAATATTTTAGATATCCTGGGTTCAGTAAAATGCATTATGATATCAATTTCACCTGTTCATTTTATTCCCTTTGATTAGGCTCCTAAAAAACTTAAAATAACTGATGTGGCTTACATTTGTGACCTGCATTATAATTCTACTGAACAGCCTGGAAGTTTCTTCAGTTTGTAACTATTTGTTTGCCTTGGGAAATCTAAAAATGTATGACTAAAATTCCTTCAAACTTGCATATCCATGTCCCTAAAAATCTGTGATCATATAACCAAATGGGATTATTACTATAGCTCACCATTAATATTATATGAGACCGAGCACTACAGTTCAACCCCTTGTTTGATACCCTTCATCTTATTCTTTTTAAGTAATAGTTTCAAGCACCAACAATCTCAAGGAATCATCACACATTAATATAATGATGAAATATTGAGAAATATCAAATTAGTTTAGCAAGGATGTTAAACACTCACACACATACACCCAAAAACATACTCTCTCACTCTTTTATCTCTGCCATTAGACACTTGTGAGATTTGAGACAAGGTAGTCACCATTCTGAGCCTCGGTTTTCTTATAAATGGATGGGTAAAGGGATGGTGTTAGAAGAAATAAAAATTAGCTGCCATAATTCTAATATATCTAAAATATAATATGAAACAATAAATGGGTAAAAGTGTAGAATGTGAGGATAGCTCTGTATTTGGGCCTAATAAATTCACCCTTTTAATTTCTCCAGACCTTGTATCCATTTAATAATAAGACAAAACATAGCTCAAATTTTGCCACATTTAAAAGAGAAAATAAATGAGTTTCTAAAATAAAAAAATTGGGGGCACATGGGTAGCTCAGTCAGTTAGGCCTCTGGTTCTTGATTTCAGCACAGGTCGTGATCTCAAAGTTGTGGGATCGAGCCCCATGTTGGGTTCTGCACTCAAGCACATAGTCTGTTTGTCCCTCTCCCTCTGTTCCTCTCCGTTTGTGCTCTCTCTTTCTCTCTCAAATAAATAAGAAAATAAAGTGTTTTTAAAAAATTAAATAATTAAGATAAAAACAGAAAGGGAAACAAACCATAAGAAACTCTTTTAACTCTAGGAAGCAAACTGAGGGCCACTGGAGGGGAGGTGGGTGGAAGGATGGGGTAACTGGGTGATGGGCATGAAGGACTGAACTTGATGTAATGAGCACTGGGTGTTGTATGCAACTGATGAAGCACTAAATTCTACCCCTGAAACTAATAATACACTATATTTTAACTAAATTGAATTTGAATTAAGAATTTAAAAAATTAAAATAAAAAGATGAATTGATATAAAATTCATCTTTTGAAAAATCATAGTTTCTTCTTGTTTTTTTTCTTTGCCTTATAATGTGGCCATATAATGAATAAGAATTCTTGTGATATATTAAACTTTTACATATCCTTCCCTTAGGAGAGCTTGAGATCATTCTCCAAGTTAAAATGAGAATGAAAGGTACATTTGATAATCTCCCAAGTGTCATTTCAGTCATCACAATACCATCTTTTGTCATAATTATTGATTCACAAGACTTCAGATATCTTCAATGATATGTTAATTGGGAAATTATTTGTTTAATTTCATGTTACATCCAACTTACCGTAGGCTCCCATGATAAAATATTCTGAAAGTTAGTTTTGTTTATTAAGATTATACATGTAGATATAATCTTATTAAGCAAACATTTATTTAATGTCTCCCATACATCAGTGTCTACACAGAGAAAATACATAGTCACTGCCCCAAAGAGTATAATTCTATATTTTCAAAGAGACTCCATATAAAATAGCTTATGATCTTAATGGAAGCCATGTGACTGAAGGTGAAGAGCCAAGCACACACAAAATTGGGAAATAGGTAATATTTTTCATTATTCCTTTCCCCAACTTCCACTCTTTTTATTCTCAATGTACCACTTCACTTTCCTCCAATAAGGGCTTGGTTTTTTTCAAGAAACTTGTATTTTTCAAGGGATTTCTTCTTAATTTCTTAACTTGTATTACTCTCAACCCAAAGCGGTATGTGCTAGACAATGGAATCACATGAATAAGACTGTGGCTTCCTCTACAAATTTCATATTCTAATTAGAACTATATTTAAAACAAAGAACTCTTAAATATCAAAGAGTAAGAATTGAGATGTGGGCTTTGGGGCATACTGGAAAGAAGATCTTTGATGGGAAGGAGAATTTGTCCACTTCCTTTTAAAGAAGAAAAGAAAATCAACAACTTTATCTTTTGTTCTGATAACTAAGTCACACTAATAAAATCTTACTATCTTAAGACCAAGTAAAAAAAGTATTTCCTAAGTGTGATTTCTAATATTTAATTTATTCATGAATGTAACATATACAGAAAATACATGTTCAAATACTAAGGGTTACAATAAAAAATGAAATTCTTGCTTTTAAAAAAATCCAGTATTTTTTAAAAAATACTGACATATTTTTAAAAAATACTGATATATATACTGCATGAACATACTAATCGCTGTTACTTAAATATGTGCATCATTTTTAAATAAATGATGGTTTTATATATTTTATTTTTAAAGATTTTGTTTATTTATTTATTTGAGAGAGAAAGAGCAAGGGAGAGCAAGCAAAAGCAGGGTGAAGGGCAGAAGGAAAAGCAGGCTCCCTGCTGAGTGAGAGCCCAATGTGGGACTTGATCCTGGAACCCTGGGATCATGACCTGAGCCAAAGGGAGAAACCTAACTGACTGAGCCACCCAGGCACCCTGGTTTTAGTAATTTTATTTCACAAGGTACTTGGACTTAAAATATTATGATATATAGTCAGCATTAAAAATGGACATTTTGAATACTATTGAAAAATCATAATGGTAAACTTGAAATTACATTTCACAGTCCAGATTATAGTAAAAAAAAATCTAGCTATTAAGCTGTAAAAATCTCCATTTATTTTTTCTCTTTAGAACCCCTTGGGCTCATACTAGATAAGTTGAACTGGTTAATGTATAAAAGTCTTTCTATTTCTATTTCAGAAGAATATTCAAGATTCCAGCCCTTGGAGCTTCCATTTTCTATTTTAGAAAAGCTGGTCTTAAAATAGAAAGAGAAGTAAGGTTATGGGAAGAAAATGCATATAGGATTTTAACTGCCTTTCTCATAACCATAGCCATCTTTAGCTAAAGCAGAAAGGAATTCCTTGAATCCCTGAAAAAATTGCATATCTCTTCTCTTCTCTTAGCTCATCTGGGACTTATCTAGACACCACTGGGACAACAATATTTTCTATGGTAGACAAAGCAAAAACTGGGAAATGCCCACTCATCAGTTGTTTTTAAATAGCTATATTTTGAGGCTCAGGACCTTGACTGCTGGTCTTTTTCACCGCCCACTCTCTACTTGATATTTGACCTTCACTGCTGACACAATTCTGGCCCTGTTCCCAAAGGCACGAGACTGCAAGGCATGTAAGAATGAGAATTCTTGAGATAAAGCTGAACTCTGAGCATGCTTCACAGTTTTCTTCAAAGAGAATTAAAGCACATTTCCAGGCATTATTTGGTTTCTACTTGTTGTATCCCATTCTGTCTCTACCAGGTCAATGGTGCTGCCTGGGCAGAGCATTATAAACCATTTTTGTCAATGTTTTGTTTTACAGTTGTGAAAACTAAAACCAATCATTTTCACTGATGTTGACTACTCTAACTCTTCCTCACACACGTATCTAAGAATTGTGGCAAATGTGTTGAAGAAAGTGAGGGTGTTTATGTTAAATTTTAAGTAATTGCATCTTTAGGTCTACCTGAAAGTACATTAGTAATATAGATAAAAGTTGTAGGGAGCATCCCACAGTAAAATCGGGTCTACTGTAAAGTATGTTCTTCCGAAGGGCAAACATGGCACATGGCACATATTCAGTAAGTGTTCATTTTAATGAAAAAAGAAAGAAAGAAGAAAGAAGGGAAAGGAGAGAGGGAAGAAGGGAGGGAGGAAGAAGGGGAAAAAGGATGTTTTTCCATTTTAAACAAACTAAAATTTCATTACATTAATAGGCATTTTCTTCTCTCTTTTTTTTTAAAATTTTTTTTAAAGATTTTATTTATTTATTTGTCAGAGAGAGAACACAGGAGCGAGCACAGGTAGACAGAGTGGCAGGCAGAGGGAGAAGCAGGCTCACTGCTGAGCAAGGAGCCCGATGCGGGACTTGATCCCAGGACGCTGGGATCATGACCTGAGCCGAAGGCAGCCACTTAACCAACTGAGCCACCCAGGTGTCCCTAATAGGCATTTTCTTAACATTAACATCTTTGTGTTACCAATTCACTGCCTTGCAGTCAGACATTATGTATTGCTTTAAGAGAGTATTCTCCTTTCCTTCTCAAAAAGGGGATAATCTAAAGTAACATGCAAAATACACATTATAGTGATTTGTACAAAAATATGGCATGGTATGGACATTTTCAGCAGTGGCTTTTAAAAAATACCAGATTTGACTTCTGGACTTACAAATAAGAGGGAAACATTTCTGAAATGAAAATCCACATTTTTTTAAGCTCTTGACTGTACTTTGAAAGCATCCTTTTAACATATAGGATTACTATATAACGTGTGTACATTTATTGGACTATTTTGACCATAGATGTGTCAAAGCTAAAAGCCCTCCAAAAAAAGCACAAGAACACAAAATGCAAATCTGTGTCTCAAAATCAACACAGTGCCCTTTCCTTTTGGTGTAAAGAATAAAATACGTTTGTTGAAGTTTAACAAAGGCAACATGTTGAATTGGTTGCCCTGCAGCACACCCAGCCTCCACTCTAACCAACTCCTGCTTCAGCCAAAGATATGTCTCTAGCTAAATCCAAAGAAGAATTATTAGTCTCAAAAGAGAGAATCGAAGACAATAATAGCTTTATAGGAACAAAAGGTTTATGTATCTCCAGGTAAGATTAGCCAGAGGTGGAGAAGCTGTTACCAGGAGCCAGGTTCATTACCTAGCAAGTATTCAGACATGCCTCAAACTGGCCATTATTGGGGCACCTGGGTGGCTCAGTGGGTTGAGAGGCCTCTGCCTTCGGCTTGGGGCATGATCCCAGGGTCCTGGAATCGAGCCCCACATCAGGCTCTCTGCTCAGCGGGGAGCCCGCTTCCTCCTCTCTCTCTCTCTCTCTGCCTCCCTCTATGCCTACTTGTGATCTCTGTCTGTCAAATAAATAAATAAATAAATAAATAAATCTTTAAAAAAAAAAACTGGCCATTATCATGATTGCATGATAAAAAGAACATGTTCAAATATTAAATGTAAAAAATAAAACTTCCTTTCCCTAGTCAAGATTACCAGTGCTACAATGCCCCATCCTCTGGCTTTTGTATATATGTGTTATAAGTTGAAAATAATTTATAGAATATTAATAAAATATGTGTTTTAAGAGCTATTAAAATTTCAAGCTAGAAGAAACATTAGCTGTTCCCCATTGTAATTTTCTATCTTTTTTTTTTTTTAAGATGAGAAAATGAGCCCGTAGAGTCATTAATTGTTCAGATTTTAAGTGGCAGAGTTAGGACTAAAATTTAGGTCCTCTGATCTCTGTTAGACATCAGTTCCATTTGTTATCAAACATAATTCACCTCCATGTAAATGTCTACAGAAGCCTTACTCTGTAGAGCTAAAAGGAGATGGTGAAGTTTATTGAGCTCTATCCATCATATACCATTGGTTCTAAGGTCCAATGCAATTTCTTTTACAAAGTTGCCTTCCCCTGCAAGCTTCACCTTGCTGGTGATTTACCTCTAAGAATATCACCTGATGTCCTGTAGAGAGGAGACGACTTCTCATGCTTCCTCATTTTAAATCTGAATTAAATTAGAAACTTTATGGGTCAGAAAAAGAGGTCAGGTATTCAGGGTACAAAGACTTTGCAATCACTGTCTTCATATTCCCTCCACTGCATGTTAGAAATTTTACACTGACAATAAAACATAAAGGCTAACATTTCTTAAACCTTAGAAAGGCAAAAAGATTTAGCTTATTTTAACCCCAATTAGTAATTTAGAACAATCCCAATAGCTCAAGTATAAAAGTAGACAGTCATCATTTTGAAAAATTACGTATATGTACCCTTCCATAATAATTTTTCATAACTGTACACTTCAAAGAATGATATGTTCATGCCGAACATCAGTTTATGACACTCTTCCAGTCAACAGATGTAAATTGAGTTCATGCTGTGTGCCAGATACTGTCCTATATGATAAGATCTTTGGATTCAAGCCATCATAGTTAGATAAGAAAGATAACAGCAATCCTCTGTGGCGAATGCTATCAAACAGATATTCACAGGATTCTATGAGAGTTCACAAGAGGAAGTCATTAATTTCCATCTCCATGCCCCAGCCTGGGCAGCGAATGAAGAAGGAAATCATGGATGGGCAGAGTAACATGAAACATGCTTTTGTTTTCTCTTAAAACAAAAAAAAGCTTATACATTAAAGGCCACCACAAGGCATTTAGCAAAACAGGAAGCACCATCAATATAGAATTAAAAAGCAAGAGGGGGCTTTTGTGAAGACTGGTCACGTGCATACAGTCTTCAGTCACTGATCCGTGGAGAAAGCAACATTGGTTGGGCTGAAGCTGTTTCCAAGATCAAGGTAGGCATGATGAGAAATTCCTAGCTAATGAAGTTACCAACTCACAGGCCTGATTCTGCTGTACGGGCTCTTTCCTCAGGCCAGAGGCCGGAATGTCCTTCCCCTTTCTCCTTGTATGGCTCTTGGTTTTTCCACTGCCCTTACCACCACTGCCACACCATTATTGTCTGTCTAGGTATCTATTCATTTCCTTCATAAGTTTATTATGTTATTACTATGTATTCAATGGCTGTCTCCCTCATTATAACTAGCTTCACAAAAGCAGTGACTTGTTTTAGATCAAATACTCCACCTGGCTTATGTCAGCGTGCATACACCTATTCATGAACTACAGAGGGAAGGAAGGATGAAAAGAAGAATGGGGAAGAAAACCAAGAGTCTATCTGAGCAACTGGGTGGATGCAACTGAATTTATTTCATCTGTTAACATGCTGCTTGCTTAGAACACTATTTGTCAGATTTGATTAATACATGCATCTCAAAAGGAAAAACTTTCTCACTGGCTTAATGTAAATATTTTTACAGTAATAAAATAAATCAAAGAAATATACAAATCTGTGCTAAACAAACTAAAAAACCTAAACTAAAGGAACCTAATATAATTATATAATTAATATAATTTAATTATCAACATCAATGTGATCTACTAGATGATGTTATTTTTAAAAAAGTACCACTCACATGAATTAAGTACTGATTACTCTAGCATAGGGAGCATGTGCTATCTCAATCTGTCTACCACTTATCTCAGTCTCAACAACTGAGAACCCTTTCTTAAGACAGCACTACATGGTACTATCATTTGGCCTCCAATTTTAGAGAATGCAGCATTCCTCTGTTCTTTTATTGGGTCAGTGAAGGAATACTACTTGGGGACAATGGGATTCTAAAAATAGCTATTAAAAACATGAGGCAGCCTTCAATTATATAATGGTCACACAGTTTTGTTTTTTTTTATTACTACAAACACTTAAATAATTCTGACTGAGAATTCAACCATTTTCCATTTTGAGAAACAGGTCCATCTGAATTATTGTCTATTCTCTGGCCTCAGAACTTATAGCAAAAGATCTCTATTGGAAACTCTGCTCAAAAACATGAGCTATGTAAATCTAATCATCTTTCAGTTTTATCAAGCATGAGAACCCCTGTATACAAATGGCAGTCTTCTCTGATCCTCAATTTCTTCTTCTTTAAGGTGATAGACTTAGAACGTTGATATTCAAGCACCATTTTGTATGAGATATATGGATTGGCATGCCACTTAAAATAGTATTATGATGGCATTTGGCAGAGACTATAGAAATATTTCAGTCTTTCTTTCAGTGAATCATGTGTCACCATGAGACAAAGGCACTGAAGCAAGACCCAAACCACTTTTTTTTTTCCCAAAACACTTTGTTATTGGCTCAGGCTTTGGGCCAAAAGTCCTATATAGATCTTTGATAAAACAGTGTTGACAGAAGAAGACTCCTTTTCCCTACATAGGGTGAGTGTAAGTGGCCTTGAACCATGGTGTCTTCTTTCCTCCATTTTTACTCAAAAACTCAAATCTAAGTCTCACCATGACACTGGGATGTAATTCCTCATTCCAGAGAAAGACCTGAAAGAGTGAAAGCATGAATGAGAGAAAGGTGACTGTGAGACTGAGAGAAAGAACTAGGGAATGTCCCAAAGCAAGAGGCCCTCTATTAAGACCATCCCAGAGAAATGCAAGAGCCCCTAAGAAAGTAGCTGGAGATAGGATGGAGAAAAGGATTACAAGCAAGTCAGAGAGTTGCAGAGATTCAAAAAGTGACCCAGAAAATCAGAGATGCAGGGAGTCCAAAATCTTTCCTCTAGTGAGGGATCAGGATCAAGTTTTTTATATATTGGGCCAAGAACAATCCAGCTGCAAGGGTAAAGAGATAATTGCCCCTTTTTCCTTCTGGATACTAGTCCTTTGAGAACTAAAGTGGTGGATGGAGATTAACGTAAGGACGTGCACCAGACTGGCCTTTTAAACTCATTATTGTGAACCATCACTAGTACAGTGGCCAGTGAAAAAAGCCCTCAGTTTTGACCTCAAGGCAGAACTTCCCCTCCTTGGGGATGGAATAAGGAGAATGGAAGGGAAACCAAATGTCTTTCATCTATTCAATTCCATTAAATTAAAAAAGTAACTTCATTCTTTACCCAAATCTATTCTCCAACATCGTCCTATCAGCAGTGTTCAATTCCCATAGCCTTGTGTCTTCTAAAGTCATGACCCTGAAATAAACATATAATTTAAAAGAGAGCCTTTACTGGGAATCCTTTTGGGTTCCTCTCTAGGACTTCAGCCACCAGAGGTGCATTCCAGATTTGCTTCCATGGAAATCCACAAAAAAGAACGACAGAAAGGTGGGTTTGATAGGCCAGCGCATGCTCAACTCAGTTCCCTGCTACATGTCCAAGCATGTAATACATTTTCTATTAGCCATTTCCATGTTATGTATAGGAATTCAGAAGACAATCATTAGCCACTGCTATGTATCACTTGAGTCTTGTGTTAGAAACAGAATGCATCTCATCTGCTTTTATCCATGAAATCCTCTTCATTGTGTGAGTTTGTCAAGAGAGCCAGATGTTAAAACACAGGTTTATTAGGAGGTACTGATGAATCAGAGTAGTGTAATATGAGAACCACCTGCAGATGTCTACAAAGCTAAGAGAGATTCTTTTCATGAAAAACTACAAAAACTGAGGATGAGATGGAAGTGTATGGGTTTTAGCAGGCCATGCATCCCATCCTGGATACACGTTCTTTTTTTTTTTTTTTTAAAGATTACTTATTTATTTATTTATTTATTTCACAGACAGAGATCACAAGTAGGCAGAGAGGCAGGCGGAGAGATAGCAGGAAGCAGGCTCCCTGCTGAGCAGAGAGCCCGATGCGGGACTCGATCCCAGGACCCTGGGATCATGACCTGAGCCGAAGGCAGAGGCATTAACCCACTGAGCCACCCAGGCGCCCTGGATACACGTTCTTTGAGCATATCTCCCAACAAACAAGTATTGCCTACAGAAGGCCAACATCCCCTTCTTCTCCTAAGATTTCTCAAATTATGAGTTGTTAACATAATTCTTAGAACCCTAAGTATGTCTCTAAATTGGTATCATTATTTCAAAAAGTATAGGGTTCTCCAGAAAGGATCTATATAAGCTATATTCCTGTTTATTAAAATAGGTACCATTTTTTTTTTTTCCTCTCACATTTGACAAATATGTGTACTCAGAAACCTCTTGACATTAGTTTGGATCCTGCCCACCCCCTCAGAACATTTTTTTCCTTCCTGGCCTTCTTTTTACACAATTTGTTTCACTGTTCTGCCTGGTTTTGTCAATTGTTAGCTTTGGGCCATAGAATTTTTTAATCCTTATTAAATTCAGTCTCCCCATGTATAAAAGACTATGCATATAATATTGTGAGAATTAATGAGATAATAATGTAAATAAAGTACTGAACATGATAACCATAACACATAATAATTTGTAATAAATGTTTACTCCCTTTTGTCTTCCTAGAAAGCCCCAATAGAGTGAGGAATTACCTCTTAAAATGTATCTTCAATTTTTATTAGCTGAAACTCATTTCAATTGCCACTCCAATAAAAACTTGTAATTGAGGAATGACTTGAGTTAATTACACTCTAAAATAAGTTTAACTAAATAAGTTTCTAGAATTCAGTAATATTGCTAATATACTTTGCAGAAAAAGTCTGAAATTTTCAGACAGAAATCATACAGGAAATTAGACAAGTATCAACTGTGTGGAATGCCACATAATGCAAGTCCCCATGAACAGCATCACACAATTCCTCTTAATCTAGAAATGAAAAGGAGAAAACAGGTCAGAAACAAAATGCAATTTCAGTTAAGGTAGCTGATCAGAGACATATAAACTTAGGCAACAAATTTTGCTGCTAAAAATTATTTCCATGATGAAAACAAATTACATGATTCAAAATAATTTAATTAAAATATGTTAAAAGTTTTAATTCAGACTATTAGCTGAGATCCATAAGTATTTTGAGATTTTTTATTTTTCCCAGTAATATTAAGATGTGTTATAAGAATTAAAAAATTAATATCTGATATTTATTTTGACCTCACTGTAAAGGTTTTGGATAATGACACAAAGAATTTTACAGACTGTGCTTTGAAAAATGAATTAATTGATAGAATCTCAAGCAGTAAACATGTTTACATATGTTTATGCATATGTAAAACATGCATACATGATTTATGCATGTTTAAAAAATTTAGCCAAGTTGTCTATTTCATAAGTTTTACATCTCATAGTTGTAGAAGGAAAGGGCATTAGACAGGGCAAATTCATTTGAATCTTTAAAACATTCTCAAGCATTTTTAAAAGTCAAAAAGGGAAACAGTATTTTATTATTTTTTTTCCTTTGTAACTTTTTTAAAAATTTTTTATTTTTTTATAAACATATAATGTAACCCCACCCATGCTCTCCTGACACCCCTCCCCTCCACCCCCCTCAGTTTGTTTTATGACATTAAGAGTCTCTTTTGGTTTGTCTCCCTCCCAATCCCATCTTGTTTCATTTATTCTTTTCCTACCCCCTTAACCGCCCCCTCCCCCATTGCATCTCCACTTCCTTATATCAGGGAGATCAGAAACAGTATTTTAAATAAGCACTATCTTTTTATCACAACTGCATGTGAAATGAAGACACTTTGAAGAGGAAGTTTTCAAAACACAGAATTTTAGATGAGTAATTATGTCACTATCTGTGCTGATGACTAAAACTGCCTTCACTAAATATCTTTGCCCCAAATACTCAAAATGCAGACTAACAGGACACTTAGATGTTTGTGAAATCTTCTTATAGTCCAAAAATGGAATTCTTGTTCATATTCCCCTTTATTCCATCCTTTACTCTAAAGGAAAATTACCCATTTCCAAAATAATTGTGTATATTACAATGTATATTTTATAGGTAAATGTAATGATTTAGGAAATAATTAAAAGTATTGGCTTACTGGAAGAATCATGAGAGTCTAACTTAAAAAAAAACACATTTGTATTGTTAAGCAAAATTTCTAGAAACCTGACTCTGAAAGTGTTACCTGACTCTGGAAAGTGACTCTGAAACCATCAGTTCTATGCCTTCCTTTAAGAGAGGAAGGATGAGGAGAAGTGATTAATTGAAGGTGACATACCTCACTAACGGACGAATAAAGTCCATGACCCTCAGAAGAGCCCTGAGGTTTCATAAAAGACAAAAATTGATGAGATATAGGAAGTATCCTTTGAAAATCCAGAGAAAATGTAAGTATTGAGTCTAAGCATTTAAAACAAAACAAAACGAACAAACAAAAAACCTAGGAAAAAGATTCAACATAGATGCAGGAATGTGGCCCTGGAAAGCTGTCTTAGTGCTGATGTTTCCTGCCTGCCTTCCCTGGAGGAGGTTCTGAACATTAAATACCAGAGTTAAGTTAGGGCTATGCTGGCTTAATTAAATAATCAGTGCACGCTGAAAGCAAGGCCAGGACGATTGCACATTCAACCACATCCAGGTCAGTAGGCTCACATTATAGATTCCGTTCTTTATTCTAATAACCTCATTTCTCAAGATTGGCCACAAGGGAGGCCAAACAGAGGGTGTGCATCTATTTATCCAAAATATGGTGGTTTTTTTTGTTTGTTTGTTTTTTGTTTTTTTAAAGATTTTATTTATTTATCTGACAGATAGAGATCACAAGTAGGCAGAGAGGCAGAGAGAGAGAGGAGGAAGCAGGCTGTCCGTAGAGCAGAGAGCCCGATGCGGGGCTTGATCCCAGGACGCTGGGATCACAACCCGAGCCGAAGGCAGCGGCTTTAACCCACTGAGCCACCCAGGCGCCCCCAAAATATGGTTTTAACTGTAGTGAGGGATGCCATATTATTTAAGCATTTGTGACCCTATATTTAGAAAATATATTTAAGTAGGAACCCAGGCTCACTAAATTTAGCAAGGCTTATGCTAATACACTGAGTGGATCTGTTAATCTCTTCTATGACTTTGAAAAACAGGAACAATGAGTTAGAAGAGAAAGATATTTTATCTTAAGTCAAAATATATGTAGTATTGATTATGATAAATTTTTAGTAGTTTAATATGTTGATATATTAAAAATTGTATTTGCCTAGCTAGAGACATTAAGCAAGAAAAAGAAATAAAAGTCACCCAAATGGGAAAGGAAGAAGTAAAACATTCACTATATGGAGATAACATGATACTATATATAGAAACCTCTAAAGACATTGACAAAAAAACTGTTAGAACTAATAAAAAATTCAGTAAAGTTTCAGGATACAAAATCAATACACAGAAATCTATTGTGTTTCTATATACTAATAAAGAAATATCAGAAAGAGAAATTAAGAAAACAATCCCATCAATACATGCACCCCTATGTTTCCTGGAGCATTATTTAAAACAACCAAATTATAGAAGCAGCCCAAATATCCATAGACTGATGAATGGATAAAGAAAATGTGGTATATATACAATGGAATACTATGCAGCCATCAAAAAATGAAATCTTGCCATTTGCAATGACATGGAGGGAAGAGAGAATCTTTTTTATTTATTTGTTTGTTTGTTTGTTTATTTATTTGACAGAGAGAGAGAGAGAGATCTCAAGTAGGCAGAGAGGCAGGCAGAGACAGAGAGAGGGGGAAGCAGGCTCCCTGCCAAGCAAAGAGCCTGATGCAGGGCCTGATCCCAGGACCCTGAGATCATGACCTGAAGCAAAGGCAGCAGCTTACTCCACTGAGCCACCCAGCCACCCCGGGAAGAGAGAATCTTAAGCAGGCTATATGCACAGCACGGAGTTGGAGGCAGGGGTCAATTTCATGACCCTGAGATCATGACAGGAACCCAAATCAAGAGTTGGCTACTTAACCAGCAGAGCTACCCAGGCACCCGATAAGTGCCTTTCTATTCTAACTGAATGAGAAAAAAAAAAAAAATAGAATCCAACCCAATCAGATACTACCACTGTGGTTAGCACCACCACCTATCTTCTTCCTGCCTAAGGAAAGAAGTATGGGTCGGGGGGAGTCCTAAGCCCCTCAAGGCAAAAGAGAAGGAACTCCACAAGAATCACTTGCCACTGGAGAGACTGTCAGGTTGTTCTTAACTCTGCAGTGTGCTTGGGGTGTTCTGAACATATCCCTGAGTAAAGGGCAAAAGAACTGCAGGGCCGAGAAAATTTTGTGACAATGTGAAGGAGCCTGCAGTGCTACATTTGGCCTATCAGCCACACCTGAACTTCCAGGAGATCAAGTTCAACCAGGGAAGGTGCGACACCTGGTAATGACAGCCTGGCAGCAAGAAGCTGTGGGTATACTGCCCACTTGGAGAGCTGAAGGGGGAAAATGAGGACAAGATAGCGACTGCCCCATCTCCAAACTCCTGGGCGGTCAAGATGGTTATAAAGAACCATGAATTCAGCCAGACAAATGAGAACCACTGTAGTCCCCTATAGCGATAGGCTCTTAGAGATCTTAGAGATGCTTTTGTCCTTGATCTCTTCTCCCCCCCGCCCCGTTGGTTCTCAATATGACAGGCCTCAAAAAGAAGTAAAGAGTATCCAGTGCATGGCTCTCTCAGACACAGACACACACACACACACACACACACACACACATTCTCTCTCTCTCTCTGTCTCTATCTCTGCTATCTCTCTGTCTCTGTCTATCCCTCCTCTCCCCCATCTTTAGTAGTGGAGTGAGAGGAGAAGAACATGGGCATTCTGTGCTTCCTCCCTGCTTGAAGTATTCCTCAGGACTGATAAGTGCTGAGATGGGGAGGAACACAGATTAGATCAAAACTAAGCATAAGGCTTCAGTTTTAAATTACATTGAAATTTAATCATTAAAAATGACTGACATAGGAGGTGCTTGGGTGGCACAGTCAGTTAAATGTCTGACTCTTGATTTCAGCTCAGGTCGTGATTTCAGGGTTGTGAGATCAAGGCACATGTGGGACTCCATGCTCAGTGCTCTCTCTCTCAGACAAAAAAAAATGTTGGTTTTTTAAAAGATTTTATTTATTTATTTGACAGAGAAAGAAACAGTGAGAGAGGGAACACAAGGAGGAGCAGTGGGAGAGGGAGAAGCAGGCTTCCCACTGAACAGGGAGCCAGGTATGGGACTCAATCCTAGGGTCCTGGGACCATGACCTGAGCCAAAGGCAGATGCTCAAACAACTGAGCCACCCAGGCGTCCCAATAAATATAAATATATTTTAAATGACTGGCATAGTTTCTCAAAAGTTTAAAAATGGTTGCCATATAACCATCAGTTTTACTCCTACATAAATAACCAAGAGAAATGAAAACATACATCCACACAAAAACTTGTACATGAGTACTCATAGTGGCATTATTCATAACAGTCTCCAAGTGAAAACAACCCAAATATCCATCAACGGAAGAATGGATAAAGAAAATGTGGCATATAGATACAATGGAATATTATTCAGCCATATAAAGAAATGAACTACTGATACACGCTAGACATGGATGAAACTTGAAAATATTATGCTAAGGGAAAGAAGCCAAAATTCAGAAAGTGAGAATACCAATACATGCCTCTGGCATCGCTTCCTTATAAAGACAGTCAAAACATTTTATAAAGTATAATTTATGTTTTTACAATTGATAAATATCCACTGAATAAATGAACATACGGTAATAGTGCTAGAAAAATAGAGAGCAGCTGGATCTAGGCAAGACAATGGTAAAAAAGAAAGGACAGGAAGACTGAGGGCCCAAAAGAAACTTAAGAGAAAATAACTAGCAAATGGCTGTGAAATGCTCCATATATCAGGGGAAGAAAAAGTCACCTTTTAAAATACATTACTCTAAGCACTAAAAATGTAAATGTTCAAATCACATTTTTACCTATTCATTTTTCCCCTAAATTCTCTTCTCCACTAATTGAGAGCGTGGAAATATGCCTAGGTTTATGTTAATGAGATAATCTATATACAGACTATCTGGTTCCATATATTGAATTGCATCCCAAATAGAAAGGCTTCAGTCAATATGATTAAATGTTAGAAGCAGAACTCAAGGGATTCAATTCCAGTAATTCACTCTCAAACTGGGGTTGAGGAATAAGATAAGAAAACCAGGGCTGTTTCTCTCTGGGGTGGTCCAGTTCTCAAAGAAAATCTTTCAAGTCTCCTATGCTGTCATCATAATCATTTTGATAAGCTCTGAAGGAGCCCCAAAAGTAATTTAAACAAAGAGAAACGACATCCTATAGAGGTAAGCATTGTTTTTTTTGAGAATCTTTCCCTGTGAGTTCAGTGTTTTGACAGCACAGGTCACAAGCAAAAATAGTTATCTTCTGCTCTGAAGTTAGCATTACTTATATGAGCTGACCATCTATTATTTTCTTCATTATTCAAGTAATAAAGTATATATTATAAATCCTGACAGGGTATCCTGATAGACAAAGATGATACAAGTGATGATGGTGATGACGATACTAACAACAATACTTAATATTTAGTCGGGCACTGTAAGTATTCTAGAAAAAAAGAGTATTCTAGAATCATTTTGGGTATGCTAACAACTACCCTGTGATGTAGGTATTATTACTTATAGTTAACTGATGAATAATTTAATCAAGTAAGTAAAAATAAATTTACCTAAGGCTTATAGCTAGTGACAGAGTCTGATCTGACCCCAGGCAGTCTGACTCGATAATCTACACAAAACAGCTGCATTCAGCTGCTTTCTAGGGAAATGCCCATACTGTACAAAGTCAATTCTAGAGAAAATTATGAGGCTGAAATCTCATAACTGTGTTCCCACTGGCTACCATGTCCCACCCATCAATCTCAAGGGTTTGTGGTTTTTTAAAGATTTTATTTATTTACTTATTTATCTGAGAGAGAGCAGGAGGGAGGAGCTAAGGGAGAGGGACAAGCAGACTCCAGGCTGAGCATGGAGTCCACTGCAGGACTCAATCCCAGGACCACGAGATCATGACCTGAGTCAAAATCAAGAGTCAGGCACTTAACTGACTGAGGCACCCAGGTGCCCCTCAATCTTTACGTTTGTCCAAGACATTATATGTTGCACTTCACCCCAAGTGTCCCCTTCAGCAGCAACAAATTTTCTCAATCCTTCTGTCTACACTCAAAAATGACGTGATGGGAACCAAAAAAGACCTCGAATAGCCAAAGGAATATTGAAAAAGAAAGCCAAAGTTGGTGGCATCACAATTCCAGACTTCAAGCTCTACTACAAAGCTGTCATCATTAAGACAGTATGGTACTGGCACAAAAACAGACACATAGATCAATGGAACAGAACAGAGAGCCCAGAAATAGACCCTCAACTCTATGGTCAACTAATCTTTGACAAAGCAGGAAAGAATATCCAATGGAAAAAAGACAGCCTCTTCAACAAATGTTGTTGGGAAAATTGGACAGCCACATGCAGAAAAATGAAATTGGACCATTTCCTTACACCACACATGAAAATAGACTCAAAATGGATGAAGGACCTCAACGTGAGAAAGGAATCCATCAAAATCCTTGAGGAGAACACAGGCAGCAACCTCTTTGACCTCAGCCGCAGCAACTTCTTCCTAGGAACAATGCCAGAGGCAAGGGAAGCAAGGGAAAAAATGAACTATTGGGACTTCATCAAGATCAAAAGCTTTTGCACAGCAAAGGAAATAGTCAACAAAACCAAAAGACAAATGACAGAATGGGAGAAGATATTTGCAAACGACATATCAGATAAAGGGCTAGTATCCAAAATCTATAAAGAGCTTAGCAAACTCAACACCCAAAGAGCAAATAATCCAATCAAGAAATGGGCAGAGGACATGAACAGACATTTCTGCAAAGAAGACATCCAGATGGCCAACAGACACATGAAAAAGTGCTCCACATCATTGGGCATCAGGGAAATACAAATCAAAACCACAATGAGATATCACCTCACACCAGTCAGAATGGCTAAAATGAACAAGTCAGGAAATGACAGATGCTGGCGAGGATGTGGAGAAAGGGGAACCCTCCTACACTGTTGGTGGGAATGCAAGCTGGTGCAACCACTCTGGAAAACAGCATGGAGGTTCCTCAAAAAATTGAAAATAGAGCTACCTTATGACCCAGCAATTGCACTACTGGTATTTACCCTAAAGATACAAATGTAGTGATCCAAAGGGGCATGTGCACCCGAATGTTTATAGCAGCAATGTCCACAATAGCCAAGTTATGGAAAGAACCTAGATGTCCATCAACAGACGAATGGATAAAGAAGAGGTGGTATGTATATACAATGGAATACTATGTAGCCATCAAAAGAAATGAAATCTTGCCATTTGTGATGACATGGATGGAACTAGAGGGTATTATGCTTAGCAAAATAAGTCAATCAGAGAAAGGCAACTATCATATGATCTCCCTGATATGAGGAAGTGGAGATGCAACAGGGGTGGGAGTTAAGGGGGTAGGAAAAGAATAAATGAAACAAGATGGGATCGGGAGGGAGACAAACCAAAAGAGACTCTTAATGTCATAAAACAAACTGAGGGGGGTGGGGGAGAGGGATGTTGGGAGAAGGTGGTGGGGTTACATTATATGTTTAAATAAAAAAAATTGAGATATAATTGACATGTAAAAATAAAATAAAAAAAAATGATGTGATGGGCATTACCCACAATTCATGCTTAGGTAATAATGTATGACTGTAGAAACACTACAGCTTACCTGTAGTGTTTTACTTTTCCATCATTTTTTCTAGATATTATGTCATAATACAAAATAGCCAATTATAGGAACCCCAGACAGAGTTGCAGACCTGTTAGAGGAAGACTTTTTTGGTTAGGTGGGCACTCCGGATTCCTTCACAATAAGCTACATCTAGAATGAGCCCTATGTTCACTCTTTAGCTCTAAATTCAATAAACCATGGAAAACAGGCACATAAAAGCAGGGAAAACAGAAAGTCTCGGGATAAAATCTACTGTCCTTAACATGGCTTACTTGTCTGTATGTACCTCTCCAAATTATATCTCTCATCACTTCTTGTCTTCTTTTCGCCCTTGACCATAACATGCTTCCCAACCACCTACCAAAGCGCCATGGCCTCCACCTTTTATTCTGCCATATATACCATCCCAATGGCTTCTAATAAAGCTGTATTATCTTTCAATTCTCAGTTCAACATACATTCTTTTGAAAAACTCTCCCTGAATCTTGAAGTGGTAATAGGTGTCTCTCCTATTGCCTCCAATGGTAAATAGTTATTATATTGTATAGTGACTGCAGTAATCTCTAACAGCCATTGGAATTTAACCCTGTATTCATGATGCTTCATATTATTACATCACCTGTGGCAAGGACTGCTCTTTTTCAATACCCATGCTCTCCTCGGCTCCCAGGATAAAGCTGGGCTACCATGGCCAGCCCCTTTTGCACCTGGGTTTGGTCACGTGACTCAGTTCTAGCTAATGAAATGTGAACAGAAGTGGTAAGAGACACTGCTATACCTGATCCATCCCAACCTTCAATCAATATTCCCTTTTATATCTGCCTTCTATTTGACAGGGAAAGGAATGACCCCATGGGGAATTTAGAAGCCAAAAGTTAAAATTACAAAATCTCTGGCAGCCTAGGTTTCTAAACACTTGTTTGGAGCAGACCAAGAAGATCCCCCTCACTTACTTAGAATCTCTTTGGACTTTCTACCTGAGAAAGAAGCTGCTTCTTTTCAAAAGTATTTTTGGGGGGAAGGAGAAGAAATATACTGGTTACAGAATTGGTCATATTACCTTTATGTTTCCTGGAAACTAGTATAAATTACAGGCACATTAGAAATGTATGTGATGGGGCACCTGGGTGGCTCAGTGGGTTAAGCCTCTGCCTTCAGCTCAGGTCATGATCTCAGGGTCTTGGGATCAAGCCCCACATCGAGCTCTCTGCTCAGCAGGGAGCCTGCTTTCCCCCCCTCTCTGTCTGCCTCTCTGTCTACTTGTGATCTCTGTCTGTCAAATAAATAAATAAACTCTTTAAAAAAATGTATGTGATGATTTTTTTTAAAAATCAAGTGAATGAATGAGTAGCATAAGTATCTTAAATAAGTTCTTTTTGTCATGCTAATATAAAAAGCTAACTAATTGTATTTTATTTTAACTGTATTTTATGCTTACTATGTGCCACTGCTTTCTAAGATCATTTACATAAATTAGTTAATTCAATCCTCTTAGCAATATTATGACATAGGTACTATTACCATCTCATTGCACAGATTAGTAAATTGAAGCTTAAACCAGATTACTCACTACTCAATATATCATAATTATTATCTGGCTGAGTTAAGATTCAATTCCAAAAAACCTGACTCAAAGTCTATATTTTTAACCACTCTGAAATGGCTGCATAAAAGTAAGCAATTAAAAAAAATCTTCAATGAAAAACAGAATAAAATAGTATTTTATATTAATAACATCATTTCTTGATGTAATCATTTCTAGAAATGAGCTAAGATTTCCCAAAAAATTTATGGTGACACACAACACCATCTTATAGGTCTTTTTAAATACCAAGAGATTCAGTTGCTACATAGAAGGTCAGTTTGTGATTTTAAGGATGAAATCCAAGTTTCAAGGTTCCTAATATTGCCTTAAACACTTAATTAAGATTTTGTCTTCTTCTTGCTCATATATTTTATTTATTTATTTATTTTTATTGTGTTATGTTAGTCGCCATACAGTGCATCATTAGTCTTTGATGTAGTGTTCCATGATTCATTGTTTGTGTATAAGACCCAGTGCTCCAGGCAATCCATGCCCTGCTTAATACCCATCACTGGGCTAACCCATACCCCCACCCCCTCCCTTCTAAAACTCTCCATTTGTTTCCCAGAGTCCATAGTTTCTCATGGTTCTTCTCCCACTCTGATATCTCCCCCTCCATTTTTCCCTTCTCCTAATGTCCTCCATGCTATTTCTTATGTTGCACAAATAAATGAAACCATATGATAATTGACTTTCTCTGTTTGACTTATCTCACTTAGCATAATCTCCTCCACTCCCAACCAAGTGCCTTAGAGATTTCTTGATTTCATTAACTCACAAGTTTCATTAAATATGTAAAATCAGAGTTTACTCTTAAATCGGTAATCAATTCTTGCACCTTTAGAGGTCAACCCTCAGATTATAATTCACTCAAAATCACTTTATTCTCTATAAGTTAAGAAAATTCAGTGTTATCTAATATAGTGTCATTTTCATCATGTCCAGAAAAGAACCCTCTCCATATAATCAGATCAATGTCTGTTCTAGACAATCTAGTCTAGATTAATTGGGTTGGTGTCTGTTTGGATTTTAGTCATTTCATCAGGACTCAGGCTGGCTTCTAAAAATCACTGCTTGGGCCACCCAGGCTCAGTTAAGTGTCTGCCTTTGGCTCAGGTCATGATCTCAGGGTGCTGGGACCAAGCCCCATGTTGGGCTTCCTGCTCAGCAGGAGTCTGTTTCTCCCTCTACCCCCTGCTCATGTTCTCTCTTTCTCTCTCAAATAAATAAAACCTTAAAAAAAAAAAAGCAGCTGTGCCATTAAAAAATAAAATAAATGTATAAGTAAAATTAAAAAAAAAATAAAATTACTGCTTAAAAAATTCTAATACCCTGGGTATCTCAAAAACACTCACAAGTATCACCAAACTTGAACCTTACTATTATTCAGGTACTGATATACTTTATGGGAGAAGTAAAACAGATGGTTTCAAAAAAGCACTAGAATTCATCACTGGATTCATTTTCAAAATCTACACAACTGCCTTATATTTAGAATAAATATAATGATCATACTTTATCTCTGACTCAGCTGCTGCCCTCATTCTACAATATCTATAATTAAGGTCACAGTCATTTGTCATTATCATTAGTGAAAGATGGTCAAACAGATACTGTTGCCAAACTTGGTGTAAATCTGTTTTAAAACTGTTTTTAAATAGTTATTCAAAGGTGTTAGGGGTGTTCAGGTTGATGGAAGAAATTTTCTTTTTCTCAGACTCTCCACACAGTATAATTTTAACTTTTTTCCATATACAAATGGGACTTAATTTCAAAGATAAAAGAAGAAAAAATATTACCTAAAAACTGGAAAACTATAGTACTTACAAAATGTTTATAATAACTATGGGTGTATTAATTCATTTTTTAAAATTGGCTACACACAATATTTTTCTGTGCTTTGTTGTTGTTATTTGAAAACAACCAAAATCAACTTTATTTTTTAGGAATACCATTTTTTTCGAGTAATCTCTACACTCAACGTGGGACCCAACGTGTGACCTCAGGACCAACTGAAAAAGCTAGGCACATCTTAACTTTATTTTTAAAACCGTTCTGAACAAAATCTGTATCTGTATGAGTGCAATACTGTAGAAAATAATTTGAAAAGAAAGCTTTGGCCTAAATGGACTAACATTTCTGCCATTTTAAAAATTACAGGATACAAAGAACTTTAGTTTGATTTATTTTAAACATAAAATAGTTCTATTTTGAGGTATACCTCTAATGTATTGCCTGAGGACCCTGATCAGGGGGTGGAAAGTCTTGTTTACAAATCAGGCACTGTCTCCAGAGAGAGGAGAATTTATAGGTATTTCTGCCTTTTGCTCAAAAAGAAAATACAAGAAAAGTTACAGTGAGACTTTCTATGTTTTCAAACTTGTGCAGGTTGTAGAATATTTAGAAAGCAAGGTGCAATTTGAATAAGAATGTAAGACACCAATAGTAAGTTCAAATAATTAAGGTATAATGCACTAAATTAGATATATTAAGTCCTAACAGAGATGAAAGGTGAAGGTGTAGATAAAAGAAAAACCTAATTGAAAAAATTATATTCATTAACAGAGGTTTGCAACATATTAGATATTATGGACTGTCCCCCCTCAAATTCACATATTGAAGTCCTGCCCCTCACCCCCATGTAACTATATTTGGAGGTAATTAAAGTTAAATGAGGTTGTAAGGGAAGGGCCAGGATCCAATAAGTCTCTTGTCCTTACAAGAGGAGAAGAGATACCAGAGCTTCCTTATACTCCTGTACACAAGGCAACAGGCATGAGAGGACACAGAGGGAAAGCAGCTATCTGAAAGCCAGGAAGAGAGGCTCCACCAGAGACCAAACTTGGTCTTGGTCTTCCAGCATCCAGAACTATGAGAAAATAAGTTTCTGTTCTTTAAGCCACCTTTTTGTTATGGCCGTCTGCACAAACTAATACATTTTTTAAACATGGCTGCCATTATTCTTTTCTAAAAAGTTAATGGAGTTTTGCAACTTGAGTAGCATAGGTGTTCTAGAAATAGCTTCCCATCACATACCAACGAATAGTTCTCTTTGTACAACATATGCACCCCTTGATGTTGTGGCCCCACCTATCACTCAAACCCCATTTCTTGTCATTTCTCCACTCTCAGAAAATGAAGCTATTTATTGATGTGTATTTTACAACTCTATGTCTTTCCTCTGCTCTGAATTCTTTTCTCAGTTTAACTACCTGGAACACTCCCCCAACCTTTAGCACCCCAGGTAACATTCACCTCTGGCTTTGTGCCTCCTTCCTCAACTCCCCTACACAGAATCATCACTCACTGTTTGACATTAATTGTGTCTGTGTTTTTAGAGCATCCAGTGCTTACATGATTATCTGTCCCCATCATAATTTTGCTTACCTGTTTCCCCCAACAGACGTGTACTTTTTAAAAACAAGGATAATATGGAGTTTGACTCTATTGAATTGAAGGGAAGCTCAGTAAACGTTTCACTAAAATAAATTGAAGCCCTTTTTCTAGGACAGGAGAAACACACATTTCAAGGGTGTTAATACTCTCCTTTTATAAATGCCTTCCAAGAGAGAGAAAAACAAATCCAGATTATGTTTATTGAAAACTTTTAGCTGTTTAGGAATATTTAAAAGGGTGAATTTTTTCATTAGTCATGTTCCTTCCAGTAATAATGAAATAACCCTCATCAAAATATATGAAAGCCAAGGGCATTCTTAAGCTTGAAAGCACCAATATTAAAAATAAACAAGCAAGAAGGAGTTCTGATTGAAAGAAAATTTAAGAATTTGTGAGCAGGCAAAAAGTGAAACTGAGGGAAGACTGGATCAAGAGCAAGGAAATCTGGCTTTTAGTTCCTCACCTGCCAGTCATTAACAATATTCCATGGCCAATACACACACATACACACTCCTGCACGTTCACACACACACACACACAATTCATCTGTAAAAGGAGGGGATCTATAACAACTAAATTCTTTCCAGTTTTAACATTTTCCAAGATGTTCAATTGCTCTTCACTGAGGTGATTCTTTAAAAGAGATTTACTTCATGTGATTTAAACTTTGTTGTCATGAATTAATTTTGATTTGATATATTAAGATATGATTTTGACTTATGACTTTGATATATGAGGTTGAGAATAGTCAATACTGCTCACAGCACCCGGTACTAACCCTGCCCTTCCTGGTCACAGATACCCTTCATTGATTTACTCACTAACTCATTCAAAAATATGCTTCAGAACTTACAATGTGCCAGGCATCTACCTTCACTTAAAAAAACTACTTTCTTTTTTTTTTTTTTTTAAATGTAGGCTCACACAACACAGGACTTGAACTCACAATCATGAGATCAAGGCCTGAGCTGAGATCAAAAGTTGGATTCTCACCTGACTGAGACACCCTAGAAACCACTTTTAAGTAAGGAATTGGCCATTCACAGGCAAAATGATGGTCCTTAAAATTACTAAGTGCCCTCTACTACAGAAATTGTCAGTTTTTAATCTGATTCTTTGTGCATGTATTTGAATACTAGTGTAAAAGATTAAAAAACACAATGTCAAAATCCCTAGTACTTGAACTGCTATGAAAGACAATATACAAAAATAATAATTCAAAGTTATTTACCCCCATCTGGCAGGGGCAGAGGGCAAGGGAGAGAGAGAATCTTAAGCAGATTCCATACCTAGCACAGAGCCTGACACAGGATTTGATCTCACAACCCTGAGATCATGACCTGAGCATAAATCAAGAGCCTGATGCTTAACCAACTGAGCCACGCAGGCACCCTACCCTAAATTTTGACTTAGTATCATTTTATTAACAAATGATATTTGAAAAGAAAAATTAAGAAACTTTTTTTGGGGAAATAACAGTAGCCTATCTCTGATTTGTATAAAAATCAGTACTTTCTCATCAATATAACTCTATTTTGTTAATTTTAGTTATTACAAGTTTGAAACACTGGTAACATAATGATATCAAAATACAACTTATCTTAGAAATATTACCAACTAAAGTGATTTTTATTTTGAGGCAATTTTCATTTGAATTAACCAGAATTTTTGCATTCCCTTATTTATATTTCCAATTTGTTAGCAAAATAACTATACTGCACTGAAGACCATCTTTAACTCTGTAGACCTTCTGAGAAACTACACAGAGAAATTAAAATAACATAGCCAAGGTTGTATAATAAAATCCTCTTTGAGCAGCTTAGGTCAGAGTTCCTCAAACTGGGGTTTCTATGCATATTCTCTGACATCTGCAAATTGTCTGATTTTAGAAACATTGAGCTTGAGCCTAACCCAAGCTATCCCACATTCATTACTAGAAGATACACTAAACTCATCAAAGAGTCAGAACATTTGTTTGATCTTCTTTCATATCTTCACTCACTCAGCTCCTGAATCCCCTGCTCTCCTTATCCCCCATTTAAGTCCTTGATCCTACCTAATTAATCATTTAAATGGTACCCATTGTGGCCAAACTGTATCAGAATAAGACTCCCTGGGATAAAACATTGGATCTTACTCATACTTTCATTTTATTCCATGTGTTTCTCCATATCAAAGTCCCCATATTGGATCCTCCATATTCTGTTTTCTCACATTAACCTGATCCCTTTCAGAGTTTGATAAACACGATTTTATATTCAAGATGATGCCATATTGTAATCTATAGTATAAAAAAAGGTACAATGAGAAAAGAGCCCTAGAGTGTAGGATAAAAGAAAAAAGACTCTACGGCTTTGCTTCTAATGCCCATACAATCTTGGTCACATTGCTTCATATCACTAAGCCACAATTTTTTCATCTGTAATGGTTAATCTCCACATTCCCCACCGGTTTGCTACAAGGAATGCAAGAGCTGGTATGGAAATGCACCATAACCGCCATGATATTTTTATTAACCTTTATGGGATATTCTTATTAATTTATTTATGAGGTCTTTGGCTAAGGATCTATGAGGTTGGACTTACCTAGAGGCAAATCACGGCACCACAGTCTAATTTGGAGTAATGCATATTATTCTTAAACCTTGGTTTCTTCATGCATAAATGGGGATAATCCAATCTCATAGGATTGTTTTAAGCAGTTCATAAGATAATGTATGTAAGTTTATAGTCTAATGCCTGGCCCTGGTAAATAAATGCTTAAAAATATTTCAAAAAATTTCAAAAAAATTTTATAGAATGTGCATTTGCTGCTATTTTATAATTCAGCTAGACAAATGAGAACTTTGTGAAATTATAATGTCTGAGAATGTAAAATACTAAAGCAGAGCCCTGATCCAAATTCCTAATTAAGTTCTTGAACTTTAACACAAGGGAAGTAGCCTCAAAAACATACTGTTGGGGATGTTTATATCATTTGATCTATAATGTTTCTTCTTTCATTTATATATCCTATAGCTCTGGATGAAGGGAAAACACACTGGAGATACTTCGGGGAGGCATCTCCCTCCCTCAACTGGTGAGCCCAGCTAGGAAAGACTGTTGCAGCCACAGGAGGAACTAGAGTTTTTTCCTCTTTCTCATTGCAGCCTAGAGATTTGTGGCTGAGAAAATGTTAAGTGAATAAGCAAATACAAGACGGCTAGGGAATCACAAAGGACACAACAACGATTCCCAGAAGAGTGTATTATGTATGCTGATTGGATATATCAATGTTGTTCCATTTAGCACCATATCTATATTTTATGTGAGTTAAGTTGGAAAGAAGCCCCCCAGCAACTGATGCTGAAGTTGTCTCAAAAATTACTAAACGTTGTGTTTCTAGTTTTCCTTCAAATCTATGCTTGTAACTGACTTCTGAGAAAAGGAAAGATGTTTTGGCTACAACATATAGCTTCTAGCAGATGTCCATTAAAATTTCTCATAAAGTAAGTGTACCTGAGGGACTCAGACGTTCTGTTCCCAGCTTAGTAAAAGTCAAAATTAATATTAGACAAGTATGCTTTGCCTCTTGGCCTCAATTAGCAAGTCCATCATCTTGAACCAAAGTAAACAATGAGAAAAAGTGTGAAAGATGCCAATGAACTGAAGGAGACCAGGGAAATTAGGTTGATCTCAGACTCCATCAATTTCTAGCAAACCCCTCTACCTCTTGGCTTGCTTATGACCACAGGGCTTTTTATTTTCTCTTACTTACCAAAGGCTTTGTTTCGTCTTCGTCTTTGAAATAATAGAGCTGATCTCCCTTGAGCACAAACCAGCGGGTATGCCAAGTCTTGACAAAACCTCCTTGCTTCCTCAGCCACCCACACTTCATGGCATTGTTTCGCCCTTGGCCTTGTTGAGGGTTCTCGGTGGAGTCATTGCTCTCCTCCATCATCAAGCTGGTGAACTTTCCTATTTAGCAAGTAAGAAGAAAAAAAGAAAGAATAAGGTCCTCTGACATACTCAATTCCCTCCTAAATCACTTCTGTACCTTAAAAAAAGCAGGAAGAGGAGAAAACATGTATCAACATACTTGCCAAATTTCTAGAGGCAAACCAGACCTGACAACAATACACCTGGGAAAAAAAACTTACAGAAAGTTTGTTGTGTCTTCCTTTAACAAACTAGTCACCTGGGTGATAATATCCCATTCTTCCTAAGTAGAACTAAAGAATGGGAAAGTTCTAAAGGTAATGTGTTAAGAAGCAATTTTTAGAAATAAACTCACACCACCAACAAAAACATAATTCTTGTGATAATGGGCCTCTGTGTCTGGCATGCACTGACTGGGTCCTGCATGTGCAGGCCGGTGATTATCTGAGCAAACACTAGCCTGACACATGTTAAAGTTTAAAGGGACTATTTTTAAAACCTCAATGGAAGACATTTGTTTTACATATGTGAAAAGTTCACAAAATGTATCTGGTCCCCATTCGCCCACAGTATCCCCATGAGAATTTCTTTGGTTGGTCAGGAATTAGTGCAGCTGAAAAAGTCTAGGAAAAAAACAAAGAAACAAAGAAACAAAAACAAAAACAAAAAAACCTGCTTGGTCAGTTGAGTTTCCTTCAATTCCAGGAGTGAGTGGTGCACTCCAGCTGCACAAGGAAGAATATTTCAAGGTTATGTGTGAAGGAGTGTAAGGTCACACACACTATACATAGCAAGGAAATAAGTTTATTATGGAGAAAATATTAATCAACAGGTGAGAAGTGAAACTGCCACAGGAACAACACAGGAGATGGCTTTCCGGGAGAGCCAGGCACCTGTGGTTACAAATAAAAGATATTGTCTTGGGGGGAGGAGTCAAGATGGCAGAGAAGTAGCAGGCTGAGACGACATCAGGCAGCAGGAGATCAGCTAGATAGCCTATCAAACCATTCCGAACACCTACGGATCCAACAGGAGATGGAAGAGAAGAAGAACAACAATTCTAGAAACAGAAAATTGACCACTTTCTAAAAGGTAGGACCAGCTGAGAAGTGAATCCAACACAACAGGAAGATAGACCCCGGGGGGAGGGGCCGGCTCCCTGCAAGTGGTGAAACAATGGAGCACAAAATCAGGACTTTTAAAAGTCTGCTCCACAGAGGGACATCGCTCCAGAGGCTAAAAGGATGTGAAGACCTCATGGGGACAGCGTGGACTCAGGTCCCGCAGGGTCACAGAAGGATCGGGGGTGTCTGAGTGTCACAGAGCTCACAGGTATTAGAGCGGGGAAGCCGGCTGTGGAGACAGAGCCAAGGAGTGAGGTCTCAAATCAGGGTTCCCTAGAGCCATGGTCTGTGACACGGGCTGGTGCTCTGTGCGAGGGGTCCCCACAGGATCCGAGGAGACTCGGACCTGGGAGAGCTCAGGGATCTATGGGTTCGGAGACTCTAAGTGGGACTCTGCCAGAGACAGAGATGCTTGGTCACAGGCTGGGTGACCTCGAGCACAGCCAGGGGCCAGTGAGACGGGATTGATTACGCACAATTTTCTCCAAGCGCGGCTGGAGGCTGGGAAGACGGGAGTGATTAAACGCTTTTCTCTGAAGGCGCAATGAAGACTGGGGCCCCTAGCTCTCGGATCCTCTGAACTGGAGATTGGGAGGCCGCCATTTTCATTCTCGTCCTCCGGAACTCTATGGAAAGCGTTCAGGGAACAAAAGCTCCCGAAAGCGAACCTGAGAGGATTACTTAGCCTGGCCCCTGGTAAGGGTGGTGCAATTCCGCCTGGGGCAGAGACACTTGAGAATCACTACAACAGGCCCCTCCCCCAGAAGATCAACAAGAAATCCAGCCAAGACCAAGTTCATTTAACAAGGAGAACAGCAGATTCCTATCTGGACAAAATGACAAGGCGGAAAAACTCACCACAAAAAAAAAGAACAGGAGGCAGGACCAAAGGCTAGGGACCTAATCTATACAGACATTGGTAATATGTCAGATCTGGAATTCAGGACGACGATTCTCAAGGTTCTAGCCGGGCTCGAAAAAGGCATGGAAGATATTAGAGAAACCCTGTCAGGAGAAATAAAAGCCCTTTCTGGAGAAATAAAAGAACTAAAATCTAATCAAGTTGAAATAAAAAAAGCTATTAATGAGGTGCAATCAAAAATGGAGGCTCTTACTGCTAGGAAAAATGAGGTAGAAGAAAGAATTAGTGATATAGAAGACCAAATGACAGAGAATAAAAAGCTGAGCAAAAGAGAGACAAACAACTACTGGATCATGAGGGGAGAAGTCAAGAGATAAGTGATACCATAAGACGAAACAACATTAGAATAATTGGGATTCCAGAAGAAGAAGAAAGAGAGAGAGGAGCAGAAGGTATATTGGAGAGAATTATTGTAGAGAATTTCCCTAATATAGCAAAGGGAACAAGCATCAAAATCCAGGAGGTGCAGAGAATTCCCCTCAAAATCAATAGGAATAGGTCCACACCCCATCATCTAATAGTAAAATTTACAAGTTTTAGTGACAAAGAAAAAATCCTGAAAGCAGCACGGGACAAGAAGTCTGTAACATACAATGGTAAAAATATTAGATTGGCAGCAGACTTATCCACAGAGACCTGGCAGGCCAGAAAGAACTGGCATGATATATTGACAGCACTAAACGAGAAAAACATGAAGCCAAGAATACTTTATCCAGCTAGGTTATCATTGAAAATAGAAGGAGAGAGAAAAAGCTTCCAGGACAAACAAAAACTGAAAGAATTTGTAAACACCAAACCAGCTCTACAGGAAATATTGAAAGGGGTCCTCTAAGCAAGGAGAGACCCTAAAAGTATTATCAGGAAGGAACAGAGACAATATACAGTAACAATCACCTTACAGGCAATACAATGGCACTAAATTCATATCTCTCAATAGTTACCCTGAACGTAAATGGGCTAAATGCCCCAATCAAAAGACACAGGGTTTCAGAATGGATAAAAAAACAAAACCCATCCATATGCTGCCTACAAGAAACTCATTTTAGACCTGAAGACACCTCCAGATTGAAAGTGAGGGGGTGGAAAACCATTTACCATGCTAATGGACATCAGAAGAAAGCTGGGATGGCAATCCTTATATCAGATCAATTAGATTTTAAGCCGAAGACTATAATAAGAGATGAGGAAGGACACTATATCATACTCAAAGGGTCTGTCCAACAAGAAGATCTAACAATTTTAAATATCTATGCCCCTAACATGGGAGCAGCCAACTATATCAACCAATTAATAACAAAATCAAAGAAACACATTGACAAGAATACAATAATAGTAGGAGACTTTAACACACCCCTCACTGAAATGGACAGATCATCCAAGCAAAAGATCAACAAGGAAATAAAGGTCTTAAATGACACACTGGACCAGATGGACATCACAGATATATTCAGAACATTCCATCCCACAGCAACAGAATACACATTCTTCTCTAGTGCCCATGGAACATTCTCCAGAATAGATCACATCCTGGGTCATAAATCAGGTCTCAACAGGTATCAAAAGATTGGGATCATTCCCTGCATATTTTCAGACCACAATTAAAGAAGAATTGAAAAAAAACATGGAAACAAATGATAATGAAAACACAATGGTCCAAAATCTGTGGGACACAGCAAAGGCAGTCCTGAGAGGAAAATATATAGCGATACAAGCCTATCTCAAGAAACAGGAAAGGTCTCAAATACACAACCTAACCCTACACCTAAAGGAGCTTGAGAAAGAACAACAAAGAAAGCCTAAACCCAGAAGGAGAAGAGAAATAATAAAGACCAAAGCAGAAATCAATGAACTAGAAACCAAAAAAACAATAGAACAAATCAATGAAACTAGGAGCTGGTTCTTTGAAAGAATTAATAAGATTGATAAACCCCTGGCCAGACTTATCCAAAAGAAAAGAGAAAGGACCCAAATAAATAAAATCATGAATGAAAGAGGAGAGATCACAACCAACACCAAAGAAATACAAACAATCATAAGAACATATTATGAGCAACTCTATGCCAACAAATTTGACAATCTGGAAGGAATAGATGCTTTCCTAGAGACATATAAACTGCCAAAACTGAACCAGGAAGAAATAGAAAACCTGAATAGGCCCATAACCAGTAAGGAGATTGAAACAGTCATCCAAAATCTCCAAACAAACAAAAGCCCAGGGCCAGATGGCTTCCCAGGGGAATTCTACCAAACATTAAAAGAATTAACTCCTATTCTCCTGAAACTGTTCCAAAAAATAGAAATGGAAGGAAAACTTCCAAACTCATTTTATGAGGCCAGCATCACCTTGATCCCCAAACCAGACAAGGATCCCATCAAAAAAGAGAATTACAGACCAATATCCTTGATGAACACAGATGCGAAAATTCTCACCAAAATACTAGCCAATAGGATCCAACACTACATTAAAAGGATTATTCACCACGACCAAGTGGGATTTATTCCAGGGCAGCAGGGTTGGTTCAACATCCACAAATCAATCAATGTGATACAATACATTAACAAAAGAAAGAACAAGAACCATATGATACTCTCAATAGATGCTGAAAAAGCATTTGACAAAGTGCAACATCCCTTCCTAATCAAAACTCTTCAAAGTGTAGGGATAGAAGGCAAATACCTCAATATTATCAAAGCCATCTATGAAAACCCACTGCAAGTATCATTCTCAATGGAGAAAAACTGAGAGCTTTTCCACTAAGGTCAGGAACACCGCAGGGATGTCTGTTATCACCACTGCTATTCAACATAGTACTAGAAGTCCTAGCCTCAGCAATTAGACAACAGAAAAAAATTAAAGTCATCCAAATCAGAAAAGAAGAAGCCAAAATATCACTCTTTGCAGATGATATGATACTATATGTGGAAAACCCAAAAGGCTCCACTCCAAAACTGCTAGAGCTTGCAGAGGAATTCAGTAAAGTGTCAGGATATAAAATCAATGCACAGAAATCAGTTGCATTTCTTTACACCAACAACAAGACAGAAGAAAGAGAAATTAAGGAGTCAATCCCATTTACAATTACACACAAAACCGTAAGATACCTAGGAATAAACCTAACCAAAGAGGCAAAGAATCTATACTCAGAGAACTATAAAGTACTCATGAAAGTAATTGAGGAAGACACAAAGAAATGGAAAAATGTTCCATGCTCATGCATTGGAAGAATAAATATTGTGAAAATGTCTATGCTACCTAAAGCTACACATTTATCTACATTATGCTACATATGCTACATTAAATCTACACATTTAATGCAATGCCTATCAAAATCAAAATTATGCTACATATGCTACATTAAATCTACACATTTAATGCAATGCCTATCAAAATCCCATCCAATTTTTTCAAAGAAATGGAACATATAATCCTAAAATTTATATGGAACAAGAAAAGACCTCAAATAGCCAAAGGAATATTGAAAAAGAAAGCCAAAGTTGGTGGCATCACAATTCCAGACTTCAAGCTCTATTACAAAGCTGTCATCATCAAGATAGTATGGTACTGGCACAAAAATAGACACATAGATCAATGGAACAGAATAGAGAGCCCAGAAATAGACCCTCAACTCTATGGTCAACTAATCTTCGACAAAGCCGGAAAGAATATCCAATGGAAAAAAGACAGCCACATCAACAAATGTTGTTGGGAAAATTGGACAGCCACATGCAGAAAAATAAAATTGGACCATTTCCTTACACCACTCATGAAAATAGACTCAAAATGGATGAAGGACCTCAATGTGAGAAAGGAATCCATCAAAATCCTTGAGGAGAACACAGGCAGCAACCTCTTCGACCTCAGCCGCATCAACTTCTTCCTAGGAACAATGCCAGAGGCAAGGGAAGCAAGGGAAAAAATGAACTATTGGGACTTCATCAAGATCAAAAGCTTTTGCACAGCAAAGGAAAAAGTCAACAAAACCAAAAGACAAATGACAGAATGGGAGAAGATATTTGCAAACGACATATCAGATAAAGGGCTAGTATCCAAAATCTATAAAGAGCTTAGCAAACTCAACACCCAAAGAGCAAATAATCCAATCAAGAAATGGGCAGAGGACATGGACAGACATTTCTGCAAAGAAGACATCCAGATGGCCAACAGACACATGAAAAAGTGCTCCACATCATTGGGCATCAGGGAAATACAAATCAAAACCACAATGAGATACCACCTCACACCAGTCAGAATGGCTAAAATGAACAAGTCAGGAAATGACAGATGCTGGCGAGGATGTGGAGAAAGGGGAACCCTCCTACACTGTTGGTGGGAATGCAAGCTGGTGCAACCACTCTGGAAAACAGCATGGAGGTTCTTTCAAAAAATTGAAAATAGAGCTGCTTTATGACCCAGCAATTGCACTACTGGGTATTTACCCTAAGGATGCAAACGTAGTGATCTGAAGGGGCACGTGTACCCGAATATTTATAGCAGTAATGTCCACAATAGCCAAGTTATGGAAAGAACCTAGATGTCCATCAACAGATGGATGGATAAAGAAGAGGTGGTGTATATATACAATGGAATACTATGCAGCCATCAAAAGAAATGAAATCTTACCATTTGGGACGACATTGATGGAACTAGAGCGTATATTGCTTAGCGAAATAAGTCAACTGGAGAAAGACAACTATCACATGATCTCCCTGATATGAGGAAGTGGAGATGCAATGGGGGTGGGGGTTAAGGTGGTAGGAAAAGAAAAAATGAAACAAGATGGGATCGGGAGGGAGACAAACCAAAAGAGACTCTTAATGTCATAAAACAAACTGAGGGTGGTGGGGGGGGGCAGAGGGGTTGGGAGAGGGTGGTGGGATTACATTATATGTTTAAATAAAAAAGCTTAAAGAAAATAAAAAAAGATATTGTCTTGTCCCAAAGGCTTCCTGCAAATGCTTGCTAATGTTTGTTTCTAAGCACTTTTTCAGGAAGTGAAAAGTTCAGTTTTTACCCTGTGTCTTTGAGGAGGATATAAGAATACATATTAATTAATAAAGCAGAGAATATTCCTGTTTGACATATTCACACACAGAGCTTTTTTTTTTTTTTGCTTGATTTCAGAAAACAAACTGTCCTTCTGTCTAGTCTTTATTTTCACCACTAAGTTTTCACTCAATTTGTATATACACAATCCTACTTGTAAATTCCACACAATTTCCACTGTCAGCCTTCGGTCTTTTACTTCCTTAAAAGTACAGGTCAGACCCTTTACAGTGGGCCTCTAGTTTCTTTGAATTTAGTCCTGTCATTCCATTTGCAGGGATGAAGCAGAACTCTGGTTCTAATTCTTATTTGGGTCATTTCCACCATCTCAGTGGTATTGCATCTTCTACGAGCATGCCCCACAATCTATTCCCTATCCCTGTTTTCAAGCTTCAAGGAGGTCGATTGACTACCATCCGTCCCATCCAGTATCCACGTTTCCCTTTCTTGTACCAAAATATTCTCCTAATGAACAGGCCCTTACCTCTATAAAACCTCTCAAAGCTTCCTTCACTGTACAGGGCATTCCTACGAGAGAAGCCACTGAGCACAGGAAACATTCTCCCCATCATGCGTGTGCACGCACGTGTGCAGACTGGTTCATGCCTGATGCTTCCAGCTTGTTATGCCCTTAGGGCAGGAATTTTCAACTTTCTTCTTTCATAGTACTTCACTGGATATAAAGAGCCAAGTAGACCTCATTCTAAATGAACAATAAATGCTTTAATGTAATTTAGATAATAACTATGCTTATTTAGAACACTCTAAATCATCTTTTTTTGGCTTCCTGGTATTTAAATTACTCAAATTTATACAACTGGCTATTTCATCATTACCTATGTATTCTTTGACCAAATATCCTAGCCTATAAAATCGATTAAGACAAACATTCCAACATATGCACACACAGGCAGACGTACACAAAAATCTCTAATGCACTGTACAACAATGCCTTCTTTGGGCTCTTCTTTTTTGCCCCCCTTCCCTCTTATACTCATGTTTTATATTAAATTGGAAAAATTCCCTCTAAAATGCTTCAAGGAAATGGGAAACCTGCCATCAATAATATAAAAAAATACAAGTGCCTAGTTTTGCTTTTGTCTACTATTAATAACTTAGTAAAATATGTGTGCACATTAGAACATGATTCATGATTCTTCTTGCCTACGTCTTCTATAAGTACAGTGAAATCAACAATAGCATCACCCACTGAACTCTTGGCTTTAATGCCTATATTTTCATGACCCTAGGACACATTATAAGCTATCTTAATAGCACGATTTTTAACAATTCATTAAAACAGGAATGAAAAGAGATTATATCATATCCCTGAGAGAAAATAATATCACAACTACTACCTGGATGAGTACAATTGAGTTTTACTAAAGTAACCATGATTTTTATAGAGGAGTTTCTTTTTTTATATTTTTTATTTTTTTATTATTTATTTGACAGACAGAGATCACAAGTAGGCAGAGAGGCAGGCAGAGACGGGTGGGGGAGCAGGCTTCCTGCCGAGCAGAGAGCCCGATGTGGGGCTCGATCCCAGGACCCTGGGATCATGACCCGAGCCGAAGGCAGAGGCTTTAACCCACTGAGCCACCCAGGCGCCCCCAAGGAGTTTCTTTTTTTAAAGATTTTATTTCTTTATTTGAAAGAGAGCAAGAGAGAGAGCATGAAAGGGGAGGGAGGGGCAGAGGAGAGGGAGAAGCAGACTCCAGGCTTGATTCCAGGACCCCTCCCAGGACCCCAGGATCATGACCTGAATATGCAGCCCCTTAACGGACTGAGCCACCCGTGTGCCCTAAGAAGAGTTTAGTATTTCTACTGAAATTAGATGGTTCATATTCTACCCTTCATCTTTACAACGAGGATGCTGGGTTGGATCATTTCTAACTATGGTCCCTGAAAATTTCAGCTCTCTGAAATCTGCCACCTCTGTAATTCCATAAGGATAAAGACACCAGATATTATCAACACCTAGGACAGTGTCGGACATATGGTGACACTCAATCAATGTTTGATGAATTCATAAATTTTGTAATGGTGGTACTAGATATCTTAAAGTAAACATGATCGCCCTCTGAAACCTGATCCTGCCCTGAGCCTGATCTTAGTAAGTGGTACCATAACACACCCAATTAAGGGGGAGAAAAAAGAAAGAAAGAAAAGGGGAAAAAATAGAAAAGTGATCAGTTTTGATTCCTGACTCTTCCTCTTCCTGAATATCAGAAGATTATACACCTCCCCAAAATATTTCAGAGCCACCCAATTGGCTCCCTCTCCAATGCCACCCTGTGACCCAAGCCAACATTATCTTCAACTAGAGGATTCTAACAGCCCTCTGGTCTCATTGCTTCCACTTTTAGCCACAAACACAAACATATGCTCACATAATTTCATTCTTCATTAAACAGCCAAAGTGAGCTTTTAAAATTTAAATCAGGTAATGATTTTCTACTTTTAAAATTTTAGGGGCACCTAGGTGGCTCAGTGGGTTAAAGCCTCTGCCTTCGGCTCAGGTCATGATCCCAGGATCCTGGGATCTAGCCCTGAATCGGGCTCTCTGCTCAGCAGGGAGCCTGCTCTCCCATCCCTCTCTGCCTGCCTCTCTGCCTACTTGTGATCTCTGTCAAATAAATAATAAAAATCTTTTTAAAAAATTTTAATTGGCTCCCACTGTACTTATTTTAAAAAACTTGGGCCTTAACCATGACCTGTAAGGCTCTGAGTCATTTGGCACCTGTTTACTGATTCATCTAACCTCATGCCACCTCCTTGTCATTTCCCCCAGTCCAGCAATGCACGTACACACGCGCACACACACACACACACACACACACACACACACACACACAGGGCCTGACACACGCAACCACACCAGCTTCCTTTCAGTTCTGGGAATACCCAAGCCCCGTTATGCCTTGACTCTTGATAACTGCTGATCTCTGCCTTGGCTACTCCTCCTCATGCTCTTTACGTGCCCGACCCCTTGTCCTTCTTCGAGTCTTAGCCTCTCATCTACCCGTTCCAAGAAACACTTACGAATCACCCAGTGAATCAGTTCCCCTGTTGCTGTTCTCCATCACTGAACTCTGACCTCTGTCTTCCTGAAACTTAACTAAATTGTTATTTTTTTAGCTGTTCACTGTCAATTATCCTTCCAGGAGACGGTAAACTTCACAAGGTCAAGGACTTGCTTTTCCTCCCTATAGTATACCCAGTGCTTATTTGGTATTCAGGAAACAATTGTTGAAACAATGAATACGCTATGTGACAGCCACAGCAGAATTCCTATAACTAATATTTTGGACTTTCTAAATTGCATTTAATGCCTTAAAGAAGATTGTGTACTTTAAGAACCTGATTTTTTTTCTTTTTTTTTTTTAATAACCATATAATGTATTATTAGCCCCAGGGATTTTTTTCCTTTAACAGAGAAGACTTCAATTAGCACGAACATTGTTCTTAAACACAATGTCAAAATCATCAAACCTAAAGGACCTGAAACTGCCTTTCACGAAGAAATGCAACATTCAAAATTTACACTTTTTAGCTGTGGCAGGGAATATATGTAATCAATTGTGGTTTAACATGAAGAAAAATACAGTACTCAAATTCTCAGAGAATTATTTAACTGAATTTCCACTGGGAAAGTACTTTCTCTGTGGTCAGGACATGGAAGCTGGGTAATACAGGAGATTACAAAATAGAACTATCGACTTCAGTGTTTAGCAAATCCATGTAACAATGACAATATGATAACATAAATAAACGGTTACTCTAAACTAAAACAAAAACAGAACTGAGAAGTTAACTGGTGTCTTTACATCAATCTTTGGAAAAAGCCTCAGTGATGACCAGTGATGAGGACTGTACCGTGCTGGGGTTTAGAAAGTTCCCATCACTTGATGGGCTGATAGCTTTGAATTATTTTCCAGCAGTGGAAACTGGTTTGTGTACCCTTTTAGCAATCATATGGGCTGGGAACACAACAGTATTACATGATGCAATCAGAGATGAAATTCACACTCCTAGCAGAATTTTCTAAAAGTCAAACAGCCATACTCGTAAGTATTTATATATGTGACTTAATTTCAACAGAGATAAATAAACAAGCACAGAAACAAAAACGGGTATAGAATGCCGCATGCGAAAGAGTTGTAATAGATGTAAATTTACCTACATGGCTACATACGCTAGGCAAACACAAGAGAATGACAAAGGAGGGAGGTGGGGAGAAGAAGGGAGAGAGAACAACTTGGATAGCCTGACAATTCCACCGCACAGCCTCTGGGACATTCAGTGAACACTTCCAGGACAAGTGGGAGGTGTCCTCTCCCAGCCACATTCCCTCGGGATCAGGTGGGGTGCATCTCTTACTGTGCAAATATGACCCCAGAGTTTCAGAGCACACGTGATTTCACCCCCCCCACACACACACAGCCCTTCAACACTGACAGCTATTCTGGTTGTTCCACCAAAGAACAGTGATTTGTTCTACTGCTGGGGGGAAACAAAAATAAACCTGGCAGATTCGGTAAAATGCTGCAATTTGCGAGAGATTTATGTGACTTTCGAGAGTAATTTTGTTCACATCAAATTGTCACCTTTGGGTTTGACATTAGAACCTGATTCCTTTGCAAAATGAATGTGCTTGCACTGTATCCCATATGTAACTACAGATAGTCAATATTTATCAAATTCTAGCCTTTTTTTTTCTTTTAAAGCTGTTTTGTAGCCGTTGCTAACATGATGGCTTGTTAAGCAGTAGTATACTTTCTTGGGCTGTATGTCTAAATGTTAGCATATAGCCTTTCTATAGGTCATGACTCACACAATAAAAATACACACACGGAACAAAATACTATATGTGCATATCTGAGTGCATGCATATGCACATGTGTGTGCACATGCATGTGTGTGTGTTTATGGTGGGTGTGGGCATATATGCATTGTTGTGTACTCTTCCTAGGGAAGAAAATCCTGAAAGGCAAAACATTTATTATCATTTTTTCTTTCATTTTTAAAATATTAATTCCTGTATGGCTCAGTCTGTTAAGCATCGGCCTTTGGCTTAGGTCATGATCCCAGGGTCCTGGCATAGAGCTCCACATCCAGCTCCTGGGAGTCCACTTCTCCCTCTCTTTCCTGCTCCTGCTCTCTTGCTATCACTCTTGCTATCTCTGTTGCTCTGTTTATTTCTCAAATAAGCAAATAAAATCTTTAAAAAAAATAAAATATTAACTTCCATGGCACTAGAAGACATGTAAGCATATTCCTGCAGATCTGACATTCTTTGCCCAAGAAAAAATAAATAAACAAAAGAGGTCTGCCATAGGATGTTCACTGACCAACCTGATCATGGGATAGGTCACGGTTAGTCTATAAAGTTACAGGTTTATTTTTATTTTTATTATTTCCCATAACATTTCTTCAATAACTGCAATTATTTACTTGATTTAGAACTTGAAACTCTTTTTAATATACTAAATGTTCAAGTAATTTCAGACTTGACATTTCGTTCTCTCTTTCTCTGTCTCCCTCTGTCTCTGTTGTTTTCTCTCCATGAGAAGGCAGAGGCAAAGGCCATGTGAGCACACTGAAAAAGTGGTTTCCTGAAAGCCAAGAAGAGAACCTTTCCAGAATCCGACCATCCTGGCACTTTGGTCTCGGACCTCCAGCCTCCAGAACTGTAAGAAAATAAATTTCTGTTGGTTAAGCCACCCAGTCTATGATAGTTTGTTATGACAACCAGAGCAGATTAAGACAATGTGTATTTACAAAAAAATATATAAGGAGACCTTAAAGAATTCACTCTTCATATCTTGTGGTAAGGTTAACTGCTAACAAATGAAAAGAAGTGAGTGAAAAATAGTTCAGTCTCTGTCCTCCAATCTCCAGCACACCACCTCTTCCTTTGAAGAATGAATCAAACTGTGGGGTCTGCAAGGGAATCAGTGCTCTAAGTCCAAGAATGCCAAAGGATCTAGTGTAGGCCATTTTAGCTCTGAGATAAATTCCAGGAGCCTAAATCTGTTTTTAGAAAGCGTACCATGAAAGGGGCTTTGGGTTTTCATAAAGGGTTGTTCTCACTGCCTGGACTTCATGGGGAATCTTTATTCATCCTTCAGCTCTTCTACAAAGGCTTCCCTGCCATCCCCAATCTGGACATTTCCCTTCCATGAGTTCCCACATCACTGACAATAACCTTTATTCCAGGTGGGCCACATGCTTACCACTCTTCAGTCTTTGATACCATAGCACATTATGGAAATGGGCTCCCTGTAAGCTCCAGATTAATTGCATATACTGAATATTCAAAGGTTTGTTGCATAAACATAAATAAATGAAGGAATGTATGACTGAACAAAAAATCAGTCTTTGGGGGCTACTAGAATTGGCCCCAGAGGCCTCAAGGCCCCTCAGAGTACAGTGCAAAATTCTTAAAACATTTCATTTTACTAAACACCAGTGCAAAGACCTAAATCCAAAGTTTCCCACCTAACACTAACCCTTTAAGCTTTTAGTAGTTTAAAGCTAAAACGAAATTCAGAATCTACTGAGCAAAGAAAACCTCCATTTGTCTCTCTGGATGTTACCCTTAATCATAATTTGAGTTAAAAATAAAGAAACATCTCTTCCTAAGAGTTTATGTGTGAAGAAAACAAAGGAATTGAGTAAAGTGCAATGGTTAGGAATATGAAGTTTAAAACGGTCACCAAAAGAGCACACCTGGGGGAACTGTAATGGTAATAATTTTATAAATGTGCAGTTCTTTTCCTGAGGAAACACTAAATATCCTATTCCTTGATTCATTTGAAATTAAAGTGTCCAAAACATCAGAGACTAGACAATACTAGAAAAATTATGTAGATGTGGGATTGGAATAGGAATATCAATCTACATTTTATATTTTAAGCTTCAGTATTTCCATCATCAATTGGTGAGAAATCAAAATGATTTAATAAGATGAACCATTTTTAAAAAGCCCCCTGAAGTATTTACTTTGTTTTGGTTGTACGTTAAGTGCTTCACACGCTATAGGGAGAATCTGCTCTCTCTTAAGGGCGTTTTAAATTAGATAGGGAGAAAAGTATTTTACCACATACTTAGATGTGCCTCTCTCAACACCACATCACTATTTGAAGGATAAGTAACAACAACAACAAACAAAGGATCATTGGAATTCCCAATGCTGATAACCTGAGTAGAAACAAAACTCAAATCAAAACAAATCCTTCACCTTCAAAGATAGTAAGGGAGAAATGACAGACATACGGCAACCATCCAGATATTCTTCAACCTCACAACAGACATTATTAATTAATCACAGTTCTCTTTCCTGTGGAACCTAAGATCACCCCCAGATGCTTCAAAACAACACTGTAGATGCTCACAACCCATCAATCATATATGAAAACAAGAGGGAGGCTCTTTGTTACTTCAATTCTGTAAACAAACCAAGAACCGAAGGTGTCCTTCTAATATAAAAGAGAAATTCAGCTGCTCTACAAAAGAGATGACATTTGAAATGGGAAAAGAAGAGAAAGTCAACTTCTTCACTGTTCTTTTTTTTTTTAATTGAGATACAACTGACATAACGTTATATTAGTTTTAGGCATATAATGTATTGATTCAATATTTGTATACATCGCAAAATGATCACCACAGTAAGTCCAGTTAACATCCAACATTACATACAGTTACAAAATATTTTTCTCCTAATGAGAAATATCAGAATCCACTCTCCTAGCTATTTTCAAATATGCAATGTTGTATTATTAACTATAGCCACTATGCTGTAGATTGCTGAAAAATATGGAACATGTCATGAACTTATATGTCTATCTTTATACAAAGACCATGTTATCTTCTCTGTATTGTTTCAATTTCAGTGTATGTACTGCTGAAGCAAACTCTGAAGTCAATTTTTCTTAACGGCTGGAAATAATAGCTCACCGAGAGCTTTAAGACAGCAACTACCATTGTATCATATGGCCACAAAGAAGAAAGAAAACAGGGGTGCCTGGGTGGCTCAGTGGGTTAAAGCCTCTGCCTTCAGCTCAGGTCATGATCTCAAGGTCCTGGGATTGAGCCCCACATCGGGCTCCTTGCTCAGCAGGGAGCCTAATTCCCTTCCTCTCTCTTTGCTTGCTTCTCTGCCTACTTGTGATCTCTGTCTGTCAAATAAAAAATAAAATCTTTAAAAAAAAAAAAAAGAAGAAGAAAGAAAACAGATTTTAAGCAGGGAAAAAGTTGGATGTTCCTATTTTATAGTAATCCAATTTATGACTAGATCCCTAAAAATAGGATCAGAAAAAAAATAGGATCAGAAATCTGACTTTATAAACATCTCAATTTTTAAGCTTTTGTATGTTCCTTCCCTCCCTCACTCATTGCTCATTAGTAAAACCTTTCTTGAAAAGCTGTCTCAAGGAACAATGAAGTTGTCCACACTTAAATCTGAAAAGTAATGGGATTATCATACCCAAATGATGGGGGAGAGATAGCAGCAATGAAGGATGGCTTTTGTACATAGTAGAAAGAGTGGGGAGAGCCAAGATGAAGCAAGTGGAATGTTGAGCAAGACAGCATTGTGGGGGGGGGGGGGGTTGGGGTGAGTAGGTGGGGGGGCATTATACCTTCTCAGCTGGGTCCTCTTCACAGTAGGGAAATGACCTGGGGGTTTACCATTTATAGAGTTCCTCCATCTTTTTCCTCTGATGATCACCTTTTAAAGCTTAGATAAAAGCTTGTATGAAATACTACTTTTAATGTCAGATTCCTTTAGTGAGTCTAACCCAGGAAAATCAGGTATGTTGTCCATTACATTATCATTTCAAAGCTCTCTAAGGGGCCAGCTTTTTATTCAACCACACTTCAAAGAAAATACTTTACGAGTAGGTAACTTTGGCTGGGATAGTCATTTGTCTACAATGAAGTCTCAGGTTTTCTTCAAATGCAAGCTTTGAGGTACTTAATGATTTCCAATAAGGACTGCTTCTTCTTTGTCAATTAATCCTGTGTGGTGAACATCATCAGCCCTGCTTTATAAGCTCTGGAAAACTACTAGGTACTCTGAGTATATAAATCTTGTCCTAACAACTGAGCCACAGTTGCTCTCCTAATGGTTTGTTATATTGAGGTACTGACAATGCAATTTTTTTCATTAGAATTTAAAGAAAGTAGAGGGATGTCACAGAAAAAAAAAAATCTAACTGCTATTCTACTTTATTTAGCATCATTCACATTATGATGGACTTTGATGTGTTCAACTTTGATCTTGGATGAGGTATCATTATGCTCATATAATTTGAGCACATTTTAGTTCTTCAAAATATCGAATTAATTTACACTCTAGTTTTAGATAAGCTGAATTGAAACCTAGTTTTATTGCCCCCTGAATATATTTAATTAGCAGTTCAGTGAAAGATAACTAAATCCTAAACATTAAAAAAAAAATTAAATAGGAAGCTTGGCAGGACGTATGTTATTTGGAACTCCTTGAAGCTTATCTTTGTGGAACTGTCCTTCCCTCACGCCATGTTGTGTCAGTTCATAGCACCATGCCACAGCCACAGGATAGGCATGGATGTGATTATGTAGAATTCCTAAGCACTCCCCAAACAGTGACCAGCCCAGGGAGTGGGCATGTGATGGAAGCAGTGCCAAGTGGAGTCCTTCCTCAGGTTGCTTACAGAGATACTGGAAGGATCATGAAATTACCTTCTGTGTATTCCAAGTTGAGCCAATAAATATATATGTTGAACACAATGGAAAGCCGGATTTCTCACTGCTGGAAGAGAAACTTAACAAATATGGGAAGAAAAGAATGTGTCCTGTGGTTTGAGATCAGAATTAGAGGTATCAGTATGGACTCACGGTTTTTATTTTTTAATAATAGTTGTATATATTTAAGGCATACAGTATGACGATTTGTGTACATACACATAGAAATGATAACTACAGATAAGCTAATTAACATATCATCTCAATATTTACTATTTGTGTGTGATGAAAGCATCTAAATCCACTCTCAGCAAATTTCTAACATCCAATAAAGTATCATTAATTATAGTCAACGTGCCATATATTAGAACTTTAGACTTATTCATCCTATATAACTGCAATTCTGTACCCTTTGACCAACTTCTCATGGCTTTAAATAGATAGATGCAAAGATACAGAAACAGACAGAGACATATATTTATGGCCGTCTGTGAAGAGGGCCTAGAAGTAATAATACACCAGCAACAAGGAATGAGTAGATCTACTGTCCAGATCTTAACTTCTAAATGCCGTTTACTTTGAAATGGAATCATGGCTACTTAGATAAAAAGCTGATTCCAGGGGTTAGTCAAAAAAAGAACAAGATGATTCTAGAATAACACGTGCCAGAAAGTAAGGAAATACTCAGATATGATGGGAAAATTGCAAAAGGACACAGAAGCTCATTTAAAATGGTTTCACTGGCCAAATACAGGACTGAAAAATACTAACAGATAATACATGTAGAATAAAACAAGAATACACAGGGATGCCTGGGTGGCTCAGTCAGTTAACTGTCTGCCTTCAGCTCAAGTGATGATCCCAGGGTCCTGGGATTGAGCCCCACGTCTGGCTCCCTGCTCAGCAGGGAATCTGCTTCTTCTACCCTTATCCCTCTGTCCTTCCTCTCTGCTTGTTCTTTCCCTCTCTCTCTCTCAAATAAATAAATAAAATCTTTAAAAAAAAAAGAATACATGAGTTCTATTGATATAATAGATGGATAGATAGATAAATAAGCCAAAGAAGTGAGAAATCTCTTTTTTTCAGTACAATGTCAATAAATATGAAAGCAATAATAAAGTTGTAAATTATCAATGGAAACTAAAAATTAGTGGGGAAAGGTTTGTTGGAGAAATATATTTATATAATCTCAAAGTATCTCCTATAAGTGAGTCATTATTTAGAAAAGGTAAAACAGTAACTTTCCCACTGAGAACCCCGGAAGACCCAATGTCATCAAAGTTTATATCATCATGGGGCACCTGGGTGGCTCAGTGGGTTAAGCCTCTGCCTTCGGCTCAGGTCATGATCTCAGGACCCTGGGATCAAGCCTCACATCGGGCTCTTTGCTCAGCGGGGAGCCTGTTTCTCCCTCTCTCTCTCTGTCTGCCTCTCTGCCTATTTGTAATCTCTGTCTGCTAAATAAATAAATAAAATCTTTAAAAAAAAAGTTTACATCATCAGTGTTGGAATAAGCTGACATCTTGCACCTCCTGATGTGATGCTCAGAGAAGGACACATTTTCCAGCATTTCTGTTATGCTCCTACCCAAGATGCATGATCTGAATCTAATCCTGAGGAAATATTACAGAAGCCCAAACTGAAGGACATGCTACAAAACAACTAGTCTGCATTCTTCAAAAATCTCAAGGTACAAAAGAAGACAGAAAAAGGTAAGAGCTTCTTACATTCTCTGGAACAAATCACATACTGGGTATTGTTTCTGGCTCAAGATCCACAAGCCAGGATCAAGCTTTGTGATTAGTTGTCAGTAATGTCTCCTCAGTGTACTTTCACTTGGAACAATCTCTTACCTTTTTCTTTTCCTTCTTTTTTTTAATTTTAAAGTTAAAATCAAATTAGTTAACATACAGTGTAATATTGGTTTCAGGAGTAGAATTTAGTGATTCATCACTTATACACAACATCCAGTGCTCATCCCAAAAGTGCCCTCCTTAATGCCCATCACCCATTTAGGGCATCTTCCACCCTTCTCCCCTCTAGCAACTTTGTTTGTTTTCTATAATTAACTGTCTCTCATAAGTTGCCTTCTTATTTTTATCTTATTGTATTTTTCCTTCCTTTCCCCTATGTTCAATTGTTTTGTTTCTTAAATTCCACATATAAGTGAAATCATATGGTATTTGTCTTATTCTGACTGACTTACTTCGCTTAGCCTAATACACTCTAGTTCCATCCACCTCATTGCAAATGGCAAGATTTCATTCTTTTTGATGGTTGAGTAATATTTCATTAAATATATATACACACACGCAAACACAGTACCCATATATATGTAAATTTAAATATACACTGGATTAGATTATTATATCAATGTTAAATTTTCTCATTTCAAATAGTAATAATTGTAGTTATGACATAATTGCAGCTACCCTTAGGAGATGCACACTGAAGCATTTATAAATGGACAAGATGTCTCCAATTTTTTTCCAAATATTCAAAAACAAAATCATAAATAAACAGATATATAGATGGGATGATAAAGCAAATGGAACAGAATGTAAACAGTTAGTGAGTCAGGGTAAAAGGTGTTTAGGAGTTCCTAGTACTATTCTTGTAACTTCTCCATAAGTGGAAAAGTATTTCAAAATTTAAAAATATACAGCATATATAACTTAATATTTAAGAAGACACAAAGGAGAGGCAAACACTTCCTCCCTGGACTACTACCAGCAGGTTTCAAGTATGCTATTGTAGTCAAAGTGTACTAAACTAGAAGTTAGTAAACATAGCTTTGGAATTTGGAATTAGTTACCTGAACTTGAAAAAGTCATTTGATTCTCTCAGCCTCCATCCTCTGATCCTTGAGAACAAAAGGCTGAATGAACTATCTGATATCTAAAATTTCTGTTAATTCTAAAATTCGTGATTCTTCAAAATGGTCTCTTAATAACATTATACTTCCAGAAATGACATGATTAGTAGGACAAATTTTCTAGTTCAGTTACAGTGAATAGTTCTAAAGATAAAAGGGCAATAAGTAGTGTAGAAGTCCTGTCTATTTCTGGCTCATTATGGAATTGCTGTGCTAGTTTAGCATCTAATCATTCTTTTTGAAAATGCCACACCTTAATTTAGAAGACTATAAAAAACATTAATTACCACTGAAAATCTGTATGTGACACTCTCTCCACTTTAATTTTTTTAAGGTTTTATTTATTAGAGAGAAGGAGAGCATGGGAGCAGGGAGGGAGGGACACAGGGGGAGGGAGAGAGGCAAGCAGACTCCCCACGGAGCACAGAGCCGGCATGGGGCTTGATCTCAGGACTCTGAGACCACCACCTGAGCTGAAATCAAAAGCTGGCCACTATGGGACACCTGGGTGGCTCAGTTGGTTAAGCAGCTGCCTTCAGCTTAGGTCATGACCCCACCGTCCTGGGATGGAGTCCCACATCGGGCTCCTTGCTCAGCAGGAAGCCTGCTTCTGCCTTTGCCTCTGCCTGCCTCTCTGCCTGCCTGTGCTCGCTCTCTCTCTCTCTCTCTCTCTCTCTAATAAATAAAATCTTAAAAAAAAAAAAAAAAGCCGGCCACTTAACCGACTGAGCCACCCAGGAGCCCCCACTTTCTCTCTTTACTTTCAGATAGAAATATGATTTTTACTTGCTTAATATATAGGGTTCACATATGCTCAACTCACTATTCTAAGTGGTATATATACACAAATATATATGTGCATACATGTGCATGCTTTAATCTTCACAACTCCGTCAAGTAGGTACAATTATTACTTTCACTTCACAGATGGGGGAACTAAGGGACCGGAAATACCTACAGGCCTACTGATGATAAGTGGCTGTTTAGAAACAGCCATACATTTGAGCCTAGGCAGTGTGACTGCAGAGGCTGTGTTCTTAAACATCACTCTAAACTGCTTCTCAAATGTTACATAATAAACTCTAGCAGAGGCCCATAAATTCAAAAATTCCATGAGAAAAAGTACCAAAATCAAGTTTTTATGCCAAAATCGATTACCTGGAGACACATATTTATCCATGTGTCTACATATCTAAATCTATAGATCTAGATATGCCTATACAGATGGGTATATATACATATATATACATGTGTATGTGTGTGTGTATATCTATATCTATATCTATCTCCATCCGTCCATATAGACATATATGTATATATATAGCAGTATATGGGGTGTGTGTATGTATAGTGTTCATATGTATATATGACTACTAAAGACACACATATATACATATACATATACATGTCTTAGAACATAAGATATGTGTAATAACACTGACATATATATGTATCACTAAAATATTCTTATCTTGGTATTTATGCACATATATTTTGAGTTTTTACTTGAAATTTTTTGCAGACCCTTCCACATGGAACTTGTGCCACATTGACCTGCTGCTCTTTCCCCTTCGGCAGCGTGAAAGCAATCAAGTGGAAGAACTCAGAGGCTGCCGTGAGTCCGCTCTCGGCAGAGGCCAGCAAATAAAGCCCAGCCATGCTGCAGCACACTGGATGTTCTCAACCCACAGGAAAAAGAATAAGGCTCTGCGTGCTTAGTCCTTTATGAAGAGAAAATTAGCATCGAAAGTGACAAATTCCTTTTTGCCTTTAAAAAAGGAACCATAGAGCTCAGTGTCATTTCAGTTGGTAAAGGACAAAGTTATTAACTCCTAAGAATTTTATTACAGCATGACTAACACATATTCTCTCACTCCAGGTGCCAACATCTGTAGGCACGGGCTTAGCTCAGTTAGGCCTCACCAGACACTGGAAAATTATTCATGCAAATCCCAACATTACCTTTTATGGGAAAAAATGGGGGGCCCGGAGAAAAAATAAAAGTGAATAACTGTTAAGCAAGCATGCTTTTAAATGACAATGGAGGGATGCCTGGGTGGCTCAGTCCTTAAGCATCTGCCCTCTGCTCCTGCCATGATCCCAGGGATCATGATCTGAGCCTGCATAGGGCTCCCTGCTCAGTGGGGAATCTGCTTCTCCCTCTCCCACTCCCCTTGCTTGTGTTCCCTCTCTAGCCGTCTCTCTCTCTGTCAAATATATAAATAAAAACTTTTTTTAAAAAATGACAATGGAATTATCTGAGGGAAAGAAAAGACAGGGAGTTATGGCAACAGTAAGAAATGGAACCCATCATTTCTAACACATAATCTCGCAAATAATAATAATCATCAATATTTATGCATAAGCCATTTCATAAGTCCCATATAATCCATGTAATTTCATATAATCTTGACAAACAGAACTTTTAAGAAGTATGACTGATGTCCCTGCTATATATATAGGATCCAAGAGGCTAAGGTGACTTGCTCAAGCCATATACTAACAAGTGTCTGAGCAGTTATTATTTTACTCTGGATTGTGAAGAGTTTCCCCCCCACTAAATGACATTGATGCATATTACACCATCACCTTATACAGACCAACACATTTATTTATTTATTTATTTAAGACTTTATTTATTTGACAGAAAGAGATCACAAGTAGGCAGAGAGGCAGGCAGAAAGAGAGGGGGAAGCAGGCTCCCTGCTGAGCAGAGAGCCCAATGTGGGGCTCGATCCCAGGACCCTGGGATCATGACCAAGTGGAAGGCAGAGGCTTTAACCCACTGAGCCACCCAGGCACCCAGACCAACACATTTATTACTAGAATTCCTAAAAAATGAAGGAGCAAAAAAAAGTAGTACTGGAACAAAGTGTAGGTACTTAAATATTTATTATATCATAGCTTAAAATTGTTATAAAAACTCATAAGACAACATTAACAGACCCTTGAGGAACTACTCTAATAGTATTTCTTCTCATAGAGCCGCTTTAAGATTTAAACATAAAATGAAAACATCACATAAAGGGTCACATAAAAATTCAAGTCTTAGCACAACTAAATTATAATCTCAGAGTAAAAAGAAACATGAAACAAATGTAAGGACTGGAAAATTCTGCTTTCTAACATGGTTATGAAATGTAACATTCAAGTTAATCAAATATGAAGTCCCATTATAGCATCTTTTTTTAAATTGCTGTCTTTTATAACATGAATAGATGACCAATTTCCAAGTAATTAGGAAAAACAATCATACTGTCAACAAAACTATTGTAAACACAAGTCAGGCCTGCTTTGAGACCCAGAAGCCATTCTCATGATGCTTTAAGGTCATTCATCAGGATTTTTGTCATTAACAGAACACAAAATAATCCAGATTCAATCACTATTTTCTCTTTCCCAACTATCCCAATAGTTATGGTATCATTCTTCCTGCTCCCCTACAAAAATACTCTTTTTTCCTATCCTCCCCCACTCCCTGTCTCCTACCTGGCTCTGTTCTGCTCTCGCCACCAGGCCTTTGCCTCACATCTAGACGATGACCTTATTCTATTCCCCAATTACATGCTTTTACGGGCTCGTCTCTCAGTGTCACTGTCAAACTGGTTTTTCCAAACATGTATTTTATGTAGTCCAGAACCTTCAAGAATTGCATCCTATTTAAACTTAACTCATTTTCTTTTTTTTTTTTTTTTTAAGATTCATTTATTTATTTGACAGACAGAGAGCACAAGTAGGCAGAGAGGCAGGCAGAGAGAGAGGAGGAAGCAGGCTCCCTGCTGAGCAGAGAGCCTGATGCGGGGCTCAATTCCAGGACCCTCGGATCATGACCTGAGCCGAAGGCAGAGGCCTTAACCCACTGAGCCACCCAGGCGCCCCTAAACTTAGCTCATTTTCAAGGTATCATAATCTAACTTTGTTTACTTTCCCAATTTATTGTTCATTGCTCCCCCAACAAATGCATTGGGAAGCAGTCGTCCAAGTCTGTGTGCTAAATTTAACCCAAGCACACAATGCTTATTGTTACCTCTTTTGGAACTTACTGCAATTAAAATCATCATCATTATCAACAACAGTGAACAGATGTATTACTTAGTATGTACCAGGCAATGTCATAAGTGCTTTATACATTTTAACTCACGTAATCCTCACAATAACCTTGTGAAGTAGATGCTGTTGTCATCATCCCCATTTTACTGAAGGTCCAAAGTAGTCAAGTAACTCAAGCAAGGTCATACAGCGAGTAAATAGTAGAGCTAGAATTCAAGCCAAGCAGTTTGGTTTCAGATTCTAACTCAACCACTGTCTATATGCCTCTCCATTACCCATTAATTTGATGTACTCATTCTCAGTAACATAATTAGATATTAATTATTTCACATAAGTTACGTGCATCTCTTCCATAAATCATGAAATTATATTGAGTGTTTTATTTCTTTTAGAGGCTCTGAATACTAGAATACAGTTAGCCTGAAACAAATATTTCTAAGGAAGACCATTTTATTCAAAGTATAAATATTATGAAAACCAAAGATTCAAGAATTATAGTTAGTCAAAAGGTACAGAACTAAGCTTGCTTTCGCCAACGAAGTCTTCTGAATCAGGACTAGCCCGCGCCAAGAGCAGAGAGAGGATGAAGACTGGGGTATGGGCTCAGCGGTAGCTGTTTGAGGATTTCTATATGGGAGGGCCTACAGAACAGCTTTCTGCTTGTGTGTGTGTGTGTGGAGGGGGGTGATCGGAGAGTCAGAGCCTTTGAAGCTCTAGTTGCTAAACCAGTACACTTATCCAGACAGCAGACTGTAAATCCATAAAAATTACAGCATTTCCCTAAACATGATCTTACTATCTGCAAATACTGGGAAAATATAAACAACCCATATTAGTTAAATTATGATTTATTTTTTAAGTATGAGAGGAGGGCACACAGCACCTCACCAACCCCTCAAAACATTATAGTACCACTTGGGACTGATCATGCTGATGACCTGAAGGAAGAGTTAAGTTTCAGGGATGCTTAAAATTAGAAGAGTCACTTCTCTCACTTTCAAATGAAGCATGAAACTTTTTAAAAGAAAAATCGCTTATTCATGGAAGTACATATATAAAATTCCACGACCAGCCACTTGACTAGAACTCTGGTTTCTTTTTAAGAGGGCACGAACCCAAGCCTTCTATACTCTTCCATACTCTAGAGAAGAGATTCATTCTTCAAGGTCCATCTCAGATGTCAATTCATCTGGGAAGTTTTCTTTTGCTTAATTAATCACTCCTTCTGTACTATAATAGCATTTTATAAACATCCCTATTGGGTTACATATAATAACTAATACTTAAAAAATGTGCTGATCTTGACTTCTAGCCTGTTACCAACCCAAATGTACATCAAGTGAACATAAACAAATCTGATACAATCATGCCATTTGTACAACTCAGCAATAGAAGGAACTAATTATTAATTTGTGGAACAACATGGATAGTGTTCAAAAACATTATGCTAAGCTAGAGAAATCAGACACAAAAGTATGTATTTAACATACAAAAGTATGTGTTTAAACAGTATGTATTATACTGTTGTCAAGTATTATACTGTTGTCAAGAATCAATTCAACAGATTGAATGCAGTGTGTAAACCTGTAAGTTTCAGGTTTGCTGGCATAAGACAGGAGACTGCTGGGTCAAAGACAAAGGACTTTATTACTCACAGCAATAGGATTAGCCAGATTATCACACTTGCACAGTGAGTTGTGTTGTAGGAGAAGAAGGTGGGAGTTATGGGAATCTGAATCTATTACAGTGGGCAAAAAGCCTGCCTGACCCATGCTCCATAACAGCACATTATATTTAACATGCTGGACAACAACAAACCTGCCCTTTTCTCAGGAGGAAGACATTACCTCTAGCTTCCAAGGTTATACACTATACCAATACCTTAAAAAAATAGTCCTGAACAAAAGCAGTCACTACCTCTGCTCACAGACATGCAGAACTGTGAAAGAGTCATGGAGCATTGTCTCCTAATAACAGTATGTTTTCACTCATAAAACATTTCTGGAAAGGCAACCTTAGTCTATGTGGGGGAAAAAATCAGAACAGTCATTGTCTGGAGCCAGAGGTGACTACAACTATATAGGATCACAAGGGAAGCTTCTAGGGTAAAGGGATGTTATATATTTTATATGGGGTGATGGTTACTTAGATATATATGTGTATATATATATATATATATATATGTATATATGTCAAATTCATCAAACTGTACACATAAAATTATAAGTAAAATATATGTAAATATGTATTACAATTTGGGTATGTAAATTATACCAAAATAAAACTGATATTAAAAAATGTTGATCATAACTTCTTGACTACTACTACAAGGAAAGGACTGTGTCTTATTCATCTATTTTACTGATTACTGAGAAGAAATTAGCTGAGTATTATTAGTAGGTATTCATAAAATTTGGTTGCATTGAGGTGGTGCAACCACTCTGGAAAATAGCATGGAGGTTCCTCAAAAAGTTGAAAATAGAGCTACCTTACAACCCAGCAATTGCACTACTGGTTATTTACCCTAAAGATACAAATGTAATGATCTAAAGGGGCACGTGCACCCGAATGTTTATAGCAGCAATGTCCACAATAGCCAAACTATGGAAAGAACCTAGATGTCCATCAACAGAAGAACAGTTAAAGAAGATGTGGTGTATATATATACAATGGAATACTATGCAGCCATCAAAAGAAATGAAATCTTGCCATTTGTGACAACATGGATGAAACTAGAGGGTATTGTGTTTAGCAAAATAAGTCAATCGGAGAAAGACAACTATCATATGATCTCCCTGATATGAGGAAGTGGAGATGCAACCTGTGGGGTTTGAGGGGTAGGAAAAGAATAAATGGAACAAGATGGGATTGGGAGGGAGACAAACCATAAGAGACTCAAACCATTTTGAGACTTAATGTCACAAAACAATCTGAGGGGGGGAGGGGGGTGGGGGAGGGTAGTGGAGTTATGGACATGGGGGAGGGTATGTGCTATGGTTAGTGCTGTGAAGTTTGTAAACCTGGCGATCCACAGACCTGTACCCCTAGGCTAATAATAAATTATATGTTTATAAAAAATTTTTAAAAATTATTTAAAAAATTTGGTTGCATTGGATTATTAATATGGTTTAAAATGGGCCTCTAAGTTATATATAAACCTAATGATAATCACATATCAAAAGCCACTAATAAATATGCAAAGAATAAAGACAAAGAAATTCAAATATATCACTAAATAAAATCAGCAAAAAAAGAAAAGGAGAAAGACAAGAAAGGATCAGAGAAAATCTTCAGAAACTTTTGTGGTTACAAAAGTAATAAAATGGCAATAAATACACATCTACCAAGAATTATTTCAAATGTAAATTGTCTAAATGCTCCAATTAAAACACAAGGGGGATAGATGGATTAAAAAAACAAGACCCATCAATATGCTGCCTACAAAAAAACCATTTTAGAGCTAAAGACACATGCAGATTGAAAGTGAGAGACTAGAAGAACATCTATTGTGCAAATGCATATCAAAAGAAAGCCAGAGTAGCAATACTTTTACTGGACAAAATAAACTTTAAAACAAATATTAAAACAACAGGCAAAGGACACTATATAATAATAAAGGGGACAATTCAGCAAGAAGATTTAAAAATTATAAATATCTGTACACCCAACATAGGAGCACCCGAATAATGAAACAGTTAAGGAACTAATTATTAATAATACAATAATAGTAGAGGACTTTAACACACACACACACACACACCCCACTTACATCAATGGACAGGTCAGCTAAACAGAACATCAACAAGGAAATGATGGCTTTGAGTGACACACTGAATCAGATGGACTTCACAGATATATTCAGAACATTCCATCCTAAAACAGCAGAATACTCATTCTTTTCAAGTGCACATAGAACATTCTCCAGAATAGATCACACAGCATCCCACAAAATAAACCTCAACAAATCCAAGATCAAAATTATAACATGCACATTTTCTGACCACAGCACTATGAAACTAGAAGTCAACCACAAGAACACACATGGAAAGACCACAAATATATGGAGGTTAAATAATATGCTGCTAAACAATGGATGGATCAGCCAGAAAACCAAAGAAGAAATTTAAAAGGACATGGAAACAAATGAAAATAAAAACACACCAGTCCAAAACCTCTCCTATGCAGCAAAAAACAGTTCTAAGAGGAAAGTTTACAGCAATACAGGTCTATCTCAAAAAGCAAGAAAAATATCAAATAAACTACTTAACCTTGAACGTAAAGGAACTAGAGAAAGAACAACAAATGAAGCCTAAAACCAGAAGAAGAAATTAATTAATGAAGATTAGAGAAGAAATAAATGATGTAGAAACTAAAGAAAAATAATAGAACAGATCAATGAAACAAGCAGCTGTTTCTTTGAAAGAAAAATCAATAAAATGGATAAACCCTTAGCCAGATTAATCAAGAAAAAAGGAGAAAGAACTCAAATAAATAAATCACAAATGAGAGAGGAGAAATAGCAACAAAACCCATAGGAATACAAACAATCATAAGAGAATGTTATGAAAAACTACACACCAACAAAATGGAAGAAATGGAGAAATTCCTAGAAACATATAAACTACCAAAACTGAAACAGGAAAAAAAAAAACAAAACAGAAAACTTGAACAGACTGGTAACCAGCAAAGATATTGAATCAGTAATCAAAAACTCCCAACAAACAAAAGTGCAGGGCCAGGTGACTTCACAGATGAATTCTACCAAACATTCAAAAAAAGAATGAATACCTATTCTTCTCAAGATATTCCAAAAAATGGAAAAGGAAGGAAAATTTCCAAATTCATCCTATGAAGCCAGGATTACTTTAATTCCAAAACCAGACAAGGACTCCACTAAAAAGGAGAGCTATAGACCAATATCCATGATGACCATGAATGTAAAAATTCTCAATAAAATACTAGCAAACCAAGTCCAACAATACATTTAAAAAAATGATTCACCGGGGCGCCTGGGTGGCTCAGTGGGTTAAAGCCTCTGCCTTCAGCTCGGTTCATGATCCCAGTGTCCTGGGATCGAGCTTCACATCAGGCTTTCTGCTCAGCGGGGAGCCTGCTTCCTCCTCTCTCTCTGCCTGCCTCTTGGCCTACTTGTAATCTCGGTCTGTCAAATAAATAAATAAAATCTTAAAAAAAAATAAAAATAAATCCTCAACAAAGTAGGGCTAGAGAGAACATACCTCAATATGTAATAAAGGCCACACACAAAAACCCCACAGCTACTATCACCTCAGTGGGAGAAAACTGAGAGCTTTTCTTTACTGTCAGGAACAAGACAGAGACGTCTACTTTCAACACTGTTAATTTAATATAGTACTGGAAGTCCTAGCCTCAGCAATCAGGCAACAAAAAGAAATAAAGGGCATCTGAATTGGCAAAAAGCAATACAATTCTCACTAATTGTAGATGACATAATACTATACATAGAAAACCCAAAAGACTCCCCCCAAAAAACTGCTAGAACTGATACAGAAATTAGTAAGATAAAAAAATCAATATACAGAAATCTATTGCATTTCTACACACCAATAATGAACCATTAGAAAAAGAAATTAAAGAATCAACCCCACTTGCAATTACACCAAAAACTATAAGATACCTAGACTAAACCTAACAAAAGAGGTGAAAGACTTATAGTCTAAAAACTATGAAACATCAATGAAAGAAATTGCCAATGACACAAAGAAATGGAAAGATATTCCATGCTTATGGACTGAAGGAACACATATTATTAGAATGTTTATACTACCCAAAATAATCTACACATTTAATGTGATCCCTATCAAAACACCACTAGCATTTTTCACAAAGCTAGAACAAACAATCCTAAAATTTGTTTGGAATTACAAAAGACCCAGAATAGCTAAAGCAACCTTAAAAAAGAAAAGCAAAGTTGGAGTCACCAGAATTCTGGACCACAAATAATATTACAAAGCTGTATTGATCAAAACAGTATGGTCCTGGCACGAAAATAGAAACATAGATCAATAGAACAGAATAGAGAACCCAGAAATGGACCCTCAACTCTATGGTCAACTAATCTTTGACAAAGCAGGAAAGAATATCCAATGGAAAAAAAGACAGCCTCTTCAACAAATTGTGCTGGGAAAGACAATTCCTCAGAAAGTTAAATATAGAACTACTTTATGATCCAGCAATTGCACTGCTGGATATTTGCCCAAAGACTACCAAAACACTATATCAAAGGTATACATGCACTCCCAAGTTTATAGCTGCATTATTCACAATAGCTAAGTTATGGAAACAGCCCAAGCATCCATCAACTGATGAATGGATAAAGAAAATGTGGCATATATACATACAATGGACTATTACTCAGCCTCAAAAAAGAATGAAATCTTGCCATTTGCAACAACATGGAGATAGAGAGATAATGCTAAGTGAAAGAAATCAGAGAGAGACAATACCTAGTGATTTCACTCATCTGCAGAATTTAAGAAACAAAACAAAGGTTAAAAAAATAAGAGAGAGACAAACCAAGAAACACACTTTTAATTATAGAAAACAATCAGATGGTTACCAAAGAGGAGGTGGGTCGGTGGGAATGAGTTAAATAGGTGAAGGGAGCTTAAGGAATGTACTTGTTGTGATGAGCACAGGGTGAAGTATGGAACCGTTCAATCACTACATTGTACACCTGAAACTGATATAACACTGTGTGTTGACTGGAATTAAAACAAAAACAACGGGACACCTGGGTGGCTCAGTTGGTTAAGCAGCTGCCTTCAGCTCAGGTCATGATTCCTGCGTCCTGGGATCGAGTCCCGCATCGGGCTCCTTGCTCGGCAGGGAGCCTGCTTCTCTCTCTGCCTCTGCCTGCCTCTCTGTCTGTGCTCACTCTCTCTGACAAATAAATAAATTAAAAAAAAACAAAAAACAAAAAATGGGCCTCTAAGTATTCTGTCTTGTCATAAGTTACTCTGAAATGCCATTACATTTGAATTTTTAAAATTTCATTTGTTTGTTTATAAATATTGATATGCATAAATATCAAGGAGCCATTATAAATCTGTATTAAAAAAATAAATTCTCTAAAGACTATCTTATTTTGATGCAGATTAGTTTTAATAATGTTGTGAGTTGTTTAAAACCATGAGAATTTGGGGAGTGGCTGGGTGGTTCAGTCAGTTAAGCGTCTGACTCTTGATTTTGGCTAAGGTTGATCCCAGGGTCATGAGGTTGAGCCCTGTGTCTTGTGGGTCTCTGCACTCAGTGGGGGGTCTGCTTAAGATTCTCTCTCCCTATGCCTCTCCCCCTGCTTATGTGTGTGACTGTTCTCTCTCTCTCTCTCTCTCAAATAAGTAAATAAATAAATACTAAAAAATAAAACCATGAAAATGTGTGCTACTACTAATAAGGTTATTTGGAAAAAGAACATTATTTTCCATATCTTTTCAAATAAATTCTCAAAATGAATACTATAGAAAAATAATTGAAATTTGAAAGTTGCAAGGACTCTTTCTTTCACCTAACCAATTTAAATTAGGTGAAAATACCTGGTGTCTGTTAGATGGTAATTTAGGCTAGCAAAGCCTAAGGAGCAAAAGTTACAGCTATAGTTGCCATTTACAATAGAATTTTAAAACCCTTTCTTTTTAATATATACTTTACTGGGGTTTTTCTAATTTATTTTATAAATTATGGCTATTTATTTATGTGACTTAAGGGAATTACTTAAACAACATTAAAATATTTCTTGAGAAAGTAAGACAGAAGATCTAAATAAAGCTGAAAAATGGTTTGCCATCTTAATACATATTAAATTGTAAGTTAAGGGATGCCTGGGTGGCTCATTCAGTTAAGTGTTTGCCTTCAGCTCAGGTCATGATCTCAGGGTCCTGGGATAGAGTCCCTGAATCGGGCTCCTGGCTCAGTGGGGAGCCTGCTTCTCCCTCTGCCTGCTGCTCCCCCTGTTTGTGCTCTGACAAATAAAATAATAAATCAAAATAAATAAAATGTTTAAATTGTAAGTTAAAAAATTTGTCTTGCTCCTACATTTTTATCATGTTATCCTTCATTTTTTTCTAGTAAAAACTGGGAAAAAAGGAAAGTAATTCCCACATTTGCTAAATGAAACATACAAGAAACTACTGTATTTTCATTCTTATTTTTTTAAAGATTTTATTTATTTATTTGACAGACAGAGATCACAAGTAGGTAGAGAGGCAGGCAGAGAGAGAGAGGGAAGCAGGCTCCCTGCCGAGCAGAGAGCCTGCAGGGCTCTATCCCAGGACCCTGAGGTCATGATCTGATCCGAAGGCAGAGGCTTTAACCCACTGAACCACCCAGGTGCCCCCTGTATTTTCATTCTTAACAAAATACTGTATTATGCTTGTAACTCTGATATACAGATAAACCAAATATTTTTGGTTCAGGTCTTAAGAGACTGGGCCAACATCTATATTCAGGGATAGATAACTTTTCATTTTGTAGGTAAACTCTCATATTCCATGATATATTTATCATTTACACATCCCTCTAATTATCTGCAAATTCAATGATTGTATAGATTAAATATTCATTAGCAGTAATATGAGGAAAGTGAAAGCAAAACTCTGCAAAAGCCATCAGGACCCAAATGTCATTAATAATTCAAATTAAATTAAAATGCCAATATTTAGGATATTGATAATTCACCACTGTATAATAAAATCAACTTTTCATTATAAGCGCAGAAGCTATTTGATGACTAAGACATTGTTTGTGGAAAAAGCAGAATCATACCTACAAATACAGAGAAAAAAGTGATGGTTACCAGAGGGGAGTGGGTGGGGGATGGGCTAATGGGTGAAGGGGAGTGGGAGATACAGGCTTCCAGTTATGAAAAGAATAAGCACAGAAATAAAAGACGCAGCATAGAGAATATGGTCAGTGATACTGTAATAGGATTGTCTGCTGACAGATGGTTAGCTACACTTAAAGGCACAGCATAACATACAGAACTAGAATCACCATGTTTACATCTAAAACTAATGTGACATGTATGCCCGCTATACTAAAAAATTTTTTAATTTGAGTATTTCCAATAACTGAATTGATCCGCCCATTTCTGTACTTACGCCATGATCTCACAAGACTTTGTTAAGTCATGGTAGCTATGACTTCAAGTATCAAATTATAAAACTGCCATATCATGCCATAAATATAATCATCTGCCCTCCAGCCCCTTGATTAGGTTGATTCACACCAAAATGCTAATGTTTGATAGATTCAACCAGCAAAAATGGTAACTTCATCTGACTGAACATAATATAGGGTCAAAAATTACCTAAATGGAAGTGACCAACACTGAACACTGTGTATTCAAAATACATTGTTCTTACAATCGTCTTTTTTTTTTTTTAAGATTTTATTTATTTACTTGACAGACAGATCACAAGTAGGCAAAGAGAGAGAGAGGAGGGGAAGCAGGCTCCCTGCCGAGCAGAGAGCCCAATGCGGGGCTCTATCCCAGGACTCTGGGATCATGACCTGAGCCGAAGTCAGAGGTTTTAACCCACTGAGCCACCCAGGCGCCCCTACAATTGTCTTTTAAAGGCCAGGTTATATCCATTTTCTGCTTTCTTTCTTGAGCCCTGATAATAAAACCATTGAGTAAATATTTCACATGCAAGTGTCTATATTATCTCTGTTTCCTAACTCACTTTATACCTCAAAGTCTAAGAAGGTGAAACCCATGAGAGTATTACTGTGTTTTTGCCTCTCCGTTCTCACTGGTGACCAGAGTAAAACATAAATTGCTTCTTCCCAAGGCAGGACAAATTATTATTTTTTTTTTGGTCAGATTTCTAAATGTACTTCCCAGGTGTACATCTTCACCAAATTATCAAGTCACCTTTCAGACTTGGCACACATATCTGTACCTTGAATGGAGAAGTCAGTGGGAAAAAAAAACTGACACCCAAATACAAGTGAAATGTTAAGTAACTTGTACACACCACAACCTATGCTTTCATTGAATGACCTATGCATACTTTAGAATGACTATTTTTAAGCTTCTCAATTCCTCAAAGATAAATAAATCTCTAGGGGTACAAGTTCAACAATTAAAATATTTCCTTCAATGGTATGCTGACTACTAATGGCCAGGAATATCACAGTTTGTAGCAAAACATGCTTAGTGACACCAAGAGTTAATTACAATTCTGAAGAAAGTTTTTTGCACTTAGAGATGTCAAAGGTAAACATGGGGGAAAGAAGTGTTTAGACACTCAAATAAGCAATACTTTTTCTAGATATTAGAACCCAGTTTACCCTAGAGATTACTCTCAAAATTTAGCAGAAAGAACATTATTTTTTCCCTACAGGAACCTCTCAGCTCCAAATGGATTTTTACACTTGAATAGGATAGGTTTTTTGCTCACATTCTTTCACACTAACGTCCTATATTTCCATTGCTCAAAATAGACACCTTCTTCCCTGGACCAGAGTCAATAATCAAAAGAGGAAAAGAAAGAATGTTGGAGTATGAATGGCACAATGAGGGCACAAGAGGGGAGACCTTGCATCAATGGTCAATGTATTTTTCTCTAATTGTGTTTTAGGTCTGATTCTTATCTTACCAACCAGATGGAAAACTTCCCAAGGTCAAGGATTGTATCTTATCATCAATCCCCTCATGTATAGACCAGAATTGAACATAAAGTGGATACTCAATGTGTGCTTGTCCAATGACTGAACGATAAAGATAATACAAAAAATAGCAACAAAATATAGACTAACATATAATATTATCTAGTAAAAATGATTTTCCTTCTCTGGATTAATTTTTTCTTGAGTAAATTGGATGGAGAAAAAACACTAGATTCTTATTCATAAAATATGCTTGGAATACCATGTCTTCCTATATTGCCCATAGTAAGAATGTAATTCATTCTTGTAGCTTTGTATATTCATTCTTGTAGCTTTGTATATTCATTCTTGATAACGCACTGTATAAAATTGTCTATGACCCAAATTATTCATAAGATTTTTTTTACTTCAGACTTACATTTGCACAAACACAACCATTGTATGTCTGTGTATACTTTAAGTTATGAAAGGGCACTATCCTTCAAATCACATGCAAATTAATACATTAATGGTAAGATTTACAGTTAACATAAGTTCACAAAATTTAAGGTTTTCCATTGTAAAGAAATATGGTTTGTCATAGTTGTCATAGCTACTATTACTTTTTTTAGCAAAATAGCTGTAATTGTTGGCCTCCAAACACTAAATGTCCTTCTGATCAAAGGCTTCCATATCTTTTGTTCCCCAGTTAAATCGCTGAAACAGCAATTTATTATAATTAGGTAGATATGTTGATCCAGAGTTTGAATGAGTAATAAAAAGGTATTTGGAAAACAAAATATTAGGAGCCATTCAAAGTTATTGCTATACCAGCATATTTTCAGTGATCTATAGCTATGATGAAGAAACAAAGTCATAATTTAGAAGTATAGGGCTTTTAAACTGTCTAAGGGACTAGGCAACATATTTATGGACCCACGTACATATGTAATCTCCACATACACCAAACACAGTGTTTTGTGTAAACTGCATCTTGGTATCCTTTTGAGGGGAGAGGGAAGGAGGAAGGTTATGAAGAATCTGATGGAAAATAAAAAGAGCTCTGTGATTCAGATGTGAAAACATTTAGCGTTGGAACTGATTATTCACTATAACCAAATCACATCCCTTTTGACTTCTAACAGGTTCCTTTCTTTTAATCATCACTAGGATTGTCGAATTAGGTAATCATGGGACTCATTTCTGTCTCTAAATCTCCTCTGAGCCCTTTTTTTCTTTTCATTTGCCTGTTACTAATAACATGATAAAGGCCAACTTGTACATTTTTAAATATTTACCATATATCTGATAAGCACATTTCAACTAATGGTGTTATATGTATGGATTGAACGTGTACTCTTCATACATAATAGAATATTTTGTGCCTGACTTGCAATAATGAAGAACGATTTGGAATATAAGGATATTTTTTACTTCAGCCTTTTGTTTCTTACTTCCTTCTCTTCAAAAAAAGTTATAATTTATTTACTATCTATTAAAAGTTATAATAAAATAAATGCAGCTACACAAATAATGCATCTTTCACCTCTAGATATTACATAGAAAATCAATCAGTATCCAAATTTGAGGCATTTTACAACTGTATTTTGCAAACGAGCTCAAGGAAATAACGTATTTGGAGTCTGAGTTGAACAGTGTGTGTTCCATACCCTTCAACTCCTTGTCCTGGGAGACATTTAGATCCACTTAATTAAATACACAGATTTAGGGAGGTTATTGTCTTTGACTTGTAGATATGGCCAACATAAACCCAGGAGATCTTCAGTGAGTGTGTTTTAGCTGTGGGGAGAATAATCACAGTACCCTTACTCAGTCACTTTGATCTGCTGCCCTGAGGACATTGCAAGAGATATTTGATTAGGTTAGGACAGTAGGGAAGTCAAAAAACAGGATCCTACTGATGTTACATATGCCTGAAATTGGTAACTGAAGGTTTGTACAAATAGCCTTACGCTTAGCTAAGCATTGGAACAATATGAGTAGCCACTGTACTCTACCTCACTAAGGTGATCCTGGGATCTAAAACTTCTCACTAATTTTCCCATATCACCCTTCTTTTAACCCTAACATATTTCCATCCCCTAGTCTTCTCCAACTGCCTATTATCTCAAACAATAGACAAATACTTCTACCTGTATCTAGGCAAATGTCACTGCCCGGGCTCCTTCTATGACCCTCAACACGTTCTTTCTGCTCAAGGTGGGGCAAGAGGGCAGAACTTAGTGGTCCCAAAGACAGACCTGGGTAAGAAGCCCAGGCAAGCCAGTTGTTAGCTCTGCACACTTAAGGAAGCTATTTATAATAGGCTATTACCCATAACTTAAGAATTAAGCTATTGATTATTCATAACTTATTTTTGAAAACCAAGACTTACTGATTATTGTTTGATTTACATGAAACAAGATGTACCAAAAGCCAAATGAAAGTGAAGGCACTCCACAATCCTTACTTTTCCTCTTTTCCTTGGTGTCTTTTTCAAGTTACCCAAATTATTTATGTTTCCTTACTGGTAATGCTTTCCACTTCTATATATAATTACATATATGTTATATATATTATATATATGTGTAGTGTATATATATGTACACACACACACACGATCCTGACTTATGATGGTCTGACTCATAATTGTTTGACTTTACAGGAGTGCAAAAGCAATACACATCCAGTAGAAACCGCACTGCGAATGTTGATCCTTTCCCAGGCTAGCAATATGCAGTACAATATTTTTGTGATCCTGGGCAGGGGCAGTGAGCCTTAGCTCCTGGTCAGGCACGTGATCATGAGGATCAACAACCAATACACTTACAATGAATCTATACCCATACAATCATTCTGGTTTTCACTTTCCATACAGTGTTTAACAAATTACATGAAATATTCAACACTTCAGTATAAAATAGGCTTTGTGTTAGACAATTTTGCCCAACTGTAGCCTAATCTGAGTGTTCTGAGGACATCTTAGGTAGGCTAGTCTAGGCTATGATATTCTGTAGGTTAGGAGTATTAAATGTATCTTTGGTTTATGATATTTTCAACTTATGATGGGTTTATATATATGTGTGCATATGTATGTATATATGTATATACATGTGTACATATACACACACATTCACATATATACATGTATCTCCTCTGCTTTGCAGGGTTGGCTGGTTCACATACTTCCCTAGACTAGTTCCATCTGCATCGGTTCATTCCATTCCCTCATTCCCTGGTCCAGGTCTTGCAGATTTCTCATTCTGTAATGACTGAGCTCTCAGGAGCTCTCATATACATTGTCAGCCAAGCTCAGTACTGGATTAGAAAAGAGTATCTTAACTAAAGTTCTAATGTTCCTATACATCCTGTCTCCTTGGAAGAGAATAACTTAACATTTAAAATCTTCCTAAGTTTTAAATTAATGATTATCATAATGTATTCTATTATATTGAGTGGCATTTTATTGCATTTAAATATATATCGATTTGATATTTACAACAGTATTTGTAATCACATAACAATCATACCCAAAATAACACAAAATTTGCTAATGACCTCTTTATTTTTTTTGCATTTGACAACAACAAGACAGAGACTGAGAGATATATTTCAGACTACATAACTAGCACCCTCAAATCCAAAGGTACATTCCAAGCTCAGCTGTGAGGGAGGATACCCTTTCTTCTAGGCTGTAAATCATTTAGCATGCTTTAGACTATAAAGATAATTAAGTACTACAAACTACATACTCAAAGATATGGAATAGGAAAGAGTTCATTTGAGAGAATATTGCCATTCAAAATTTGATTCCTGAATGCATATAAATAGTGTATATATAATATACTATATATATATACTATATATAAATATAGTATATACTATTAATATAATACAACTTGACTGACAGAATAATGCAAATTTAAGTCCAAAAGTAAAAATAATTAAAAGGAAAATGAAGAAAAATGATTAAATGCATTTCACCAAATGTTGGTTGGAAACTAGGAATTTCTTTATGGACAGAATTAACATCACAAACAATAACAAGGAAAAGATAAAAATGCCGCCTCCCTCAAGATGGTGGCCCAAAGTTTATATGAATTGTTTTTTGATTAATAGGAAACATTTCATTTGAAGATTAATACCATAAGCCCCCACGAAAATATAACTAGTAGCTACCACCTTTTCTAAATTCTCCGCTAAACACCCCATTGTATATTTTATCTCACACTGTCTCCTGGAACATTTCATTTAGGCTTTTATAATCTGCCATATATGGAAAGCAAACCACAGAGCCATGTCTTTGAAGGTGACTTTGTTCCAGGTGTTGCCCTATGGTTTTAGCAGAGAAGTTTTCTCTCCCAAGTCAGTGCCTTTTGTTGATAGAATTGGCTTTTGCCTTTGAGAGCTGCCACTGATCAGTGACCAGAACAAACTCAGGAACTCAGAAGCTTTCCATCACTGAGAGAAAGCAGTGGACAACATAAAAATAGTATTACTATACACTAAGGATTTGTTGAGGCTTCTTAGAAGTGACAGGACTAGAATGGCCATGGCACAAAGTGTGTTTTCATGCAACAAGATTGTGAAATGGCAGAACCTCATGGAAAATAAGCCACCAGGAATAACTGTTGTCAGATGCTAAGTGACATTCAAGAGTTTATGGTGTGATCACAGTGTCCATATTTTCTTCTGTCAAAAATCATAGAACATTATATTTGCTATTTAATATTATACAGTCTTTACAGAGACTAAATTCTGCAGGGTCAAATTATATATTAGGTATGATGTTTTTATGATACCAAATCTATTATCCAATTGTACCACATACTATCTAAGAAAGTTATACAGACAGACATGATTATAGTTACAGATAATGATAACGCTCAAGAACTAATTATACAATCCTCATAATAAGTATTTGTTTTCATTATTAATCATTTGCTGGGGCACCTGGATGGCTCAGTCATAGGGCATCTGCCTTCGGCTTGGGTCATGATCCCAGGGTCCTGGCTTAGAGCCCCACATCGGGCTCCTATCTCAATGGGAAGCCTGCTTCTCCCTCTCCCACTCCCCCTGTGTGTGTTCCCTCTCTCCCTGTGTCTCTCTCTGTCAAATAAATAAATAAAATCTTTAAAAAAATCATTTGCTATACAATGCCCTGACCCCCAGAGGATCATTCCCTGTTTTTCTCTGTCCTGACAGGGATTCATTCCTAAAAGTCTCTTCATTTTGACCATCCAGGGTGAATGTTATTTTCCCACAAGGGAAACACTAAGTAAAACACTATCGTTCATAAAGAAACAAAGTAAGACTAAGTGAAATGAACTACCACATACTTCTAAATGTCTAGATCACAATTCATTTCACATTATGACTTTAAAACTGACCTCTGAAAACAGCAGTATCCATCATCCCCGTTATCACTTCATAACTGCGTTGCCACTATAACTTAAACATTAGTGCTCTGCATTTTTACTACATAGACAGCATATCCTAATGAGCCCTGTAAGACTTAGGGATCTATGGTCATAGGTGGTAATTACAAAAAGAACGACAGGAGTTGGTTACTGGTACAGCATGCCATGGACAGGGGATAAAATTTGAAATAAGAAACCTGGGGATGGAGTCTGAGGATTGGTTCTTTTTAGCTTGTACAAGTGATCACGCACCAATCCATTTACTCAGCTTTTGTTTCTTCACTTGTTAAAAGGAGTACATAAAAACTCATTTTGTTGGATTGTTATGAGGATAAAAACAGGTCTTGAATATGAGTGTTTTATGAAAAAGCCAAGTAATATGCTCAGCATAGTTATTATCTTATATTTGAAGCAAAGATAGTATGAATACCCATATTAAGGATTTAATAAAACATAAATAAGTTATAAGGCCAGCAATAAAATACTAGGTCTTGAGATACTCCTGTTTTCATACAACAATGAGCTTAAAATCGAAATGGTTTGGAGAAGCTGCCAGTTATTCCTGGAATGTCCGTGATGAGAAATATACTCTTCATCCCTCCGACACACTTACCCATGTCCGTCAAACTCCTGTGCTTATGGAACACATGTTCTTCTATACTAGGCATTTATTCATCCACTAAACAAATATCCATTGGAGGCCTTTTATGATCTAGACACTCTTCTAAGTTTTGGGGACAGAGTAGTGCATAATATATACCACCAGTGTATCTCAGCAGTAACAATGCCATCTCTCAGAATTTGGTGTGCATTTCTTTTGTTGAAATATTCCTCTCTTGTTCCTGTATTTTTTAACCTGTATATCAGGCCAACTGCTGGACGAGGGGCTTTATTCAAAGAGTTAGCACATGAGGTCCTACTGATATGCTTAACATTTATACTATAAAAAAGAACAGACAGAATTTTACACAGAAAGTGAAACCAACCGTCTGGCCCATGTAGTTAGTGTTTCTAGAAAATTATGGAATACAACCAAACTACATAAAAGCTATTCTTAAAGCCCCATATCACTTTGGTTATGGAATAAAATCCCTGAACATTGTACAAATGAAAAACCTAAAACCTAGATTTATTTACTCATTAATTACTTTTTAGGAGAAAAATTGCCAAGTGCCTTCTCTCTGTCTCAGTCCTTAGAATGACCTTCCTAGGGACAGGGACCCCTGTATAATTAAATACATTTTAAAAAATACCATTCATGAAGAGAATCTAGATTTGCTGAGTAACTTCTGACTCTATCCTTGCACTAAGGAATGTTTAAGAATGTTTATGAATGAATGTTTATCTAGGGGACTGAGATATTATACATGGGTCAATTAGTAAAGCTGGTATTAAATATATCAGTATTATATTTTCTCAATTAAGTACTATTGGGGTACTTATTGGAAAATCACAACCTAGAAATGCATAAAATGAGGTATAGTAAAGATAGGTGATGTGTTCCTAGAAACTTCCAAAGTGATAAGCCAGCTAGACCAGTGAAGGGAATAAAGAAGATATTCTTAAGTCAAATACCACAGTGAAACAGTCCAGACCCAATATTCACATAGGTGAAGTTCTGATAATAAGGTGGTACTACACTGTGAATATGAATGGTTTATCATGATTCTCATCCATTTGGAAAATAAAGTATACATTTGTTAGAAATTCACAGGCTTCATATCTAATGCTCTTCTACTATTTTTAGACCCACTAGAGTCCTACATTTTTGATAAAAATAAAAAGCAGATTGGAAATGCTCACTTGTTAACTAGGCCTGGAGGAGTATAGACATTTTTTTTTTTTTAATTAGGAAGCAGATCCTTTTAGGCACCTGGGTGGCCCATTTGGTTAAGCAACTGCCTTCGGCTCAGGTCATGATCCTGGAGTCCTGGGATTGAGCCCCACATTAGACTCCCTGCTCAGTGGGGAGTCTGCTTCTTCCTCTGACCTCTCCCCTCTCATTCTCTCTCTCTCTCAAATAAATAAATAAAATATTTTAAAAAATAAATAAAATAATATGAAAGAGGCAGATCCTTTTTGCAAAAGAATTGAAAGGTAATTCTTTCACCACAGATTCACTCTTTCACCATAGATAAAAGTGAGGTCCATTTTTTCATACATTCATACATTCGACAAATATTAATCGAACACCATTCTAGTCACAAGCATTGGGAATATAATAAGAATAGACTTAAGTTAACCAGCTCTGAAAAGAAACAAAATAAAGTGGAAAGAGATTATTTTTTAAAAAACAGGAAATACAACTCAAAACTACAATGAGATATCACCTCACACCTGTCAAAAATGGCTAAAATTAGCAACACAGGAAACAAGAGGTGTTGCAAGAAAGGGGAACCCTCCTACACTGTTGCTAGGAATGCAAGCTGGTGCAGCCATTCTGGAAAATACTATGGCAGTTCTTCAAAAAGGTAAAAATAGAACTATACTACAGTCCAGCAATTTCATTACTAGGTATCTACCCAAAGCATAAAAAATACAGATTCAAAGGGACACATGCTTCCCAATGTTTATAGCAGCATTATCTACAACAGCCAAATTATGGAAAGAGCCCAAATTTCCACTGACTGGTGAACAAATAAAAACGTGGTGTGTGTGTGTGTGTGTGTGTGTGTGTGTGTGTGTGTGTGTGTGTAAAATGGAATATTACTCAGCCATTAAAAATAATGAAATTCTGTCATTTGCAATGAGATGGATGGAACCAAAGTGTATTATGCTAAATGAAATAAGTCGGAAAAAGATAAATACCATATGCTTTCACTCATATGTGAATTTGCAAAACAAAACAGAGGAACATGGGGGAAGAAAAGAGAGAGACAAACCATAAGGCAGACTTTTAACTATGGAGAACAAACAGGGTTGCTGGAGGGGAGATGGGTGAGGGGATGGGCTAAATGGGTGATGGATATTAAGGAAAGCACTTGGGGTGAGCACTGGGTGTTATATGTAAGTGATGAATCACTAAATTCTACTCCTGAAACTAATACTACACTGGATATTAACTAACAAATTTAAATAAAAACTTGAAACAAACAAAAAATATCACCAACATTTATAAGAATGAATACAGAAATGAAGAAATTAGCTTCATGGTCAACCAGATGGTAAACAGGTTTTATCTGGCAACCTTTCCAAATGCAACATCTAAAATATTATAAGCCAATAAAATAATTTGGAAGAAAATACTTTAAGCATACTATCTGCAAGAGGTAAATTTGTTCCCTAAAGAAGGTTGGTAAAAAAACTATAATTGTTGAGATGAAACCTAACATATGCATGACTCAGGAAAATTGCTTTCTAGTGTCTATTAGTCATCATTTAGAACAGTTGTTCTCAGTTAGGAGTGGTCTGCCCCCTACTCCACAGGCGACAATTGAAAATATCAAGAAATGTTTTCAGTTAGCACAACTTGGGAAAGGGGCTCTTTTGGTATCTAGTGGGTAGAGGCCAGAAATACTACTAAACATCCTGCAATGTCAAGCCATTGATCTACAGGTCAGCCCCCCCACCCCACTACAAAGAATTATCTGACCAAAAATATCAATAATTCTGAGATAGAGAATCCTTTGTCAATTTTTCATTGTCTAAATGACAATGAAAAGCAAAGAAAGAGTGATTCAAAGAATTTCAAGCCAACTGACCTTGCATAAGGCCTCTGACAGATTTCACCTGCATTTTTTTCCCAATCACCAATAATCTTACCTTTAAAATCAGAGTATTAGACCAAGTCAACCAAGTCTTTTCACAGTCCAAAATTCAGTTACAAACAGGTGTTTCACTTAATTAGACTTAGGAGTAGTATGCCATAAAATTACACATCACAATTTACTTGCTAAAATCTATAATTTGATTTATGACTAGTATGTCTAGAACATTATAGCTCATGGTTTTTCCTTAGGAGCAAATTTGGGTTCCAAAAGAATCACTTATGACAACAAAATCATTTTACATTTATATGCACATAACCTTTAAAATATGTGTACCTGTGATGTACTACAATGACTATTACATGATATGTTCAAGAAGGATTTTGCCATCAGTAAAGAGTAGTCAAGGTATTGTTATGTATTTGATTCAGAAAATCAAGGCTTGTCTCTCTCTTTGAGAGTATTGGCTAGAGGAGTATCAAATATTATTATAAATATAACCAACTCAAATGAAGTTCTTTATTACTGCCTCAGTAGAGGATTGTGGCAGAGATAAAACTCATGTCCAATTACTAACAGTCTACAAGTCACATATATCTAAAAGACATGCAAATAATATTCACCTGCTTGAAGTTTGTTTAACAAACACACAGTCTTACAAGGCACTGTTATAAGAGCTTTGAAAATATTAACTCATTTAATCCTTATGTCAATCCTATAAAATGTATACTATAATAATTCCTGGGGCGCCTGGGTGGCTCAGTGGGTTAAAGCTGCTGCCTTCGGCTCGGGTCATGATCCCAGGGTCCTGGGATCGAGCCCCGCGTCGGGCTCTCTGCTCAGCAGGGAGCCTGCTCCCCCCCACCACCCTCTGCCTGCCTCTATGCCTACTTGTGATCTCTGTCTGTCAAATAAATAAATAAAATCTTTAAAAAAAATTCCTATATTTATAGATGAGGGAATTGAGATACAAAGAGGTCAATTCTCACACTCATGCAATTAAAACCTAAACTGTATCTTGTCTTCATTATTGTTACAATCGTTAACTGATCTTCTCCCCCTCCCAATCTTTCTCATTCCAGTCTATACTCTACAAATTTGGCAGAACCATTTTTCAGTAGCATATCTACTTATTAGATACAATGAGGGACTCCTGGGTGGCTCAGTTGGTTAAGCGGCTGCCTTCGGCTCGGGTCATGATCCCAGCGTCCTGGGATCGAGTCCCACATCAGGCCACTTGCCTGGCAGGGAGCCCGCTTCTCCCTCTGCCTCTGCCTACCACTCTGTCTGCCTGAACTTGCGCTCGCTCTCTTGCGCGCTCTCTCTCTAACAAATAAATAAAATCTTTAAAAAAAAAAAGGAAAAAAAAATCTCCAATGACTCCAGATTTCTTACTGGGTTATTATGATTGAAAATAAGCAAAGTCAGTCAGAGAAAGACAAATACCATATTATCTCATTCATATGTTAAATTAAGAAACAAACAAGCAAAGAGGAAAAAAAGAGTGAGGCAAACCAAGAAACAGATTCTTAATTGTAGAGAATGAACTAATGGTTAACAGAAAGGAGGTGGGTGGGTAGGTGGGTTAAATAGGTGATAGAGATTAAGGAGTGCACTTGTGATGAGCATTGGGTGTTGTGTGGATGTGTTGAATCACTATATTGTATAGTTGAAGCTAATATTACACTGTAGGTTTACTAAGTACAATCTAAATAAAAACCAAAATAATTAAAAAAAAAATAAGCAATAGTAATTTTATCAATAATAGCAAATATTTTTTCTTGCCTTCTGTGGATAAAGCTCTGCATTAAGCACTTTACATGTAGTATCCTGTTTAAACCCAGCTGTCATGGTACAGAATACAGAGCCTGCCAAGATCTGACCCATGTATATACATACCTTTTTCTATGCTTCACTGCCTTCATATAAATGGATTTGTTCCTTTAGTGACTTTCTCTCTCTTCTCTTTCTGGCACAGTCCTACTCATCAGTTCCCCCAGAGCTAGGTGTTCTATTCTTTGTGTTTATAATGCACCTTGAATATACACTGCACTGACCATGTCATATTATACTCTATTGTTCATATACCTGTTTTCTTTATCAATGTTTCAGAAACTCATGCCAGATTCATTTATGTTCCCAACACATAAAGGGTACTAAACAAACTTATTGAATATATGTCTCAGGATATCAGAGAAAGAAATTGGGTGTTTGTTGTAACTGGTGAGCAGCAGGAAAATCCATATCTACTTCTCTAATCAAATCAAAAGATTTTGTGCATGAGGTGAAATTTTAGGAGTCACTTAAAAGGCAGAAGAAAAAAATAGCTGGCAGGTTTGAGAGATAGAGCATTTCTGTTTTCAAAGTGATGCTTGGGAAACAATATAAGAATGAGTGTACAAAAGAAAGTATTAAGTTATCCTCTCTTAGATGAAAAGAGAGCTAAAGTATAAAAGAAGAGATGAGTGAAACAGTTCAGCAAACTTGGGTAAAATTTTCCACATGCAAAATAAAATCCCCTGATGGAACAGGTGGTGGGGAGACATTTAGGAGAAGAATGGCTTCAAGTTGGAGGTAATCTCACCGTATCTGAACTTTTTAGACATTTTTATGCAAAACTTGTAGCTCAGAACTTTTAATTTTGTCTTTGATTATTAATATGCATTTCTTATCTTCCCAAATAGGAAATAATGCCCTGTTCATCATAATACCCTGCATTCTATCTGGTGCAGTGTTTGACACATAATTAATGTCCCGAATGAGTTTGCTAATTGAATAGAAATCTCAAGTGAAGCTTATGAAGATGTAGTAGAAAATATGTTGGAGCTATATTGAGTGTAAGAAATACAAAATTACTTTGTATTCTAAATTATAATGAATTATTAATAAGATACAGCCTCGGGAAAGACAGTAATGTTCATTGAAACTATTCTCAACTTCAACTTCCAAAATACATAATAATGTAATATTTCTATCACACTTTTCTCTGGAGCTCAGTGCTATTCCATTGATCTATCTCACATCTCCAGAGAAATCAAATGTACATGATATTTCTGACCTATAATAGAAGAGTGAGTGAACTTCAATCGAGAATCAAATTACTATTTGAACTCTTAAGAAATAAGTTACATAAAAACATACATATCATGTGTAATATTCCTAAAAATCAAATATTAATACAGCATCATGGAATTGGTACACAAGTATGTATCTAATATAAATAAGTTGAATATTATTTATCTTTAACGATGACAGGAAGATATTTTCCCCATGTAGATATTCACCACAAGACATTCATAAGTTTATCACTGATGCTGATCTGTGCAATAAGAGTAAATAAAATGGTATCTGCTTTCAACATTTCAGTAGCCATCTCCAGTAGAATCCTCAGAAAAAGATCAAAGTGAGTTCTTAGAAAACAATCAGGAAATATAATCCCATGAGTTGTCTTCTCTTTCTTATCTTTCTCTTTCTTAAGAAAGCTGTATTGAGATGTGGGGAGGAAAAACTTTTAAAACATATTTCATGCTCTGTCCAGTCAAGTTAGCATCCATCAATTCTTGTCCATCAAAACAAACTCTAATTTCATTAGCCCTATTTCAAAGGAAGGAAATGCAACAAAAGGATTAGAAGCATACACCAGTGAGAACAGGCACCCTGGGGAGGGGGGGTATAAAAGTCCCTACAAAAAAACTGATTCTGTTTTTCTAACATAAAAGAGAAGGCAAAATAAAAGGGTGACTCTCTAAGGAAACAGGAACACAGGGAACATCTTCTATGACTCTCCAGGAACTCCAGGTTGGCAATGTCCATGGCTGATGCAGTAGCGAAACTATCTCCTACAATGCCGTTTTCTAAGAATGGTGACAGGTCTGTACTGTAGTGGCCATAGTATACCACCTATCCCCTGGAATGCAATCTCCAAAAGAGTTAACTATGGTGATTAAATTTAATGAGATAAAAACTTGCTAAGACCTGAGACAGTACAGGACACACAGTAGGCACACTTAACACTAGTATAGTTTATTTATATAACATCTTTGGCTCAAACAGCATTATGTGCTGAAGATTTAGCCAGGGATTTTGTCTGAAAAATTAATGTTTTTCCATAACAGGTTTGTTTTATTTTTAAAGAAAATTCATCAAAATTTTATAAGCTGCCTTTTTTTTTTTTTAATGGAATGGTTGAAATCTCGCCTGGTTTTCTGAGATGAGTCCTAGTAGACAGAATAAAGAAAACTTGAATCAAATATAATAAGATATGGGGCACCTAGGTTGCTCAGTTGTTTAAGCGACTGCCTTTAGCCCAGGTACTGATCCTGGAGTTCCTGGGATCAAGTCCCACATCTAAGCTAAGCAGGGAGTCTGCTTCTCCCTCTCGTGCTCTCTCTCTCTCTCTCTCTCTTATTCTCTCTCTCAAATAAATAAATAAAATATTTTAAAAATATATAGTAAGATATCTAAAAGGTGAAGTAAAAGAGGTTTGCAAAGGATTTAAGTGTATTACATGAGCTACAAGCACGAGCTGTATGTTTTTAAAAATGCTAATAATATATGGTTATGTGAAACTATTAACAAAAATATAGATATAGGAAAAGGTCCAGTTAGACCTTGAATATTCTATACATATTACTGCTGTTTGGTATTAAAAGTGTCATAATTTGAATTTTAATAAGATAGTGGACATAGTATAGATGTAAACAAAACCCAGTCAACCTAGGCTACACTCTAGTTAAAAGGTTGAGATCATCTGGTATCCTCCATCACAAAATAGGAATGGAAAGTCACTCCATCTCACAAGAAACCCAAAGACAGCTGAAATAAATCAACAGAGTTGGGCAGTAAATAAGCTATCTTCTAATTTTACCCCATCTTCATGCCTATGACTTTTGCTGGATTTTAGTCTGTTAGCATGCATTTTGTATTTATAACATATCATGGAGCCTGAGAATTCTCACTAAAAGCATCATCTAGGCCACCACCTATGGTGATTCCGGTTCCTCACCACACAGGGCCATGATGGAGAGAGAGATGAGAGGTGAAATCTCTGCTCATGCAACCTAGCACAGGCTATATCTTTCTGAAGGATGAGTAACTTTTTCTACTTCATATAAAGGTGTTATATGAACTCATGGTGGCCCTGTGCACTGCTGTGAATTCATAAATGGGCACTTTGTCATTGTAATCCCATTACAAGCTTTGGACTAGGGCATATTTGGATATAAATCCTAATGTCATCTCTTACTATACCTGTTGCCTTATCCAAGCTATTTAGCCCCTCTAACCTGTCTTCTACATATAAAACGGGAATAGAATCATCCACCATGCACAGCTTTTGTGAGAATTACAGATCTCAAATGGCCAGAAGACATGATTTTCTATTCAGATGTTTGATATGTGATTGATACTATTATTAACTCCACAATTCTGTGATAGAAATTTATTTAAATTAAATTCCTATCTATTATGGCTAAATCTTATACAGTGTGTATTCAATGTTTACTTAGTCCCAGATTAATAGTAGAGGACACAACAAAGAATAATATGTATGCCAAGAATATGGTTATTAAATATAGACTGTTTAAGATCAGCCAGGAGTTTGGTAAAAAGATGACCTATCCCAACATTCTGATTCAAGGTCCAGAATAAGGGTCAGAATTCTGCAGTAGAATTTTCCAGGAAATTCTGACATAGGTAAATCACACTTTGCAAAACTATGCTAATATAGAGAATATTGTTATCTTCAATTTAGCTTTTAAAAAGTGATAAATTATCCAGTCTCTGAAAGCCCATCATGATATACAAATGTAAACCATGGGCACAGAAATGGGTCATTTCCTACCACATCTATATGAAAATAGCCAACTTATTTAAGGATCAATCCTATCTCAATGTAATTATGTCAAGAGTACAGGTTATGTGGTCAACAAAAATTGTATATGTCGACATACCTATCTCCTATAAAATTTAATTCTAGTGGAAGGAAGTCAGTAGAATTGAATTCTTTAAATGTTTTGTCTCATTTTCTTACTAATCAACTTTCCTCCAGAGAGGAGAAAAATGACCTTTCTTTTTGCCAACTCATTTTTAAGGCATTTACTTATTAGTAAGCTAAGTGACCCTTATTGCTAACTATACTTACATATTATGGGTGATAATTCCACTTAGAAATTTAACATGCTCCTTTAAACATGCTAGAAATCTCTAAAATGACATTTTCTACTCTATGCCTTCAAATTATTCCTAATTACACAATTATCTTTAGCTAAGTGTAAAATTTTGGCAATTATGTCATTTTCCCATCATTTACCCTTACGGTAAGGAAAAAAGCACTTCTGAACTATTTTGTATTATGTTTTTGTAAAGCCACTTTGGAATCCTAAAAGATAAAGAGAATACATCTCTTAGATTAGATAGATAGGAAATAATAATTCAATTTTGGCTTGGCTTGGAAATGTCACCACCTCAGAAGGCAAATCATGCCAGCAATGCTTACCCATAGACCTCACATAAATTTCAAATCTGACTACTATTATGACAGTGGCCAAGATAAAAGGCCTTCAGAGTTACCATTCCTTATTCCCAATCTTTACTTTATTGCTGTATCATTTCATAAGGACAGGAACTTCACATATATGAGCTTAGTGAATCCCACAAAGCGTACTTACTGAAAACCTAAACACTCAACATGTTACCTAATCAGAGTGATCACAGATCCTTAAATTCCCTAAATAATGCACACAATCTAGAAAGGTCCTCAATACCTTCATCAACAGCTACAGAGAAATTAGTGACTCAACTAGTAGTCTTGGCCATATTTGCAATATAAATTAAAGAAGGGAAAAGAAAAGAGTAACTGAAGGTTAGCATCATTAGGAAAAGTCTCATTGATGCTAATGAGGTTATCAATAGTACAAATAACAAACATTTATATTTCTTTAAGAAGTGCTTATGTTTATCTCCTCCAGAGCTACTACCCTAATCATATTTAAATAAGGCATGTCTAAAACTGGTGTATGTTCTTTGAGATATACCAATGGGTGGCAATGTGAGGATTCTCTGGGACATATATAGTTGCAAGCTCAAGTCACTTATTTTTTTTTTTTTTAAGATTTTATTTATTTATTAGAGAGAGAGAGAGCACAGGCAGACAGAGAGGCAGGCAGAGGCAGAGGGAGGAGCAGGCTCCCTGCCGAGCAAGGAGCCCGATATGGGACTCGATCCCAGGACGCTGGGATCATGACCCGAGCCGAAGGCAGCCGCTTAACCAACTGAGCCACCCAGGCATCCCTCAAGTCACTTATTTTTTAATGGGAAATCTGGAGTCCTGTACAGTACTTGATTGAGTATTTTAGTTCTTGAAAGAAAATTTAAGGGACTTAATGCATTATTTTCATTTTAGAGTTAACGGTGGAATTAAATGACACATGGGGAAGTGTCAGACATGTAATAAGCATCCTTAAATAGCAGAGCCCTTCCTTACTGACAGAAAAGAATGTGGTCTCCATTTTTGCATGAGCCTTTGTTCTCAGTACTAAATAGCTAACATCTGAATACATCAGATACCATCTTACCACGTCAAAGACTGGCAGAGCCACCTGGATGTGAGTCAGCCACCAAAGGGCCAAATGACCAGCCCATCTGGTATGTGGTCATGTGACTGGCAGGCTATTTACATACACACATCAGACAGAAAGATATAAATACAGACAATTGTATGAATATGCAGGCAAAACACAAGCCAAGACAACATGAGGCTATAGTTCTACAGTACCTCGAAAATGACCCAAATGAAAAAGACAAAGCATGTGATTGTACAATTTCCTCATTTTGTATCATGTGGGCAAATGGAGGCAAGATAACATGACAGCACAGTGTACCAAAACAAGTAAGAGTTTTGGAGTCAAGAATTTAAATTCAAATCCTGGCTCTGACAAGCTGTGAGTTGTAGGACCGTAGGTATATTACTTAAGCATTTTGAGTTAACAGTCTGTACTTATGGAAAGATGGAAAAGTACCATCTGCCTAGTTAGGTTGTTGTGATGTTTACAGAAAACCCTTATGAAACACCCAGAACAGTACCGGACCAAACAAGGATGTGTGAAAATGGAAAGGTAATGGAGAAAATGTAGTGTAAGTCGCAATAACAACACATTGCCTGTATCTATCATCACCATGACCTTCGCTGCTACTACTACTTCTAGTACCACTACACTACTACTATTATTAATGCAGACACCAACACTTATACAATATTATGGAGAATGTGTTGTGAGAATAGTGATTTGTAGCAAGTTAGGATTTGCTATTTTGATGTTTCATCAGTTGAGTTCACCTAAATGAAAAAAACAAAAACAAAATAATACTCTGAGCTGTGTGATTGAGCTGGACTAAATTTATGGGGCTTATTTTATTAATGTGCCATTTAAAAAAATATATATTTTATTTATTTATTTGCAAGAGAGAGAGTGAGAGAGAGCATGAGAGGGGAGAAGGTCAGAGGGAGAAGGAGACTCCCTACACAGCTAGGAGCTGGATAAGGGACTCGATCCAGGGACTCCAAGATCATGACCTGAGCGGAAGGCAGTGGCTTAACCAACTGAGCCACCCAGGCACCCCCAATTAATGTGCCATTTAAAGGATATCAATCTTCACAATGGTCTTGAATAAATCAAAGGTCAATTAAGAACCTTATTTTTCTTTCCCAGGCTTAGCCTATACTCAGCCTATATTAATGAAACAGGTGCCTAGCCTTTTTCTATTCATTTTATGAAGTTTTAATTGAATACTTGGCAGAACTACTCACACAAAGCAGAACAGCTCATACAAAGCAATGGCCACAATTGCCAAACTGAATTGAGCTGAAAACCATTTAAGCAGGCATGTTATAACTAAATAACATTTAAACTATAATTTGTCATAGTTTTTCTTAGCCAACTTTTCTGCCCCCAGTGCTCCCCTAATCTTTTCCCTACCCCTCCAACACACTCTCTACTTTAGTAATCATCATCTACCTGAGTATTTCCTAAGAACACCACACATTCTCACCAACTTCATCAGGCAAATCATTAACCTTGCCTAATATTCCCTCTTCCCCATATTTACCCATCTAAGTGTAATTAATGCTAATTCATGTTTGCATCTTCATGATTTCCTACACCAATCATTTTACATGTTCAACTGATTATTGTCTAAATCAACACTGGTAGAATTGGGCACTGCATGGACAAAGGAAACCTAAATGAGTTCACTCCCTTAGAGGTAAGGAACACTGGGTATTTTATGAGACTGATGAATCATTAAACTCTACCTCTGAAACTAATAATACATTGTAAGTTAATTAATTGAATTAAATTAAAAAATAAAATAAAATGGGGAAATGGGGAAGAGAAAACACAAAAGGTATTTTAACATAAATTAGAAGATAGAATGTGGAAAAATAGAATATTTTCTTTCCCCTTATCACTGACTGTATTTGCAAATATTTGTTATTGACTGAGGACCCACTGTATTCTTCTTACTACATTAGGCATTACCGAAAACTGGGAGACAGAACTGGTTTTCTCAGAGGGAACACTACCCATGTTCACCTTCTTAATTAAGGAGATTCCTATGAAATGAAATCAACATAGATAATGTAACCAATTTTGACATTTGCTGTATTCTCTGAGAAAATAGTATTGTAATCTGAGAAATTCATTAGTGTCTCTAGTGACTTAGCCACATCCCTCCCCTGTCACCTGGACACTCAGATTTATGAATCATTTGAAAAGTCCTTGACAACCTTTTTACCTTTTGCATCACAAAACTTCATAAATCTTGTATGTTTTCCTACACTGAATGTGGAAATTTAACCTCTTTTTTAATATACTATCTGTCTTGCTTGGCTGGTTTATGGTGAGAAAGAAGGCCAAATATGTTTTTGAAGCAATAATTCATCAAGTACAAAGGAAGAGTGTGCAAATAGCTTCATCTTACTAAGTAAGCATGTTTTTAAATCTTCATAAAATACAATGTTGTATCTCACCAAAGTTGTTAAAAATGGGAGAGGGGTGGCAACAGTTAGGCAGCAATTATATAGAAAAGGTATAAAAGTGACTTGCAAAATCATCATCTCCACAAAAACATTTTTGCAAGATGGAATGTGGAAAATGATGTAGGAGAAAATTCGACAACAAACCATAGGGAAGGCTTTGAAAACAAAGAACATTCTTTCATTTCACTTTTAAAATCAACAAGACTAAGAGATTGCCAGTCCCAAAGAAGAATTCAGTGCAGGGAAGAGTGAAAAAACATCTAGTCTGGGACTATATATTGCTTTGATCCTGATGTCAACTGATGAGAACTGTATTCTTCCAAAAGTGAATACATTCAGATTCTAGAAGGATCTAATTGCTGCTTTGGAAAGCCTTCCAGGCTGATTTAGTTGCTCTGAGAAAGGCAATTAAAATAAAATAATGAACTTTAAGTTATGATTTGATTGAATCTCATTTCATGTGTATGTCTTATTTTTCCAACAAAATTATAAACTATGTCACTTACTTCCAACCTCTCATTAACAATAATTAATGATTAAAATAATTAATTTTCAAAGATACAGATATAGTGAAAAGAAGGGCCACATGTACCCCAATGTTCATAGCAGCAATGGCCACAATTGCCAAACTGTGGAAAGAGCCAAGATGCCCCTCAACAGACAAATGGATAAAGAAGATACGGTCCCTATATACAAAGGAAAATAAGCAGCCATCAGAAAGGATGAATACCCAACTTTTGTATCAACATGGACGGGACTGGAAGAGATTTTGCTAAGTGAAATAAGTCAATCAGAGAAAGTCAATTATCATATGGTTTCACTTACTTATGGAGCATAAGGAATAGCATGGAAGACATTAAGAGAAGGAAAGGAAAAGTGAATTGGGGTAAATCAGAGGGGGAGAGGAACCATGAGAGACTGCAGACTCTGAGAAACAAACTGAAGGTTTTGGAGGGGAGGGGGGTGGGAGATGGGTGAGCCTGGTGGTGGGTATTAAGGAGGGCATATATTGCATAGAGCACTGGGTATGGTGCATAAACAATGAATCTTGGAACACTGAAAAAAATTAAATTTAAGAAACTTAAAAAAAAAGAAAATCAGAAGATTTATCTGGAAAAAAAATTAATTTTCTGATTTGCTTAACAAACAGTAAATGAAGTCTAGGTATGACACTATGCCAGGTGACATGAGAAAGGAATTAGCCATGTGGGGAGGACCAGAGAGTCCTGGGCTCAACATCTACCTTGGGTAAAGAGTGTAACCTCTCCAAGTTTTTGTTTTTTCCCTGGGAAAGTGGGATAATAAGTGGGTTCAAAAAATAAGTATATAAAACCCTGGTACTCAGCTGGCATGCAGTCCCTATTAATACATGGCATTAAAAAGGAATTGAGGAGTAAATCATGATATTTTTCGCAAGGAAATTAAAATCTAGGAAGCCACATAAAACAAGGGGCAATAATCTTTATAAAATGTCATCTAACTGGTACCCTGGGAACAAAGTCATTCTTCACAATCAATTTTCATGGTTGGCTAAGGATTTTACACTTCTAAGCAATATTGAGTTAGAAATGTTTCTAATAATGTCATATATTTGTTTTCTCCATGATAACCTGGATATCATTTAATGTTTTTATAACTCTGCAATCACTTTATGAACATCCACTTAGGGTACTTTGCTAAGTGGGCATTTTGCTAGGTCTATTTGTTCTACCTTCAATGGCCTTAAATTGCTATAATTTTGAGAATTTCTGTGTGATATTCTTAGAAAGTCTCTTGTCCTTTCATCAGATGCCACTTCTTAAAGCTGCCAGAGTTTGTGTCTGTAATATTGCTCTGCCTCCAAATTACTGCTTCAAATTTACATTAGTCCAAGGATGGAAATCACTGGCAAGTTAGAATTGATTTTACATTTTATATAAATATGTATTCTTTAAAAAATGTAAATATCTATCAATCCTTAAATGAGAATTTATTTTAGAAATGACTACTGAAATAATAAAAGTAAGAGTCACAGTTTTTCAGCCTGAAGTTTAAAGTATCAGTGTGACAAAATACAAATAATATTAAAAATTTAATTAAACTGGGTAAGCATTGTAGTAAGCATGATTGATGGAGGATTAATATCTTTATATGCAAGTTCATATGTATCAACACGAAGCCAAGGAAATACAAGGCAACATGTAAGCAAGTCACAAAGAAGTGATAATTAGTGAATGAACATATGAGAAAATGTCTAACCATTTTAATGATCTAAGAAGTATAAATTAATTAGCCTTTGGCTACTAAGGTAACAACTTTTTAAAAAACTTTGATGAAAAAACTTTTTAATTTTGTGAGAGCTGTGCATCAGATGTTCTGTTTTGCAAAGAATTTTGGCAATCAACATAAGGAACCATTAAAAAGTCCACCATTATATAATATTTAGAAGTGCTATATAAGCAGAGATAACATAACACCATTTGCTGTTCAAGTTGGAAGGAAGATACCAGTTATCCAAAACAAGGGTTGGGTGAAGGAAATTATGTTTTATTGAATTAAATATAGTTATGTGGTTGTGGATTAACTAAACATGCTAAATATGCAGGTTTAAAAATACTATGATGCCTTTTCTATGTTTAAAACAGTGAGGTACTGGTCCATGATTTGACAGGCTAGCAGAATAAAAGATAAAATTCAGAAATGGATGCAAGCACCATGGAAAGTTGTTACGTGATAAAAGTATCATCTCAAATCATTGGAGGAAAGGATGGGCTTTTCAAAAATTGAGGTTGGCGAAATTGGATAGCCATCTGGAAAAACACAAAAGTGAATCCTACCTCACACCATATACTGCAATAAACTCCAAATGAATTAGGTATCTAAATGTTAAAACAAACAAAAACAAAACCAAGCAAGCAAACAACAACAACAAAAAAAGCCCATACAAGTACTAGAAGAAAACACAGATACATGGAAAGCCTTTCTAATTATGATTTCAAATCCAAATCCAATAAAATCTGATAATTAATATAAAATCAAAGGAAAAACATTTTCTCATGACTTTTTAAAAAGCAAAATCAAAAGACTAGTAACAAAGTATTTGCTATATGTATCACAAAAAATATATAAATCTTCAATTTGTCACCTTAATATGTAAAAGCTCTTAAAAATTGAGAAATAGAAAAAAAAAAACAAAAAACAAAATCCCAATAGAAAAAACCATGTACAAAAAAAAAGTAGACCTCCATAAAGGTATACAAATTTTCTGGCCTACAAAAATTAAAAAAAAAAGATGGAATTCTCAGAGTAAGGGAAATTTAAAGTATACTATACCTACTAGATTAAAAAAATGTTATTATTTGACAGCATATTCTGTTGGCAAGGCTGAGTAGAAAAGGTATTGCTACATAATAATATCAGAGAGCAATACTGTGTAACTTTATGGGTAATAGTATGGTTAATATCTAAAAAAACTATATGCTTTAACCAAGCAGTACTAGTTCTTGAATTTTACCTTAAAGATTCACCTCTAAAATTATAAAACAACATATGCTCATTGTATGCTTCGAAAAAGTAATAATAATTGTGTATTAATAGTAATAATTTTAAATGATACTTTTGTATATAAAATATAGAAATAAACTAAATGTTATTGAAAAAACTTCTGATACTTCAACACAATGAAATCATATAAAGTTATAAAAATAAACAAAACTAGGAAAAGTTCTGAGAACTGCTAATAAAGTGATTTTTATAGGCAATACTGTCAAGTGAAAACAACAAAATATAAAGCAATACATATACCAAGACTTTTGTGTAAAAAGAAGCAGGGGGAAGAATAAGAATGTATATATCTTAGAGGCCCTGGGTGGCTCAGTCAGTTGAGCATCTGACTCTTGATTTCAGCTCAGGTCATGATCTCAGGGTCACAAAATCAAGCCCCATGTTGGTCTCCATGCTTGTTATGGAGCCGCTCAGGACTCTCTCTCTCTCCCTCTGCCCTTCCATGCCCCTCTCTCTTTAAAAAAAAAAAAAAAAAAAGAAAGGAAGAAAAAGGAATATACATATCTCAGTTTACCTATATACATATCTCAGTTTACTTATTTACTTATCCCTCTTTGCATAGTTTCGAATTTATGTAAGAGTTACCATTCAGAAAACAAAATTAAATTCAAAAGAATAAAAAAATAGTGTTCCTCTGCTTGGAGGAGTTCTTGGATCCTAAGAGCATGCTTGGCTCACTCATGCAGGTCAGACTGAAAGTTCTGAAGATAAAGCATTAGGCTGGAGCTTCCTATATGAGTTAATTCTGAAGAATTAACCCTCTCAGAGATTCCCCAGCAGGATTGGGACCCAGCTGCCCAAAGCCAGCTCCTTCTTCATAAACACCCTTCACTGACTTTTTTTTCTTCCCTGTCTGGCTTCACTTCTTCAACATGCTTCCTTGGATTACTTCCCTAGAAGTGATTTTCACTCAAATCCTTATTTCAGGGTCTGCTCTGGGAACACCCAAACCAAGAGAGGTTGTGTTAATTTTGAATCAAAAGTTTAAATTACAGGCGTTCTCACTTTAATCACAAATTTAAAATAATTCTATGTATTTTATTAATGTGAAGACAACACAGTGGGCCAGTGGAGCCAGTGTAAGTTTTTGGTCACTAGGTCACTGGACGAGAACTTTAGACAAGTTTCATTAGGGCTTCCTTCCTCTCCACTGTTAATAATTTTCTCTCTGCCAGTCCTGATTCAAACAGTTACTGGGTCTGCAAGTGGCTGGAATCTGAGAAGAAATTCCTGTGTGTCTGCTTCCCCTTGTGGGCTCAGTGAGCCTCATACATAAGCCTAGTTTCTCAGAGCCCCAGGAGCCCAAGGAGGGAAATGGCTAGGAAACCTTCCAGAACTTTGAGTGTGGGAAACTGAAAGGAAAAGAAAGCAGTGAGCTTTATAGGAACCTTAGCCAGAGAATAAAAGCCAATTATCTTCCCCCACACTGAGCAGCTGTAGGGAAGAATCCACTTTCTTATCTTTTCTAACTTCTAAAGGCTGCCTACATTCCTGGGCTCAGGGTCCCCCCTTCCATCTTGAAAGCCCGCAATAGCAGGTGGAGTCTTTCTCCTGTCCCATCACTCTGATACTGACTCTTCTCCCTCTTTCTGTCATATTTGAAGGATACTTGTAATGACACCAGAACCTTCTGGATAATCCAAGGTTATCTCTTTATTTTAAACCTACTTCCATTTGCAAACTGAATTCCCCTTTGCCAACTAACCTAACATATTCATAGGTTTCAGGGTGAACAGTCAAAGTGGGGGGAGGGAGGTCACTATTACGCCTATGATAAATGGTGTGTATTTTTTTTCTTTGACATTTTCTAGCAGGTTAATTGCTTATTTCCAGAAATGCTACTATTTCACATATGTTAATCTTGAATCTAGTGAACATGCCAAACTCATGTCTAAATTGTTCTAATGATATATCTGATGCTTCTCTTGGATTTTCTACTTAGTTTCATTATTTGTATTTTTTTTTCTTTTCCTTTGAAGTTCTTGCAGTCTTATTTTTCTTGCCTTTTAAAGTTGGCTGACACATCCAGTACAATGTTGAATATGGGGATAATCACATGAATTCTTACCCTGCTGCTGACTTGAATACAAATAAATGTTTATAAGTTTTTCTAAGTAATGATAACATTTTTAGGAGGTTTTTCATATATATTTTTTCAAAATAGTAGGAAACTTTCTCTATTCCTAGTTTACTAAGAATTTATACCACAATCAGTATTGAATTATATGAAATACTTTTTCTCTATTGAGAAAACCCTATGAAATTTTTTCCAAATTTTATAGATGTCTGAATATTGAACCATCCTTGCATTTTTGTATAATCTCTTGGCTATCATGTTTTTTTAGACACTGCTGAAAATATTTTGTCAATATTATGTTAAAGTTGTTGTTTTTATAATCATATATAAGAATATATTATACTTATCCTTATATCCATTTTTAACATCAGAATTACACTAGCTGCATAAAGTGGTTTGGTTAGATTTCCTATTTTAAGCCTCTGACCCAGTCTGCCTAAGAGAGGCGTCGTCTGCTTTTATAGGTTTTATAAATGATGCCTATAAATATCAGGGTATGGAAGAGGCGCAAGACATTTTACCATTAATTTTATTTCTTTCATGGCTACTGATTTATTCATGATTTCTATTTCTTCTAGGCTAGGTTAATAATATATGTTTTGTTAGAAAATTATCTATTTCATCTAAAATTGCAAGTTATTGCTCCAATATTGTCATACTACTCTCCTATGAACTTTAAATCCCTTTTGTATCTGTAGTGTTAATGCCTTTTCCTTCCCAGTGCTATTGATTTGTGCTATCTCCCTTTTCTTCTTACTCCCATCTACAGATGGCAATTTCTCCTGTAGCTGCCTGCATATAGTTTTGTGTCATGGATAAATCTTCCTGTGGGAAAGGAGATGATGAGACATTTGAGAGAGGAGTAAAAGGTCAAAGTACCTAAATGAGGCTGCTTCTCTCAGTAGAGAGAGATAATGTGAAAGAACTTAGAAAAGAGGAGAGTGTTTAGTCACTTGAATAAATATACATAGAATAGTCTATTGGAATGGCCCTCTATAAATTAGCCTCTATGAATATGGAAAGACTACAATAATACCTTTGTTACCTATCTAATTCCGTAATTTATCTTGCATTTTCAGACTCATAAATATTTAATAAAGTGTTACTAACTTGGGAATTTTAGACAATAGAAATCCATTTATGTAACAGCTCTAAGACTCACTTGTGACTGACACTTTGCATAAGCAAAGAAATAGATAAAGTTATACATGATAGTGTATTGTTGCAAAAGCAATCCAAATATCTCATTCTTAAACTCATTAAGAAATAAATGGATTACCTATAACAGAACTGCTGGGGATATGATTAGTTACTGAATATGGAAATGGTTAGCAATATGGCAAGGACTTAACACTAGAAAAGAAAAGGTATACACTAGGTGTGCAGTATTATGGTGAAAGGAAGGAATTTGCACTATCACAGACTAAAAGTTGCCGGGATTATATGAAAATGGACCATTCCACAGAGAACTTCATTAAGCCTGATGAGGAACTAATTTCCCCAGACAGAAATAGGAATACAGAGCTTTTATAGGAGAACAGATTGCAGGTAAAGGCAACATACACACATTAGGACCCCTGTCATGGCAACTCTCAAGTAGAACAAGTGAAATGAGGACATTAGGACAAACCTCTCACACAAATACCAAAATTATAAACAAACCAGAACCAGGCAATCTGAAGAGTGGAGAAGAGAACCCATCATCGAGGCGGGGGGTTATTCATAGAAAAAAACGAAACAATAGGTAAGTAAACATTTCACAATATCAGATATATCGGGCGTTTATTATTTTAATACCCAAATATCACCTGTTCTTTCAAGAAATTCTCCTCTGGCCATGTGGCTCTTGCTGTTAGTTGACTACAACTGAGTCCCACCTGGCTGGCTAGAATGAACATATTCTAGCGAATCAGCTGAGCTAATCAGAGCCTGTTGAGACAGACAAAGCTTGTGCTCTAAGAATTCTTCTCTGTCAAGCTGTAGTGATGTGAATGAGGTCTTCCCCCAGAAGATTCCCTCGTTGGTAGAGAATGAAGTCTCAGAGAAAAGAGCCATCATGCCAACAGGAAAAAGATAAATGTAAAGAACCTTGACAGTGGTCAACCCCCAGATCTAGTCAGCCCTAATGTTAGCTCTGCACCAACCCTTCCTATGATTTGCTTACACGAGCTGATAAATTCCTCTTTGTTTAAAACTATTTCAAATTGGTTTTCTGTCTTCAAACAAAGCCTTGTGACTAAGAGACCAACTACACACATGCAGTCAAGTAATTAGGGAAAATACATGCACGCACACACACAAGAAACCTTTACCAAGAAAAAGGAAGTAATTCTAAACTAAAAGTATTTAGGCAGCTGGACAGGAGAACTGAAATTTCAAACAAAAGAAAATGATTCTCCTTAAATGTGGTGTGCCATGATTATATCGCACTGCTTTTGTAAGTGAGTTAAAAATGACAGCAGACCAATAAGGGCATATTAGTAATCTCAGAAGCCAAAATAAACACTAGAGGAAGAATCCCCAGGTGGCTGGCATAGTGGCAACAGGGAAAAGATTTATGCTTCCTCTAGAGGCTGATCATACCCATGCTTATTTCCTCTTCACTTGAAGTGTCCACTGAAGGTTTAGTAGCTGCTTCTGAACTAACAGAACCTAATAAATTTCTTTCCCAAGCCCCTTTTGGAGTTAGATAGCAAATTCCCTTTGGAATCATCTCTTGAGTGAGATATTCCTATGAACAAGTAAAGGTCAAGCAGCCATTACCTTTTTGTGTGTATAACATGTGGCGGCATGAAAGGAGTGAGAGAAGCACTGAAGATCCATGGAGCACAGACAAAGCCAAGTTAATCCAGGGGGCAGGAAAGGTAAGCTTTGGCCAACCCCTGGATAAGACAGTCCACACACCGAACCTGGAAAACACACTTAAATCCTTTCTCAGTACCCTGTCCTCTGGAGTGTGAACAATTAACAGAGTACTGATTCCCTCTACCCCTTTTCAGTTGACTTATAATTAACATACAGTGATCTATTAGTTTCAGGTGTACAATATAATAATTTGAACATCTCTGTACATGACTCTGTGTTCATCAGAGTAAGTGCACTCTTAATCCCCTTTATCTATTTTACCCCTCTCCCAGCCACTGTGGCAACCACCAGTTTGTTCTATTTAAAAGTCTGGGTTTTTTGTCTCTCTCTTTTCTCTTTGTTCATTTTGTCTTATTTCTTAAATTCCACATATGAGTAAAATTATATGGCATTTGTCTTTCTCTGACTAACTTACTTCATTTAGTGTATATCCTCTAGGTCCATCCATGTTATTCCAAATAGCAAGATCTTATTCTCTTTTATTAATGAGTATTGCTTCATTTTTTATGGAATGAGTAATTTTCCATTTTATGTATATATATGGTGTGTATATATTGGGTATATATATCTATGGATATACACACACACACTACATCTTCTTTATGCATTCATCTCTGGATGGACACTTTGGTTGCATCCATATTTTGGTTATTATAAACAATGTTACAATAAATAGGGGTGCATATATCTTTAAAACTTAGTGTTTTTGTTTCTTGGGTAAATACCCAGTAGTGGAATTACTGGATGACAAAGTACTGATTTTAACTAGCCTCTAATTCTTTGAAACTCTTTGTGACAATGGAAAATAATTTTACTCCTCTCAGCCCCTCTTCCTCCTGGATTAAAAAATGGCTCATCAATATCATACAATATCTAATATTCTTAGCTTTGTATTTGATGTATGTAAATTAAGTAGCCTTTTACTTTTAAAAAATTATGACAAGTTACAGAGAAATCTGATTGGTATTCAGGTCCTTTAACTTCAATTCAATTATTAGTCATGACCTACAGCAATAAATTATCCTAGGAATCTCCCACATTTCCAAACAATTCCAAAAGACATGATAAATTAAGTAATTCCTTAGCATCCAGGTAGCAAACCTTTAGTAAAATACAGTAACACCAACCACTCTATAGTTGAGTATTCTTTGGCAGCATTTTCAACATCCACAGTACACAAATTATAAGGGCCCTGAGTGACTGAATTTAACATTTAATGAGCAACTACAATGGGCCAGGTACTAAGCTATGGTGTCTCCAGCAATAAAAATAACAACCGGTGTCCTTGTAAGAAGATGGCCATGAATATGGAGACATGCAACAAGAACATAGGTGACAATGAAGATAGAGAGTGGAGTGATGTAGCTACTAACAAAGAAAGGCCTAAAGGCCTAAGACTGCCAGCAAACTACCAAAAGCAGGAAGATGCAAAGGAGGATTTCCTTACAGAGGAAAAGAGTCCAGCTGACACCTTGATTTCAGACTTACAGCCTCCAGAACTATGAAAAAATACATTTCCTTGTTTTGAAACTACCTTAGTTTGTGGTACTTTGTTATAGCATCTTTAAAAACTAATGTAATGCCTAACTTCTATGCCTTTATCCTGCCATGTTTTGTTACCACATCAGCTTGAAGTCTTTCCTAATAAAATGATAAAAGAAACATTCAATTACATGCAAAATAGATATAATTTTTCAATTTTATAAAACTCTAATTATACAAAGATCCACATAAGCCAGATTTTTTTTTAAATCAGAGTTCCCATTCTCTGCCTCAGCTGTGGTAAACATAATTTTTGTAGTTATTTTTAAATATTTTATAAAACAGCCTTTTAAATCATGGGAATGGCTAACATCTATGCTGAAGGAATTTTCATCTTTAAAAAAGGATCCACTGTATTTTGCTGGAGGCTGTGTGACTGTTTTATTTAAATTATCACACTCTAAGAACTCATTTGGAAGAAACAGACTAATGGTAGAAAGGACAAATAAGACAAGTCACAAAACATGACCCTACGCAGCCAACAATTTACTAGACCACAACATGGATTTTGTTGCAAAGGAAAGAACTGGTAGAAAGAATACAGACTCGGAGGAGAGAGGAAAGATACAGTGAGGATATCCTGTCTTGGAAGTGAGAGAGAAAGAAATGAGCAGGCAAGGAAAAGCAGATTCAGGTGAGCAGAGGAAGAAAAATGAGCCTAAGAAGCATGTGGAGAACCTGGAGGGAGATGGGGAGGAGAGGCTATGGGGAAAGAAAGAGAGAGAGGAGAAGAGAGATGAGGTGGGAGGGACAGTAAAGAAGAAAAAACATCCTGAAATCCTGTGAAGGCTTGACATGTTTTGTCTTTCTGTTATTGATCTAGAGGGCAGACATTTTTTTCAGGGTCCTAGTGCCAGCTCCCACATTCCATGGCACCTTCTCATAATGATAAGCATCCAGTCAAAAATCCAAAGGAGGAAAATACTCTTATAAAGTATCTTTTTTTATTTTTTAATCCTGGCAAAGTCTGTTCTCTGAAACAAAAGAGCAGTGTATATCCCCATCACGTTGTTGAAGAGCCCCTTTTAAGAGCCACCCCATCACATGCAATACTTGATCACCATCAAAGCCCAAGTTTTCTAGTGCCAAGAGCCAAGAGTGCTGTGGTTTGATCTTTGAGAAATATTTCTGGATAGTAAAGATCAAGGGCCATAAATATGGAGGCACATCTTGTCACCATTCTGTTTGTGCTGTTGCAATATGATATTTATTAGGAGCAGGACTTTCCCAGTAAAAGGCTTAATTATTACAGCCCATAGTACAAAAGTAGCATTTTTAATGTATCATATTTAATTTATAAATATATATAATTTTAAATGCATCCATTATGTATCATATATATATATATATATATATATATATATATAAATTTAAAATTACATGAAAAGCCTCAAGGTTCAAAGTAAAATTATCCTTTAGTAAATTCAAACCAGGAAAAACATCCTGAAAAAGCAAAAGGAAAGTCGGCAGCATTAAAGTTGCAAATCTCGAAGCAGGTTTTTATTTGCTGTAAGAATAAACATGCTGTCAGGTTAAAGCAAATGAGCATTTCCAAATACCTGGATAAAGAAAGAGTGCCTCAAAGAGAAAGTGTCCTTCAGGTATTGGTTCAACTTTCAGCACTAGAAAATGTTTCTATATTAAATATATTGATAAATGTCTCCTCTTTTTGCAACACACTGCATATGTTTTTAAATGTGTGCACATGTCTTTTTATACTCTAGACATCCCTTTTTTCTTATGCTTCATTTTTTAATTCAATTAAGCAATACCCAATTAAAACATACAGATGAAAGCAAACACTAGGAAGTAGAATATGATAAATGATAAGATCAATCGTATAGCTAGGATTCTCTAAAACTTCAGACAATGTGGTGACACTCATTGCAGGGACAGACTGGAGGAAGGCTTCATGGAAGGACAGGACAGGAGCCAGGGCTGACCAGACTCACACACGGAGAGGGGTGGGAATTCCAGACAGGGAGAGGCCCAGAGATAGGAGGAATGATTCTTGGAACGTGGGAAGAGGACAGTGGAAAGACCAGTCTGTGGGGAAGAACACAGAGAAGTAAGGTTGACTAGGTAAGTTATGACCAGAAAGTCCCAGCAAGAAGTGGCCAGTGGAGACTGTCAGGGGGAGAAGAAAGATAGGAAGAAAGCAGTGGTTTACTGAACTAGCACCAATATGAAAGATAAACTTAATTATAGCAAAAGCTAAAGGCAGATAAATTACATTGTTGTACAAAACAGCAACAATCCAGGCATCAGATGGCAAGGGCCTGGGGAAGGGTGAAAGCAGCAAGAATGGAAGGAAGGAGTATTATGAAAGATGAATGCTCAGAGCTTGGAGACTTTATCTGTAGGATCTACATTGTGCTTCTCTTGGCTGGTGGTGACCAAGCATTTCTAAGCCCTTAACCTTAGGTCAAATGCTTAGGAGTCAGGCAGAGAAATGCTCTTCCCCACCCCAGCACCCCGCTTTATTGAGGTAAAATTGTCAAATACAATTGTAAGAGACAGAAAGTATACGTCACAGAAAAATAATCTTTGAAAGCTCATAATTTCAGAATAGAAGACCACTCCTGCCACCTTCAAAATAAACCATTCATTTCTGCAAATCTCTCTCTTAAGACGGTATGTCTTTTTCAAAAGTTAGCATTTTTAATGCATTTTCTTTATTGGTAGCCTTGCCCTTGTTGCCCCCAAATTATTTTCTTTGGGTATATTTGGTTCAGGATTTCAGGAAAGATATTTTATATTTTCCCTATCTTTGCATAAAAGGAACCACATGAGTGATGTGAGGGTATATATAATTGAGATATGCTTTCTTTACAGTGGGAAACTCAAACTTGAGGCCATACATCTGAAACTTCAAAAAGCTGAATCAGGGGCACCTGGGTGGCTCAGTGGGTTAAGCATCTGCCTTTGGCTTAGGTCATGATCTCAGGGTCAAGTCCCACATCAAGCTCCACACTGGGCTCCTCGCTTGGTGGAGGGCCTGCTTCTCCCTCTCCTTCCCTCTCATGCTCTCTCTCTATCTCTGTCTCTCTCTCTATCTCAGATAAATAAACAAAATCTTTTTTTAAAAAATCTGAATCAATTCTAATGACCAAAGAATATGTTTAAAAAGTTTTTTTTTTAATAAAAAAGAAATTTCTTTTACTATCATTGAAAAGGCAAAAGACTCATGGACTTATACATATGAACTTTATTCATAAGCAATGATGCCAAGCTTCTCCTCAAAGTTTAACCAGAGTTTAGATACTTTTCTAGTAAGAGGGCTACCTGCATTTCCAAGCAGGTGGAAAACAGAAATATAACAAGTGGTAAAACTGGGGACCTCCCATTCATTCTTTGATTCATTTATCAAACAACTATTTGTTGAATATCCATTTGACACAATGTGACAATTGCAAAGATGAATAAGAACCTGTCTCTGGGTGAATAATACTGAAGTCTGGGATTTAATAGTACATTAGAGTTTATCAAGTCTTTTATCTTAATGTGTGAAGATCTTCTCCTTGGAAGAAGTTAGGAACCACTTCTATTTTTTTAGTTCAGAAAGTAGAAACATAAAAGTCTTCTTCAACCCATATCTCTAAATGCTTATACCCACCACTGTTTCTTGGGTTATTCTCTCTCTTCCATGAGGATGCTCTCATTTATTCATTCAGATATTGATGATATTCATAAATATAACTGATGACCTATCATGTGACAGCCACCAGAGGCTTTGGGACAGAGAAGGTGAAAGAAACAGAATCATTGTCCTCAAGGAGTTCATATCGTAGTGAGTAAAAAGGCAAGTAAGCAGTTATAGGGAAGTGATCAATGACCCAAAAGAAAGCTCAGTATGTCAATTTGCAAATCTCTGGGAGCTCCCTCTCCCAGGGTCACACAAATCCAACCATCCAATTTCAAGACCCGCCTTCACTTTACGAAACCTCAGTTCATATTTGTTTGTTAAATCCCAGACTTCAGTATTATTCACCCAGAGACAGGTTCTTATTCATCTAATTTCCAAACAATTAGAATCTACAATTTAGTCCTTTATTATATATGCTCTTTTTTATTATCGTGTTATGTTAGTCACCATACAGTACATCCTTAGTTTTGTTTTGTTTTTTTTTTAAGATTTTATTTATTTATTCATTCGTCAGAGAGAGAGGCACAGCGAGAGAGGAAACACAAGCAGGGGGAGTGAGAGAGGGAGAAGCAGGCTTCCCACTGAGCAAGCAGCCTGATGTGGGGCTCGATCCCAGGATGCTGGGATCATGACCTGAGCTGAAGGCAGATGCTTAACAACTGAGCCACCCAGAGGCCCCCGTCCTTAGTTTTTGATGTAGTGTTCCAAGATTCATCGTTTACGTATAACACCCAGTGCTCCATGGAATATACATCCCTTTATATCTCCAATTTTTATTTATTTTTTTAAAGATATATTTATTTATTTTAGAGAGAGAATATGAGTGGGTAGAGGGGTAAAGGGAGAGAAAGGGAATCTTAAGTAGATTCTCCACTGAGTGTGGAGCCTGATGGGCTCTATCCCAGGTCCCCGAGATCATGACCTGAGCTGAAATCAAGAGTCAGATGCTTAACTGACTGAGCCACCCAGGCACCCCATACCTCCAGTTTTTAAAATGTATTTCCTTCCTACTATACCAGAATTCTAAGTTCCACATATGAAGAATGAAGTCCTGTGGGCTCCTATATTGCTCTCTGAGGCCATAAACATTCCATAGCTGAACTGATGATTCATAAATATTCATTGCTTGATTTATATGTATCATGTGATATAACTGAAATGGTATATTTTGCTTAGCTCATCTTGATGGAGACAAATTTCTTTAAAAGTTGTGGGAAGGAAATCTGGGCTAAGAAATAGATTTTGGTAAACATTTATTTCATCCTCACCCTATATATTCCTAGTTGTTTCAATAAGTTGATACCTATTAGATTGGCATGAACTCCCATTTCGTTATTAATCTGTATTCTTTTTCCCTAGATTGATTGATTGATTGATGTTACACACAGAGAGAACGCATGTGTGCACCAGGGAAGGGGCAGAGAGAACATCCTCAAGCAGACTCCATGTGGGGAGCCCAGGGATCCCAGGACCCTGAGATCATGACCTAAGCCAAAAGACCCTAATCGACTAAGCCACCCAAGTACGCTAGTAATCAATCTGTATTCTTAGTCATAGGGCAGTCATGTCTAAAGACGTATAATTAATTACTGTCATCACCTAATATACATTTATTCTCTATTAGAACCATGGTTATAATTAACACCATGGACCACTAGACTTCTCAGTACCCAATACTATGGAAACGTGGGGCTGTCATAAACATCTGAATCAGTGCTGTCCTACAGAAATACAATGAAAGCCAATGTATAGAATTTTCTACTATCTACACTGTAAAAAGAAACAGGGGACATTAATTATAATCATGTATTTAAACCCAATGTATCCAAAAATGTACCACTTCAGCCTATAAGCAACATTAAAAATATTAGTGAGATATTTTACATTATTTTTACTAAGTCTTAAAAACCCAGTGTGCTTTTTATGCTTACAGCACATCTCAATTTGAAGGCTCAATTTTTGTCAGAAATACTTGAGTGGTATTAGGAATGAAGTTTAAAATTTATGGTTCAAAAAGATTTCTAGAAACCTAGTTATTCCCCCAAAATATTTAAATTATTTTTAATAATTACAAAAAGATGTTTTGAAACTTAGCTATAAGTTAAATAAAATCAGAAACAAACTGAAAACTCAGTTCTTCATTGGCCTTGCACCACGGCAAATTCTCAGTATCATGGCTACCATAGTAAACAGCACAGACCTAGACCAGTCTCTATCCACATTTCTTCTTTAGCAACAATATAAGGCATAGGTTTCTTTGTCTTATTTTGGTTTTACTTTGTTGTTCAATGGGACTCTCCCTGAAGAGGTGATCATGGGAGACGGTCATAGCAGCTAATGCGAGGTAAGGGCCACGCCCCGGGTCCAGTCAAGGGTGCAAGTTAAGTGGGAGCTCTCTTTAACTGGAACCCTCGAGAATGCACCTTAACTTTTCATGGTTTCACATATGACCTTGAGTCATCACTATCAGCAAGAGGAAAAGAAGAAATGAAAGAGTGATAAAGGCTTTCTAAACTTCCAGGTGTTTCTCTCCCACATAAAAGCCATGTGACCTCTCAGAGGTCCCTTTCAATTTTTTAGAATGTAGGTAAGTGCCTATTAGTTATACATGTCTGCATTTTTTTCATAAAAGGACCACAGTCAGGGGTAAACATTTTAGTAAATATTTTAAAACTTTCATGTACACAGACTCACATGAGAAATTTGTTAGAATGTAGATTCCAGGGCCCTATTTCTAAAGATTCCAATTTTTCCTTGGGCTTTAGAGGAGAAAGGCTCTCTTTGCTCTTTTCATTCTCTTACGGCCAGGATAGCGCATCAGGACTACGGATTTATCCTCTTGGGGAAGTGGACTCTCGCTCCCTTAATGGTTCAGCACAAGGCTCAGCCCAGAAACATGGCGCAGAGTCACTCTGTTCAAAGTGTTCTTCCTTTTCCCATTAGTAAAACTGAAAAACTCAGAATACCAAAGTAAGCAGGTCATAGAGAAAATAACAAAACAACCCATTCGGCTGTTTTCTCTCTAGTGTGGGGTTATAGGAGCAAGGTTGTGTCTGCAAAACTTGAGTGAGACCTGGCCCAGATCACTAGGGTACACGCCACATGGAAATCTAGTCTGGAAAGCCAACCCAGGTATTCAAGATGACCACTATTTTACCATGTCCTTGGTTCTCCTGTAGTAGGTGTCTGGATGAGATTCAAAATGTTAGTTACCTTTGACACATTAACACTGATTCTTTGCAAACAAGTATTTTGTTTCCTCACAAAAATCTTCTTGCTCCTGTCACCAAAGAAAAGAAAACAAACTATTAGCCTGCCTCATGGCTTATTCATTTATTTTACTTGGATAAAAGGACTGCACACTTTTCATTAACCGACTTAAGAGGAAAAGGAACTCAACCATAACTACTTCTTGTTTAGATTAGAAATTAAAAAGATGGAATAGGGATTGGAATGCTGGGGGAGACCCAAGTGTATAGCAAAGCTATGAAGTGTGCAGAGACTGCTCCAACAGTATAACTAAAAAACCGGGGACACGGTGCTGCGTTTCTTAATTTGACATAGTGGAACTGCTTTTGCAAATATACATTTTTACTCCTGACAATGAATAACAGTAGGCAACAATGCATTTTGCATGTATATAATTATTTCATAATGACTTCTCTCCTCCAATTAGCCTTTAAAAAAATCTCTGAGAAGTAAATGGTCTTTTCCAGGATTTAATACCCACAGAAGTCATTTCTCCAAGGTTGCTCTTATGACTGACAGAGCTGAGGCATGGAACTGTATTTTTAGGCTTCACAAAAGCACATGATTTAATACCCTGACTGGGCTATTCAGAAATGGATGGGGCAGAACGAGAGGTAGTCACTAACATCCCTGACTAATAAGCTCAGCTGGGCAGGGTCTTTCCAATCTCCTTCTCTCTAACTTCCTTCCATTCACTAGTCACCACATTTAGTTCTTTCAAACCCTTTCACATTTCTTCACTCCTTTCCTCCCTTTTAATCAACAGTGTCCAAATTATTCCTAAACTCCTGAGCATTTACCAGAATTCTCCTAATATTGTCATCACAGCATTATTTCTTTGTACATGGGTTTACCTCTGCCTGAGATTACTTCCTTCCTTGTCTACTTCTGAACTTTAGAAAATGACTTTATTCCTTCTTTTTCCATCCATAAATCTCATATTCATCCCTCTCTATTTTGTAGGTTAGACTTTTCCCAGAAAGGATAAACTTTCACCAAAGACACAGGGTAATATCAATTTTCCTAAAGGCCTTCAACTTGTGACAAAAATAAGGGAGCTAATGTCTATAGCTAGGAGTCTGCAAAACTCACAGAAAAATGTGATGAACCATGGAGCACCTAAGGCTAGGTTGTTTTATTATTACAACTGAATATACCCTGGAGCTGAAGTATGCTTGCCTTCACATTGTGCTGTGCCATTTTTATTTATATGTTGTTGACCTTGAAACCTGTCTAATATGACATGACATATGCTTATGGCCAAAAGGTGATCAACAAATCATGCAAAAGATTATAATCTTCTCAAAAGCCAGAGGGGAGATAGATTTCTTCAAGGAAGGAGTTCTTTACTTTAGGTTATGAAAAGTAAACAAATAAACATTCCCACCATACCAAGGATTCCCATGCACAAACCAACAGTGGTTATGATGGTCTTATTTCTGCTGCTTGGTGGCCCTGTCACTGGTGATATGCACAAGCTGGTATTGTTTTTCATCTGCTAAGCCAACAAGGCACATGCAACCAAAAACCTCCTAAATTCCTATAGACGAGGGTGATGATACCATATCAATGACTCTCTTATTTACCCACAGTAAATAAACACCTGTGGTCTCTTCCTTTTCATGGCTCCCAGTAACTTTCAACATGTACCCTCCATTAGGCAAGAAGTTTACGAAACTGCTGGCATCTGTATAGAAGAAAACAGAACTTTGTAACCACTAAGTGTGATTAATGGTGGAAAACGCATTCACTAAAGAAAAAGTTCACTCTGCTATTTAAAATAAAAGATTAGAATCTCATGACAAGAATAACAGTAGTCTAACTACTTCATACATTCCCTAGGGTTTAGAAGCTACCAAATCAAAATGAGATGCAAACATATATAAAATAAGCAGTACTATTAAAGGATTAAAATTGTCTTTCTCCAGCCAAGAGAAATAATGCTGACACTCACCACTTACAGCTAAGGAGAGAAACCCGAGCACTGAGTTGCTATCATACCTCTATCTGAGCATGAGAAATGCTTGTAAAACCTATCATGTTATGGGGCACTAAATTCAGACACAGTATTAAAAATAAACATTCTAATAGAAGTCAATTTGCCTTCATATCCGATCATTCTAGATTAATAACAATAAGTACTCAGCTACTACTTGATTTGGGCTATTTCTCTTTTTTAGCATCTTCTATCAACCCCTCCGTCCCTTCTAGCCCCCTTCCCTCTTCACTAAAACCCAGAAACAAAGCAGGGAAAGAGACTGTGGTACCCTACAGTTTACAGGTCTCATCTTCCAGAAAGACAAAATGGCTTGTCAGGTGCAGTGTCTATTTTTGGCTTAGGTCTCTCCTTATCTTGAGGCTTCTCATGAAATTTCCTTATTACACTCAGAAAAACCTAGGGGGGGGAAAGGCTGTTTTCTATTATTTTGTTTCATTTCTGAGAGACTTAGATCAATATGGAAGATATTAGGAAATAAAAAGTAATCTTGTATCATTTATTTTTTCCCTTAAGTTTCTATTTTCATTCCAGTATAGTTAACATACAGTGTTATATAAGTTTCAGTTGTACAATGTAGTGATTCAACACTTCTATTCAATATTCAACACTCATCACCAGTGCCCTCCTTAATCCCCATCACCTATTCTACCCATCCCCCCACCCACTTCCTCTCTGGGAACCACCAGTTTGCTACAGTTAAGAATCTATTTCTTGGGGACGCCTGGGTGGCTCAGTTGGTTAAGCGGCTGCCTTTGGCTCAGGTCATGATCCCGGCGTCCTGGGATCGAGTCCCACATCAGGCTCCTTGCTCGGCAGGGAGCCTGCTTCTCCCTCTGCCTCTGCCTGCCTCTCTGCCTATGCTTGCTCTCTCTCGCTCTCTCTAACTAATAAATAAAAAAAACCTTTAAAATTAAAAAAAAAAAAAAGAATCTATTTCTTGGATTGCTACTCTCTTTTCTTTCCTTTGAAGCAAGAGGAAAGGGCTGTTGATGTAGGGCTGTCATCTGCTCAGCACAATTTCAAACGCACTAGAACTTGTAGTGTGAAATAGCTGAAATTTCTAAGGGAACTTTAAGGTTCATTCTTCTGAAATGGCCTTAGGGACACCCAGAGGTGTTGAAGGCTGCCATCACAAGACAAAGTCCTTGGTCTACTTGTTGACAATGCACTCTGGCCAGGGTCTTCCTTGAACCAAGAAGCAAGCGTAGTCATAGCCAAAGTGCAGATGAAAACCAGTGCTTCCAAGACCCTAGTAAGTACCTAACCCACTCAGAATTCCTCTCGGGACCCTTGCCCACCACCAGTGCTCTCTTCAGTCTGGTTTCCACACAGCCATGTAGGTGTGAACAGATTCCAGGAGTCCTGATGATTTCTAGATAACATCTGAACTGAAATAGAGCCTGGTTGACTTATTAATATTAAATGAGTAAAAAAGTCACAGACCAGTAAGTGGCAATTAATAGCAGAAGAGATGGGTTTCCATTTCTTTTTTTGTGCCATAATTTATGAACCTGATACTTATAGTTAAACAGAAAAAAAAAAAAAATAGAAGAAATGAGAGAGAACAAAACTGTTATTTTCCTAAAGCTTCACTTTAAATGGAAGAAATGTACCATACTAACCATCAATAAACTAAAAAGTAAACAATTATAATCTAAAAAGTCATTAATTATGAGAACATTATGAACTTAAAATTAGTCTAAGAAAGCATTGTTTTATGTGATAAAGTACAAGATATTTAATATCATGCCCAATTTAGTCAAAACCTTGAAGAGAATAAAGCAAGGATAATAGGATAATTGATCAACCCAGAATACCAAGTCTTGTACCAAATCTTATAAATGCCACTCTTAAATGAAAAATAAAAGTCAACCATGCTTGAATATCAGAAGTGTTAAAATAAACAAATCTATTAACAAAAGGTAAACTGTAGTCTGCAGAAAGAAGCATTTGGGTTGGACTAAAAACATATAGATTAAAATATCTGAGACTCCAAATTCTATCAGATGGTCTCTATGGGGAAGAATTCATTAATAAGTTACACAGTAATGAAGAATTTTATACTATCACGTCACACGAGTTCTGTTTTGAAAAAAAAAAAAAATTGTTTTCAAATAAGCTGTTGACTCCTAGTAGTTAGTGGCTCCCTATTTACCATAAACAGATTGCTACACCCAGAGCACAGGGGTAAGGGTACTACTGGAAGAGGAGTTGGGCTGCCAGGTTCATAAATTTCCCAAAACTACCATAGGATGAATTGTTTACTACAGTTCTTAACAAAGTCAAAAAATAATAGTGCTTCCCTGCCTCTGATTAAAATCAACCATGGCATCGAATTCAGTCTCTCAGAAAGCAGGCAGATGGAGGGATTCCTATGTGAACGCATTCCAAAGAGAGTTCTCTGGAAACTTAACAATGCATAACAGGAAGCTGCAAGGTGAAGGAACTACCAACTCAAGAAAAACCAGCTAATACCTTTGTTCTAATGCAAAACTCAGATTGAAGATAAAAATTTAACTTGGTCCATTGGAAGTAAGTTACCAGGGGCTTTTGTTGCCTGTCCCCAAGTCTGTAAACACAGTCCTAATTATTCGGGTTACCATTTATGGGCCAACTCTGGTATCAGGAATCAATCTCCAATCCCTTAACAGTCAGTCTGTTCCCTGACAACCCTGACGAACAGCAGCACCAGCTCTAACTCAGCACTTCCCAGACTCCTAAGAAACATCACCAGCGGTTCCAATCTGTTTCACCATAACCTCACATGTGTATTTACTTTTTTTCTCTCTCTTTACACCTCCTCTCCCTCCCCGCCCCTTCCAGGCTCATGGTAATACGACCTTTACATATCAGTTACTCTTTCTGAATTAGGTTAGCATTTCACATTAATAATACAGTTCATTAATGATACCCTGCACTAATTGCTTGGCATTTCCACCAAATAGTTCAATATAATTTTGTTTTATTTAGTGGCTCTTTCTAAGACATTAACAAAACCCTTATTGCATCAAACAAACAGAAAACAGCATCAAAAAGTATGCCACTATTATCATTGTTACACATTTGTTCAGAGGATTCTTTGCTAAACAAATAAGAACTATCCCTAGCCACTAATGTGCTATTCTTGTTAGAAATAAATATATCAGAAGCAAAGTCCCAGATGTAATACCACAGAGCCTCATGCCAAGGGGTGAAGGAAGTCCAAGCATTTAGTGCATTCTCTCTTTTGAGATACAGCCGTAACCCCCCACTTCTCTTCTCTGAGATGGCATCCTACACCCTTTAGAATTGCCTGCAAAGCTGCGGGAGGTGGCAGGCTCTGGTATCCCACGGCTTAGTGGCACAAAGGTCTCACCTGCTCCCACTGAAGAGTCTGTCTCAAGCAGCTGAGCCAAGGGCTGCCCAGCCAGCTTGCTCTATTTGTCCTCCCCTGTTTCCAAAGGAGTCGTTCAGAGCCTTCAAGCCCAGGTCACAGACTCAAGTCAGGGAAGCTAAGGATACTCCCTGGAATGTTCCACAAATTAAACAGTAGAGGATGGGACCACAAACAGAGAGATAATAAAAGCAAGGCACAGAAAGAAATCTCCCTGTTTCTCAGCTTTACACAGCAGTTGCCCTGAGCTGAAGCCTCTTCTCCAGCTCCCCTACCCCATTTTCTCACCTTTGGTGATTATCTGACTCCCTAAGGCAGCACTTAAAGAGATTAACCAGTTTTTTGTTAATTCTTTGTTTTGTTTGCTGCATGAAATCCTTTAGCTATTTAATATCATCAAGCTTACTTATGTCATTGTTCCCCAAAAATATGAACAGCATAATGTAAGAGAAGAATGTGCAATTGTAGTGTGGTTTGAGGACTGAATCAAATGAGACTCTACAGTGTGCTGAGAACATTCATATCAAATGGGTTCAATGCAATTAATATCATTACAAAGAATTAGTTTTAAAATGTAACTAAAACCAGAAAATTTTATAAGTTACACCTTGATTTTAACATGATACATTTTTCAGCCACCTTTAGGGGTGAATCTAGGTTCAGTAAAAATGCTTTTTAAAATCAGAATTACATATTCATTTGTTCTTTTCTCAGCCACAATTCCACACCTGAACAGTTGAACACCAAAAATCATGAGTGACTCTTTTCTCAATTTTGCCAGATGTTATTTAACTAGTCCCTTTCTTCTTGCAGAACACAGGAAGTAATTCATTATATGCATTGGCTGCCTTAGGCTAGCATTTGCAGCTAGTTGTCTCAGAGAACTCAAGGTGAGGAGGGCCTCTGGGAAATTAGGGCAGTGGGGTAGGAACACTGGTCCCCAAAACCCAAGAGCTTCATCTGCCTTGTCCTGACTCTGTAATCTTTTTCTTTTTTCTTTTTTTAATTTTATTTCTTAGAGAGGGAGAGAGAGAGAGAGAACTTATAGAAGTTTCCATTCACAAGAGAGAACACAAGCAGGCAGAGTAGCAAGTAGAGGGAGAGGGAGAAGCAGGCTCCCCACTGAGCAAGAAGCCCAATGTGGGGCTCGATGCCAGGACCTTGGGATCATGACTGGAGCTGAAGGCAGCCACTTAACTGACTGAGCCACCCAGGCACCCCTGACTCTATATTCTGAGGCAAACCCCAAATCACCTACATCACTTTAAACTCATTTTCTATATCAAATTGAGGTAGAATGATTATAGCTGTTTGCTAAGTGAGTTTTTGTTCTGATGTCCAAAAAATTCATTCCAAGGGGAATGTAGCATGTAACTTTTGTTAATCATGGGGACCTAGCATGGATAATGAATATGAAAGATAACCAAAAAGATTTTTTTTAATTCTGTAATTTTAGCCTTCTCCTGAAATCTAATTTTTTTTTACCAAATTTATGGGAAAAGAAAAGTTACACATTTCAACTTTGCTTCCCTTTCCCCCTTCTCCTATAGGTATTAAGTCCCAGATTGACAAAAGAGAGGAAAAGCAGGGGTTCCCTTTCACTCCTGGAAAATAACATGTTGGCTTCAGTTTGCTCAACAATAGTTTTATCCATCCAACTCCTTCTCTACTCACAATGTCTAAGAGCTGAAGATAAAGCATTAGTTTAAAAGTATACAGATGGACTTGACAAGTGCAAGAAGATAAAAAAGATGAAATAATTTTAATAAACTAATCCTGTGATTTAAGGGATTCCAAAGCAAAGTTCACATAAATTTGAAAACATTACCAAGTTCTGGAGGTTGCCCTGGATGAGTCACTCTCGCTAAATGGATTCCATCCTTAACCTGACCTGGTATATGGCGAGGCCAACCCAAGGACTGAAGTGGCCAGAGGGTGAGTAAAAAGAGCTCGTGTCACGCATCGTCATGTATAGAACTGTTAGGCGGCTGGTATTTCTCATCATGAAGAATCAGACCTATGCCTTTATTGCCTTCATCAGAACATTTATTTGGACCCAAGAAATGTCTACTTATATTGAATAGAAACTTCTATAAGTCATTTCATTAAAAATATGGCTGTCATGAGGAAACTAGCAACTTCATACTCAAATCAACCATTCCTAGTATGTTTTCAAGTTATATTTGTACACCATGCTAACAAAGCTGGGCTTTCTCACTGCTTTTCTTACTGCAAAGTCAATATATAGTGCAGGGAGTTGGAGGCTATTCTCTCCCATGCATCATAAACACCAGTTGTCATCCAAGAATAGATATTGTTTGCATTTGTGTTACTGAACCCACAGAAACTGTACAACAGCTTCACTTCCAAATTCCCAGATGATTTCATAAAACAATGGAGTTAAAGCTGAATCCTTTAACTTATTTGCTAGTTCCTGATGGGAATGTCTTGCCATTCTGGAAGGAAAGCTTCTTCGTAGTGAGGGACTGGCCCACACATTACAAGATGTGTGGCACTTTTGACCCCTGGGCACTAAATACCAGTTCACCCCATCTTTGGGATAACTGAGAACACCCTCAGACATTCTCAAATGCCACCTGGTGAGTAGTATCACCTATGCCCCCAACCCCACAGCTGATGAAAACTAACTCCGTGGTATATGAAATGTGTCAAGGTCTAGGTCAAGCTACATTTTGTCAAGTAATTAATCTGAAAGGCTTCCAGATCCTCATTCCTCCATTAAGTCAAACATATTTTTAAGCCCTGACAATGTAGACACGTAGTCATATTCTTACCAAAATTGCTCAAAAGGAACACATGACCAGTTAGCAACAGAAACTTCCTCAGGGCTGGATCAACCTTAGAAAGTATTTATTACAAGCCCTTTATTTTACCGAAAAGGAGACTAAAGTCCAGAGAAATGACATGATTTGCCTGAGTTCACAGATACTAATTACTACCAGAAGCAGGTTCCAGCCCACAACCCCCTCCCTTCCTTCCACTTCCACTCCTCTCCTACCACAGAATGCAAAGCAGGACAGGATCTTTGGAAATACCTCTCAAGCTACCGTTAAACATGACATTTCACCTCTGGTGAGCCAGAAAGGAAACTTTCATTTTTCCTGACACTTTTGTCCTGAAAAATATTTTCACACATCACTAAACACTTAAAATGTTAATAGATACCCACTGAAAAGCTACTTTTTAAAAATCCAAGGGAAAACAATTTTTTAAATAAATTTTTAAAAATCCAAAAGAATACTTGTTTTTTCAGAAGCTTTTATTTATTTATTTCAGAGCAAGAGCAAGAGGGAGAGACAGAGAGAGCAGAGCCAGCAGGGAGGATCAAGGGCAAGGGAGAAGCAGGCTACCTACTGAGCAGGGAGCCCTATGGGGGGGCTGGATCCCAGGACTCCTGGATCATGACCTGAGCCAAAGGCAGACACTTAACTGACTGAGCCACCCAGGAGCTCCCCCTCTTTTCTTTTTTATGTCAAAGAAAGTCCTCAAGTCTTTTCTAGTGAATTTGGATGCTGTGTCTTCAAAGAGTATATATATATTTTTAAAGATTTTTTTAATTTATTTGACAGACAGAGATCACAAGTAGGCAGAGAGGCAGGTAGAGAGAGGAGGGGGAAGGGGGGAAAGCAGACTCTCCGCCGAGCAGAGAGCCCGATGCGGGGCTCGATCCCAGGACCCTGAGATCACGACCTGAGCTAAAGGCAGAGGCTTAACCCACTGAGCCACCCAGGTGCCCCAAAGAGTATATTTTTAAGTCTTAGAGCAAACACACCCTCTGACTGAAAACCAAATACAACAATAAATTACATTAAACACCATAATGAAGAAAGACCAGTCAATGCAATAGCATCCCCTCTCTCTTAACAGTAATGTCATGCAATACATAAATATCTTAAACACCTTCACTTTTTCCTTAGAGGGGGAAAATATTCCAGGATAAAAATTTATATCACTTTCATTTTTGCCAAAAGGGTTTTTTTTATCATCAGTATTAGTTTTACATTAAGTAGATTGTCAATGTCTTCTCGTTTGCATGTGCTTTTCAAAATAAATATCTCCATTAGTAAAATACTGAGTGCAGTTTTTTATGAGTTCTTAATTTAATTCCTAATTTTGCAGCTGTTCAGGCATCTGGACTATTATCATTAAAATGGTTCAAATTGAACACAACCTAGATATTCAGGGCTCAGGGCTACTTACAAAGAATTTTAACTTTTAATCTTATAGGGCTAGAAGTAAGCACAGGATCTATGGGACTTACACACCTGTGCTGTGAGCAGGCAGTGTAGAAAAAATTGGGGAAACAGGTACAGAGAACAAGTCACACAGCACAAGCTGGCATTCTGTGGAAAATTTAAATCCTTAGTCAATATAATACAACATGTGCTCTTAACTAGTCTTAAATAATTTACATATAGCCTTACCTAATTTTTTCATGAATTCCAAATACCACCTTTGAATATGTAATTGTCCTTAATCACCTGGAGGGCTTCTTAAAACATACATGAATGGGTGCAGGTGGGGCTCAGTAATTTGCATTTCTAAAAAGTTCCTGGTGAAACTGACACTACTGGTTCCTGGACCATACTTTGAAAAATGTTACTTTAAATGATTTTTTAAAATATGGTTTTTTTTGACAGTTAACAATCAGAATTTTTTCATTTTTACCCAATGTGTGAGATGCACGTATACACAAAACGGACATTAAAACGTATGAAACAATTCTTCCTTTTACTATATATAATGAATCCTGATTTTTTTTTTCCTATTCCATTCCATCTTTTTCTATTCCTTTTCATTTAAAAAGAATTTGACTTCATGAACACTGATCGATCAAGAACCCCTGCTTGAAAAGTACTGCTCAGGAGTCCCATGTTCATCATTTAATTTAATAATAATAACTGTTAACATGCATTGATAACAGTTGCCAGATACCTTTCCAGTCTCTTTACAAGAGTTGCTCACTCCATAAATTAAAAAACCATGATAACATTTTGAAGTGGGTATTATTAAATGCCCGTATTCACAGAGAGGAAATCTGGTTCAAGGAGATTAACACAACTTGCCCAAGGTCACAAGGCTTGTGCACATCAGAGCCATGTTGGAACAGAGGCCTAATTCTAGAGCATAATGACAAAGATTGTTGCCTTAGAGTGAGATGTTTCAGTTTTGAATCCCAGATATACTACTTAGCTGTGTGATTTTGGTAAGTTATTAAGCCTCTCCAAGTTTCAGTTTTCCCATCTATAAAAAAGAGAGAATAGTAGGGCCTACCCACATGGGAGCTGTGAGGATTAAAAGGGATGATGATCCATGGCAAGAGTTTGGCATAACTAAGCACATAGTAAGGCTTCAATAATTGTTGTCTATTATTAGACAGACCCAAATGCTCAGTTGCCACACCATACATGGCCTCCCTTCCATTGGCTTCTAGTTCCCAGTGTTGTCTCTGGATTTGCTCTTTCTCTTACTTCCTTGCCTTCTGAGGATATCAGGTTATCCAATGACCTTACTATGTTCCTTCTCCCATCCATCCTTTCTGGCAGTTCCATCGGTTGTGTAGAAGTTCTCAGAACTCGTCAACCAGGAAAATTCCTTGTGGCTTTCGCCTGTCTTAGGGACCAAAACCAATGCTCCACCATGGAATCTGCCAACTAGAACCTAAACCCAAAGATACAGACAACTTATTCCATGATGAAATTGTAAGTTGTTACCAAAAGATGAAGTCATCAATCAGTAAATCACAATTGTGAGAAGGTGGAAGCCTTTTGTATACCCCATAGATGCCTTTACATAAAATCATCAATACTGCATTGACTATTTTATAGTAACAGTTAAACCATATTGAGATTTGGATACCAAATGAAACTCTGAAGGTGGTACTCATGTAGCTAAATTCTAGGTTTATGAAACATAGTGCAACAAGATATCATCAGGCTCTCTCGACTTCTCTGGCTCATCTTTTCTTGCTAGAAGTTCCTTCGTATGAGACATTTTTAAACCATTGTGTGGGAAACAATTATACAATAAAAGATGACCCCTCCAGAAGAATGGAGAAGTCCCTTCTGTATCTTGCAGAGAAGAGTGAGACGCATTTCAACAATTCCTATAGTGAATGTCCTTCCTTGAGAAAGACTGGCTTGGGAATCACTTCCTTTGTCGCTCACTTCCTTTGTCGTTCATTTCACATTTGTGTGACCAGTGAGTACTACCACCAACTCAACTTTTCTCCCCTTCACAGTTGCTCCCTCCAGCAAAATCACCCTCTCCTGCTACATTTCAGCTTTCCTAAGTTGGGTCTCTAGTCCTCAGACCACTGACCACTTGCACCTCCCTTGCTCCACCTCCACCTCTTGGTCACAGAATTCCTGAGGTATATGTCCCATATATGGGAATTAAGTCATGGGGACAGATAACTGAAACCTCATGGATCATACCTTTTCTATTTACTTCTCACCAGAAAATTCCCTGATCGGGTTGATCACTACAGATTGATTCAGTTAACAGTCTGAGGTTGCTAGAGTCTCGTTTCTCATTACAAGAGACATTGCTAGTCTCTCGTTTCTCATAGTGGTAACCAACCCCAGGCGTCCCAACTCAGCACAAGAAAACTGTCACCTGAAAGAGCCATAAGAAAGTTCCAAAGCCAGTTCATGGAGACCATGTTGAGACCAGGGTCTGTACTGTACATCAAACTCCTAAAACACACAGATTTTTATGACTTTAAAATTAAAAATTGAAGAGAAGAAGACCAAGAGGGAGATAATATAGTAAAAATAGCAGGCTATCCGGACTTAGGCAGACATGGTTTTTGTTCTTGACTCTCTATTGCTTCTAAGTTACCTTAGGTGAGCTTCTTTATCTCTCCAAGCCTAAACATTCTCATGTAATGGGAATAATAATATCTGCATTAGACAGAACAGATATTATTGCTGGAATTACTCGTCACTTTTAACTACTTCAATTACAAGTCATATATGTAAAAGAATCCCGTGGAGTACTTAGTAGGTACTTAATTCATTAGAGTGACTATCATTATGAGAGTTTGTGAGACTCAAAGAAAGAAAAAGAAACTTTCAAGACAAAATGAAAGCTATTTTCATCCCGCCAGGAAACTTGAAAAATTACTTTGTTTTCTGAAAACTCAATGTGATGGGCAGAAAACAACCCAAATTATGGGGCTAAGCCTCAATTTACTGACAGATTTCATCTGTAACAAAAAGAAAGTTTTCTCTTTCTTAGAAATATCCAAAGGAAAACTTGGTATTCATTTATGACACATGTATTGAAAAAAATACCCATGTTTGATCTTAAATATCTATTTTCAAAATTATTCAGACATGACTCCTTAGTTTTTCAAAAAATGTAACATTTAGGGTGAGTTTATTTTATTCATCAGAGATTATAAAAACAGTACTTCAAATGTTTCTAGGAACCACAAAAAAAAAAAAAACCACTAAACTGAAGTTACAAGATAGAGATTTATAAACATTTAACTACATGTCTAAAAAGAGTAAAAAATACACAAAATGAAGGTAATTCAATCTATTTCCATAATGGATTTGAGTTAACTTAGTTAAAGGGTATGGAATGATAGGTGCATAAAAGGATGCGAACTGTGTCATAAGAAGACCTTGACCAGGGGACAACTAAACATCAGATTTAGCTCTGAGCTTCTCAAGTGACAGGCCAAACTGGGAAACATGGTGATCTCTTAGTCTCCTTTCTTCTAACAGAAGAAACAAGTTAATCAGAAGAGGCACACTTTTTAAAGCAGTAAAAGCAAAAATGAATTTATGGAGATCTTCATGTAAAAAATATTGAAATATGTAACAAAAAATGCTACGATATTTTCCATGCATCCTATCTCTTTTATGTTGACTCAGTAAAATCTAGGGCACTGCATTAGAGCATGGTTTGATGAAGACAACATAACAAAAATGTGTTGTCAAGTGAATGGGATAGGTAAGCTTCTGGTCATAGGATTTGATAAAAATAGCATAGAAGATTTAGAAAACTGAGTAGACTCTTACTCTTAAATAGCAATGCTTGCTCTTCCACTCTTCTCAGAGATACTACATCAGGAACAATTTGAGTTTGGGGTCCCCCACTGGTGACTAAAACACATGCACGATGCGTCCTTGATTGAAAAATTATCTATGTGCCAAACGGTAGAAGCACACAAGTGCCAGAGCCATCAGTGCTCTGAAAATGAAATGAAGCCCATTTGTACTTCAGTTCAAATGGAGAGCAACCCCTTTCTTTAGGTCAGGAAGCAGAAATAACCATAGAGTAAGACCAGTTTGGTTTTTTTTTTTCCGGAAGAATCTTTGGGTTTGGTCTAAGTGCCCAAATGAGACTAAAAGAAAATCCATATAATAAAAAATCAGTAACATGAGAAAAGATGTCCCTCTGAATTTCCTTCTCTCCATCCACCTCCGCATTCTCCTTTAATTAAATCCAACTTCCTTCAAGCACTAGCACTCAAGATAATTATTAAATAGCCAAAATTAGCATTCCTATTTTGTTTGATTAATTAAAATTATTGCCCATCTACAGGCAGCAGAATCTCTAAATTTAACTCCATTATTACTCCTCACAGACAAACCCAGGACCTCCCACTGGGATTTGATAGATTACAGATTATAGTATAATATAAAAAACAATTGTGAAAAATGTGTATCCATTAAAACTATTTCTATTATCTTTAAACTCAAGTGTAACCTGTATTTTAAAAAAAAAAGTGATTCTATCTTTTGTTTTGCTTTGCTTTCACTTCATCATTTCAAAAGCACAAATTTCATCTATTATAAGAGTTAAATAGACATGTGTGGGCTGGTCTAGAAAGCAGATTATACTTTTGTAGCACTGTTACTTTAGGAAAATGAAATCTTGAGTCCAAATAGATATTTTTCAAATGGGACCCTTGGGGAAAAAACTCTGTGCATAAGTTGGAGTCCACCAGTACTTTATTCATTCATCACTTCGCCCATTTATTAAGGAAACATTAACACGTATCTACTATATGTTTCAGACACTGGACTGGGCACAAGAATGCAGGTGGGTCCTCCACTACTAATATGACTGTTAAGGAATTCACTACAGTTGATTGGTGATAGTATTTTAATAAAAATTATTCAAAATAATTATTCAAAGTAAGTTCAAAGCACCATGGAAGCAGATAAGTTGAAATGATTTCTCTTTCCTGCATAGAATTGGGTAAATTCTCCCAGAGAAAGTTCCAGTTGAAGTGGACCACCAAGAATCAAGTGGGACTTTCCAGGCAAAGGGAATTCCTGGAGAATGTAAATCCATGAGCAAAAAATCAGAAGGGAGAACAATGAGGAGTCCTTGTGCAGGAAGAAAAAGCTAAAAAGGAAAGGCTTTGAAAAGCTTTTAGTCACTCTACTAAAGAGTTTATAGTTACTGTTGTAGATAATTGGGATCCCCGGATCCATCAAAGGTTTTAGAACAAGGGATTGACACAACTAGATCTGTCCTGTATAAAGATTAATTGTAGTAATGCCATGGTTGGGTGTAGATGCTGCTTAAAACACACATATGCACAATAACCTCTGAAAACTGAACATTCCTTGAATCTCATCAGAACAATCCCCCCCACTTCCAAATGTGCTTCTACTTAGCCACTGAAACCACCATCATCTTACAAAGTTTGAGTTTGAGTAGCAAAGACAAGATGGGTCACCATTTCAAGACTCAGTCTGAGGCTTGAACTCTTCACATTAAGAGCATTAACTTCATGGCAAAGTTGACGATTTACAATTTTATTTTTAAATACCCTTCTCCGTCTGAGAGAAATGTTAGTCATTTCGCCACAGATTTAAGAGTAAACAAGCGTCTTTGGATTTTAAATCTCAGGGGCTTTTTTTTCCTCAGGAAAACGTGACCACTGTGGAATGGATGCCTTGTTACCGTCAACCTCCTCCAAACCCAAGTATGACTAACTGAGGGGCTATGCCTTCCATGGGCCTCCAAGCCAAGACTCTATCCACCTCCTCCATCTTGTTTTTCCGAAGTGCTCACCTTTACTGAAAATTGACACATAGCACAAAAAAGGGATCAACATTACATAAGCTCAACTCACCAGGAAACAACCCTTTACTACCAGGCAGAAAATACCATAAGAAAATACCTACAGTTAATAAGATGATCCTACAGCCCTTCTAGCACTGAAAACAGAAACAAAATGCATAGCAAACTGCATAGCAGTTCTGCCGGCTCTTAGCCCTACGAAACCAACCTGGACACTAATCGAGCCAGAAGGAAAACAGACTTTAATGGGCCAGAAGGTCACAACAAAACTACTAAGGCACTGTTGGTAAACACCAACTCGGCTTTGGCCAAGGCAGCAGAGTAATCAGACTCAAACACTTATCACCACCTGTTGCACATTCCTTACCCTTCCTGCCCTTTCCCTTACCCCCACCCTCCATCCTAGAGAGTCCAAGATCATACAGTAAATAAAGCCCTGACCAGTAAAAATTCTCAGAGCTTTGGCCATTACTATACCAAGCGAAACATAAAAGGATCTCACTGGAGATATAAGTCCAGAACACTTTTCCTTTTATACTTTAAAGCCTATACTCTTGTCTGGAAGGGTACAGTGATATTTCTCCTTCAGTGATTTTTTTTTCCTTGAGAACTTGGTTTTTCTCCACTTACTACCAGGTTGTATTTTCAAAATGATTCAAATTCACCAGAACACACAGCACAAAAGAATATTATTCAGAAACCATCCACCTCTCAATCCCAAATCCCTGAGATTAAGTAATATAAAAAATAATACAGTTGAAAGCCAAGAACAGAGTGAGTTTCAACAGCCTTTCAGATGTAGGGGGAAAAATTACCAATTCTCCTTTTCATCACACTAGTTGTATATTCCTTACACATAACTCAAACTAAATTCCAGATCTGAAAAACTTATAGCTTATCTCTTATTCCCACTTACAGGTCTTCCCCCTAAGAACATAGCTCCTTTAAGTGGAAAGAAAATGTTATTTATTTTCAATTTTTGCCAATAATTCAGTCCCCTAAGATGTCTAAGGTGAATTCTCTGACGATTCAGTAATGGATCTAAAGAACAGATTCCTTGACTTCTTACCTAAAGATCAGGCACTCAAGAAAGACAAAAAAGGGAATTGTATTATTGGGCTCCCTTAGAAGTTGAAATGTCCCCAGAGAGAGGAACTATTAAGAAATTTAAAAGGGAGAGCGAGATCTTAACGAGTCTGATGTGGCTTTATACTTGTTTTCTGGTTTTTTCTAATGTATTAATTCTCTGTGTTTTATGATGCCCAGCTTAATACCAACATCCATTCTTGCCCTTAAGGGTTGGTTTTGAGTTCTAATTAGAATCAGGGGACAGCTTGTTTGTATTTAATCTGTCTGTCCATCTTCTTCTCAGTAATTGAGTAAAGCTCTTAACTGTACTGTAAATTTCCCCAGATTTCAATTAATTTGTCTTCCTTAGTAGACACAGCAACACACATTGTTTTACTTATGCATAAGCAAGCCCCTTACAAATTTTATATTTCAAATACCTAGCATGATTTATGTATTTCCTCTTTTTGGAAAGAGATGAAATGATGATGTCTTGCTAAGGTTAAAAAAAAAAAAGAGTAACAAAAACTATGATGGAAACACAAATAGTCTGGAGATTATCTTTTAATTCAAATGAATTAAATAGAAATAGACTACATATAGGGAGTCTGGGTTCCCTATTACTAGTTGATATTGAAAACCTAATATCTCTAAGAAATATTACTCGATGAGTAATATCTCGCCTTTACTTTGGGACTTATAAAAGAAATATAGTCTGTGCTATATTTTTAATGACAACATATTACCTATTTATACTGAAGAGAGGATGGATAATGTCTTCAAAAAGTTATTTTTTTTTAAATCTAAACAAAATCTTTTGGGTGGCTTAAAATTCACCAGATTCCCTATTATTTTACATTGGCACTAAAAGAGTTCATTATTAAAATCTACCTCTGTGTGCCTCTTATCTAGGAAACTCTCATAAGACAGTAGCGGAAACAATCAGGGAGGGAGGGGATGGGTGGGGGGCTGAATGGAGAAGGAAGGATGGACAGTAAGGGAGCTGAACTGCACAATTTTTATTAACTCCACCTATGTTTAAGGCCAGAAACACACACTACCAGCTTACGCCTTTTCTTCCTTTTGAAAATAAAAACATTGTTTTCCTAACATGCACACAAGCGGGCGCACGCACACACACACACACACCCACCCACCCACCCACCCACCCACACACACACACACACACACTGCACCAGCTCGGGATTCCGGGCGATCCCTCTTCGCCCCCAGCAGCTCCCTTCCCTGTGTCCGGCAGCTGTGCCTGCAGCCCATGCCCCCGGGTCACACCTAAGCTTCCCGCGGTGGCCCCGGAGCACACCCCCGCATAGCGTCACCTACCCTGCTCCGAGCACACGCCAGACAGACGAGAACGGCGGCTGCTCCAAAGAGAAAGGCTCCCAGGACAAGCCAAAGGAAAAGGAGAAGAAAAAGGGAGGAGGGACGGCTACTTTACTTCCCACAACAAGGGGAAGTGTTGCGCCCCCACGCACTTGGTGGCTCCGCAGCTGTGGCTTCGGAGGAAATGCTCAGCGTCCAAAAGAGCTGCGGCTGGGGTGGAAAGTTGTGGGTGTTTCCCCGACCACCGCCCGCGCCTCGAGCCTCTCCTGTCCCCGCAGCAGTCCTGACAGCTCCCCGGGCCTTGGAGACCCTCCCGAGCCCCGCCGGTCTCCCCCGGAGCTGGGCTGAGTTGCCACATGCACTTGAGAAATCCTAGCAGTTGCGCAAAGAGTCCCAGAAGTTAGAAAGAGTGATTGTGTGTGAATGTGTAAATATACAGTACAAGAGGCTGGAACAACTGAGCGGGGCCAGCCCTCAGACGCAGCCCAGGGTTTCGGATTTCATTTGGCAACTGGCAGCTTCAGAAGATTCGAGCGGCACTCTGGGGGGAGGCCGGGAGGAGCCGCGTCCTGGCCCTACGTCGCACCGCTACGTTCTCTCGGAGTGACAGAGCTGGCCGCTGCACTACCCCGCGACCAGACAGAGGCCGCCCCGCCTCTGTCCCTCGGCAGCTGACACTGCTCATTTCATTACCTGTGTACCATAGATAACTATCGGTCACAAATCTGGGGCTCTGGGTGCAGAGAAGGGTGGAAAATACATGTCTCCTGCCCTCCAGGAGCTCTGCATTTCTTGGACCAACAGCCCCCCACCCCCACAGGTTTGACTTGCTTCTCTCTGCTCTTTCTGTAAAATCTTATTTCTCCAATCAGAATTACCTGGGTCACTAAACCGGCATTCCTAGAAATGCTTATTTAGATGGATGCCTCAGTTAGATCCTTAGAGAAACACAAAGCATACTTATCTCTTATCCTGGTTTAAGAGCTCTCAGAATTACACAGTGTGAAAGAAGGGACAGAGTAGTAAAATATTTGCTGATCCAACCCCTTCACCACCACCACCAAAAATGCCTATTTCATATCTACATCTTACAAATCAGTTACCTGGAGGGCTAGTAGCTCAATTACTTCCAAAGGCTTTATAAATATTTCTGGTTTGGAGTGATTAAAAATCATCACTACATTTCTTTAAGACACAAAAGGAGAGTCTTCTCATTAGGAATTTCCAATGATATGGAAGAAGAGCACACATGCAAATTTAAAAACAACAAAAATAAAAGTCTATGAAGACACTTATTTTTTTCTTTTATCAATTATCTTCTTTCTTGGAGTCTTTCTTCTTGGTGATCTGCCCCATCCCAACCTGATGCCCACTAAAAAACTGATTTACTGGCTTAGAGAATTTTCAGCCCTTTAATGAATCAAATTAACTTCTGCAAGGAGAAACAAAACCTCTCTTTTGGCATTTCCTTTTTTAAAATGTGCATGGAATCCCTAACCAAAAGCAGTGTAGCTTATTTTCTAATTGGTAGGACTATATGACCTTTATCAACCCATATGGCTCCTGTGTTCCACCTACACCCTGGCAGGTAAATGCCAATGGGCAGTTGTAGATGAAAGCCAGAAAACAATGAAATTAACTGAAATGAAATCTGCACCCATTTGATGGACTCAAAAGCCTCAGGAAGACAAGTGTCAATAAATATGATTCAAGATCATGACATTTAAAAAAGACAAGGAAACTATCACATCAGGAACCTATTTCAGGACCTAACAATTATTATCCCAAGCAATTTAGACTCAAGACTATAAAAAATTAAACTCAGGGTGTTTACTGGGTAGTTTCTAATCCGAAAGGTTAAGACATGCCCCTGGACACAGCCTTGTACCCAAACCTTGCCCTTTACATCTCCTGACTCTGTCTCCACACTTTCCATTTGACATCACTTCACTGACATGTGTGATGTGTGTGATTATCCTAAGAGAGGCAACACGACTGAAGGATAGGAAGATTCTTACTTGAGGATTAAGCATGGAGGGAGTATATCTACCAATGCCAAGGGCTTTCACCTCCCTTCTCTACAGAAAGACAAGGGTCACTGTATTCCTTTTCTAGAAGCCCCTTAGAGACTTAGCAAAGATCTTCGTTATAAGAGAGTATAACCTGAATTAGAAAATGCTTACTTGTTCAGTGGACTTGGTCTGTTATTCCTCTCTTGCTTCTGGATTAACTGGGACTGGAAGACATCTCTCAGACAGATTATAGCAACTTTAGATGAGAAAGAAACTTTTTTTTTTTAAGATTTTATTTATTTATTTGAGAGACAGAGATCACAACTAGGCAGAGAAGCAGGCAGAGAGAGAGGAGGAAGCAGGCTCCCTGCTATGCAGAGAGCCCAATGCAGGGCTCGATCCGAGGACCCTGGGATCATGACCTGAGCTGAAGGCAGAGGCTTCAACCCACTGAGCCACCCAGGTGCCCCGAGAAAGAAACTTTTACACAGAGATGTGAAAAAGTCTAACCAAAGGATCGTGCTGGTGTGACTGATCCAGACCCCAGGGAAAATGGTGTCTGTCATTCAATTCCCAGAGCATCTAGTGAGAATTTACCCAGCGCATCACTTAAAGTTGAATTTTAGCAGTCTGCTTGATACAGAGTTAAAAGCATGCTTGAGATAAACTCCACAAAACCCACAAATGCTTCAAGGTGAGGACTACCTTTCCTAAAGATTCTTAAGTCATAAATACTCTCAGAAGAAGGGTCTATGAAAGTCAGCATTAAAGGCAGACAGAGTATGAGGGACCTCAGATTTACAAGGAAGAAGTTTAATACCTCTAGGATCAGGGGGATTTCAGGGGCCTAGAAATACAATAGGAAGGGAAGAAAGAGGAGCAGGAGGAGAGAAAGAAGATAATGGTCTCACTGCATTTCGACAAGTCTGAGGATCAGTATTGCCAGGGTCATGGAAAGAAGAGAATCCATAGACAAAGCCCCCTGGGTGCTGTTTCTGTCAGGCTACTGATTTTAGTTAGAGGAACCTCAACAAAAGTTTGTACCATCACTTTGCTTAATGTTTCAAGTACCTAAATCAAAGGGAACTATTAACCACATGGGGAAGGGAGGAAGGGTGAAATAGGTAAAGTGAATGAAGAGGTACAAATTTCCAGTTGTAAAACAAAAAAAGTAAACACATAGGGATTTAAATGTCTTTTAATGCACTTGACTACTTTAAAAATTTCAGTTTTCCTGAAAAATTTCAGATTCCCTGCCAGATTCTTTGAAGACCTTAGCATAGAGTAATGTATTGTCATGTTACCCACTTGCCTGTTAATATCAGATACTGGGACTCTTTAATTATGTTTTCTTTTGGGAAAACATACATTCCTAAGAGGGCAAAAACATAGTAACAAAACTGAATAGTCAACAACTGCCAAAATCCTAACATTTCCTTCAGGCTCTCACCAACAATGCAGAATTTGTGTGGGTACTGGAACACGCCAAGATCTGATTCCAGTATTAAGATAGAAGGCTGTGCTTTAAAACATGTCTATTTCAAAATGTCTGGTCTTGTTTTTTCTTTTTATTTGCTGGTGGAAGTCCCTTTTTGAGAAAGTCCAGTTTTGTCTTAACTAAACAAGGCTGAAAGAGATTTGAGGGAGTTTTCATGCCTACCATCCCCAAAACTATAGATCACATGATTCAGGGAAAGGGGATGTATTACTACATTAAAATGGTGAGACCAAAAAAATCCAGTTAAATCTGGGTGAAAAAGATAATAAAGGAGAGAAAGTACAAAAGAGAGAGGGACTACTATGGTGTTAGAGTCCTTCCTGACTCTGTAATTCCATCTCATCAAAGGCCTAACATCAGTCAAGGGTTTTTTTGTTTGTTTGTTTTGTTTTGTTTTAAGACTTATTTATTTATTTTAGAAAGAGAAAGTGACTGAAGGGAAGGGCAGAGGGACAGAATTTTCAAGTAGACTCTGTGCTGAGCACAGAACGAATGTGGGGCTCTATCCCAAGACCCATGAGATCATGATCCATGAGATCATTACCTGAGCCAAAACCAAGAGTCAGACATTTAACTAACTGAGCAACCCAGGTGCCCCAGTCAAGGCCTTTAAAAGTAGAGCATGTTATATGCTATTTAAATCCTGCATGGGGCATAGTATCAGCCATCACCATACTCTTATTTCATTGATATATTTTGGTGGTAGCCTATGTCACACTCTTCATCCCCTTGACTCCTGGATTAGATCATATGAAAAAAATTTGTGATTAAATTTATTTTTAATGGACATTGGGGAGGGTATGTGCTATGGTGAGTGCTGTGAAGTGTGTAAACCTGGCGATTCACAGACCTGTACCCCTGGGGCTAATAATACATTATATGTTCATTAAAAATTATTAAAAAATTTATTTTCAAAATAGTGTTTCTTGTTGTTTTCTTTTGGCCTAATTACAAAATTAATATATGTTAACTTATGAAACTAGTAACTCCAAAAGGCATAAAAAAGAAATTAAAAATTTCCATGATATCACCATTCAGAGATAGGTATTAACATTTTTAATATGTCTAAGTGACTCTTCACCTCTTTGTGTGTATCTGTCTTATATAATAGTTTGACTCATATTACTAACCACAGGAAGGCTTTTTTTCCTGGACCCCAAACTCAAACCACACTTTCCAATTAAAATGGTTTTCTTTGATACCATTTAGATTGAGACTCAGGAGTTTACTGGATTCTGTTAAAGAACCAAATTCTCCCTTCCAAGATATGCAGAATCCCCCCACCGCCAGTCAGCTCCCAGAAAAATCTCCTGCTTCATACTTTCAGTGGCCATTTCTAAATCTCTCCCTTACTACTAGAGTACTGTTTGTGCTTGCTGACTCACAACTTCTCTAAGATTGCCTCATTTTCCCATCATTCACATGTCAGCTCACCACATCCTCTCTCCTTTCTCTACTCACCCATGAGAACAGGTGTCCATGCTCACAGGAGCCCACACTCAAGCATGTGTGCATACACAAAAACACACATTCATACCATGCACACTCATGTCACACATGCACATCCATAAAGTGAAACATTCTTCCAGACATGCAATTTCCCACTTGTGGACTCAGCTCTTAATAAGCATCAACTGGGATGACACTTAAAATATTTAAAAATCTAATTCCAGGGACGCCTGGGTGGCTCAGTTGGTTGGGCGGCTGCCTTCGGCTCGGGTCATGATCCCAACGTCCTGGGATCGAGTCCCACATCGGGCTCCTTGCTTGGCAGGGAGCCTGCTTCTCCCTCTGCCTCTGCCTGCCTCTCTGTCTGCCTGTGCTCGCTCGCTCGCTCTCTCTCTAAAAAAAAAAAAAAAAAAAAAATCTAATTCCATTTGAGTACCTGAATAACAGCAAAATGGGCTCTCAATACCCATAACTTTTTGTGGATTGCAAGCTCATTCTCATGTCAGAATCTTCTTATTAAGTTTGCATTTTATAGAACATTAAATACTACCACTGAAATAAAACAATTCTGTCCCAGGAATCACTTACTGATGGCTACCTAATTATGTGTAACTTTAAAAATAGTTTCCTATGCCTTATACTCAAGCAGATAGAAAGTAAATTATCAATAGGTCCTTTATATGTGTCTAATAGCAATGTCATATATATTCTAAGCCTTATCATTTGTCTAGGAAATTCTCCTTTCATCTTGTTTTCATCATATTCTAAGCTCTTTAAATAATATTCTTTTTTGCCTCCTTTTCCATTCTTCTTCCCCTCCATATTGCCTGCTTTACCTAGTTTCAGATAATTTCTAACTTATAGAAGAACCTCATTATGGCTTTTTGACTCTGTGATAGAAAATAAAGAGTCAAGATACTCAACTGACCTATTAAGACTACCAATGAACATGGTTACTAGGCACAAGTGTTCCCATAGTGAACAAATGTTATTTTCCTGGATTGAGTTGTATTAATTAACTAGAGACCTGAGACTGAGGTCGTTACTCTATGTCACTTAAAACCAGTGGAGTTATCAAGGAGAATAAAATGTTTTAGTGTTACAGAGTACAGACATAACCACCAACTTAGTAAACTACCTTGTGTGAAAACCAAGGAAGAAAGTATAAATGCGTCAAACTCATTAACCTATTAATAATGAGAAAAAATAATAAAATAATAGAAATATCCCTTATAGTTTTTGAAATGCCTTCCTTATGTGATGTCTCTTCATTATAGCAGCCCCAAGAAAAATCTGTTATTACTTACATTTTACAGAAGAGAGAACAGAAACACCATATATGCTTTGTTCAGGATCACATAAGCAAATGAAGGACTTGAATCTAGGCCATTTGATTTCAAATTCTGGATTCTTTTCACTTATGTGTCAGCAACAACATCTTCCTATGCAAGGACAACAAAGTTTTTCTCTCTCATATCATTTATACTGGTCAAGTACTTGACAATAATTGTTATCATTACATTCTTTAATGGGAAGGAAGATTGTAATCCTCCTACAGACTAATTTTAAATATTATTTTAGATATCAATTTTAATGTCCTCTCCTGCCAAACCTTTTATTCAAGTTTCCAACAAATAACAAAATAACTGCTCTCCCTCTTGTCTCTATGTTAACGTTCCAGTTGGAGATGCTAATGAACAGTGAATTGGCCAAAGAGCAGGTAGAAATATCATAAGAACAGCAAGTGGTTTAGATAATTTACAAACTTGAAAATTAGTTTCTGAGAAATGAGTACTGGGTTTCTTTTTAAGATCTTGGAGTAAAACTGAGAAAATTAAAATTAGAATTTTGCTTTTTAAGACATAGAAAAGATAGTCAGAGGTTGATTATGTAAAGAGTAGAGTCAGGGATAATTAGTTCCTTGATATTTGAAAAATTACCAAACATAAACTTTTTGGGAAATCAATAAAAATAATGTAATTTTTAAAAGATTCTCAAAGTAAACTAGGAGAATATCCCAAGAAGAAAATGACCAAAGTTCAGTTCAAAATGTGGACTATTAAGAAAAACACTAATTTGAAAGAATACATGCATCCCTATGTTTATTGCAGTATTATTTACAGTAGCCAAAATATGGAAGCAGCCAAGTATCCATTGATAGATGGATGGATAAAGAAGATAAAGAATAATGGGATTATTCAAACATTAAAAAGAATGAAATCTTGCCATTTGCAACAATTTGGATGGAGCTACAGAGTAAAATATTAAGCGAAATAAGTCAATCAGAGAAAGACAAATACCATATGATTTCACTTCTATGTGGAATTTAAGAAGCAAAACAAATGAACAAAGGGAGGAAAAAAGAAAGAGACAAACCAAGAAACAGATTCTGAACTATAGAAACCAAACTGGTGGTTACCAGAGGGGAGGTGGTTGGGGGGGCTGGGGATTAAATAGTACACTTATCATGATGAGCACTGATAATGTATAGAATTGTTGAATCACTATATTGTATACCTAAAACTAATATAACACTGTATGTTAACTATACTGGAATTAAAATTAAAATTTTTTAATGACATGGGCTATATAGCAGACAAAAAGTAATAAGACTACAAGGTCACTATCTTCCCCATTTGTTTTCTTTTTTTAAAAAAGATTTTATTTATTTATTTATTTATTTATTTATTTATTTATTTATTAGAGAGAGAAAGTGAGTTAAGAGTGAACAAAGGAGGAGAGCAGGGCAGGCCAAGGGAAAAGCAGGCTTCCCACTGAGCAGGGAGCTTGATGTGGGACTGGATCCCAGAACACTGGGATCACAACCTGAGCTGAAGGCTAACACTTAACCAACTGAGCACCCAAGTATCCCTTCATTTACTTTCTTGTCTCAAATTTCTTAACTTTTTCAAAGATTAAAAACAGTAGTAAGCAAGTTTGTGAAGGCTGACTTTGCAAGAGTGGAGACGTTAGGCTGGGAGTAAGGTGGTCTAAACTGGGGTTGGGGCTAGGGAGGGCATATCCTGGGCTTTCTCCATCCATCACAGACATTTCAGTGGAGGACGTTCTGCCTTTATTCATGAATATAGAGACCAGCAAAAGAAACTGCTAAGTGGCTCGCATGAAAATCATCCCATGAGATGTAAACTGAATTCCCAAGACGTCAGCCCAAAATACTGATGCATTTTCAAGGAAGAAGGATGCTTTTGGATGGGACATCACATCTTGAAGAAAATGATTCCAAATTCCTCCAGAAAGGGAATTCCAAAACCAAATAAACAAATGGCAGATAAAGTGATCATCCTTTAGGGAGCCCAATAAAATAATTGTAAGATCAGCTAGAGAAAGCGCCTCCTGTCTCAGCTGGGAGCAAGGGGTGTTCACCATCTGTACAAGCAATCTACAACCACAAAAAGATCAAATCCAGCTTCCAAGTCCAACCCCGGGACAGACTAAATCCACCAGATAAGATAGCAGGCATTGACACAGAGATACATGGAAGGAAAATATTAATAACTCCAGGGAGGGGACATAAGATGCTCATATCGTATGAGAGGTAGGTGAGAGGCTCAGTGGGAATGGGGACTTCTACTGATCCTGCTGTGTGGAAACTCAGAACCTAAAGACTAAGGCCTAGATTTTAACCAGTATATACATGTTCATGATTAATACATTTTTTATCCATATCCCTACCGATGTCCCTTTAAACAACTGTGGATACTATAGCATTATACAAGAAATTAGAAGTGGGTAGCTAAGCTCAATGCTGGGAATTTTTTAAGAAAAATAATATTGGAGGGGAATGAGCAAATCTGAGAAAGCAGCCAGTTGTTATGTACATGGATGCCTTTACACTGGCCAAAAATGTTTGACATCTCCCAAATGCAAGGCCTGTGCAAAATGAAATGTCAATTCAGATGTAATCTGTGCCTTCATGAAATTTATACTCAACTACTGAGAATGAGTGAATAAAAAATGTTTAGAGTACATTTGTCCTTTTCCTTCTAAGGCAATGCAGAAATAATGCCACAATATAGTTTTCTTCTCAGCTCATATGTAGCCTCTGAAAGTTACTGGCATCATCTTCACAGATAAACAAAAGACTAAACTCTTTATATGGTAATGTAATATCATTGCTTTAGACAGATGCTAGCCTTGACTTTAACCAGTATGTAAAGATATTTTGACATTTTATCTTTATGCTCATTCATTTTTTTAAATTCCCAATGTATTGTTTATAGACTAGAAGACAATGAACATATTTAATGGGAATATTGTCTAGGTACTTACCATGTGAGTTTTTTTTAGCAGGCATGCATTGCACAGAATCTTTGGTATTGAGTTGTATGATAATAGAAAAAACACTCACTATTTATAAACAAATGACAGAAATTTAGTGATAGTATCAGATCTTCTGAAAAATCAGCTTGCAAACATGCAAACATTGAAATATTTTCTGGATTGAACAGTACACTGGGAAAGCCTGACACAACAACAAAGTCTTTTCAGTTTAATCTCTAACTTCAATTGCTTATGAAGTTCTAAATTGCTTATGAAGCAATTCAAAAGTTACTTTTCCCCCCATTTCTCCTCTCCTTTTGGAGGATCACTGTACAAATGTCCAGTATATAAGTCTTTATAAGACTTTTATAAAATTAATGTTGTAAGGCAAATATTTAAGACTAAGCTCCTTGCCGCATGAAAAATGACTTATTAATTCTTCATGATGTCCCCCCTTGTACTTTTTAAAAGTTGGAATCAAATGGTTACATTTTAGACACAAAGATAATTTTAATTTAGAATTTTTGAGATGAAAGATTTATGTTAATATTTCAATGGAAAGATGACAGCAATATCATTTTTTAATTTTATTGATGAAAGATGTCAGCTTTAGAACTAAAATCCTTGTCTAATCCTTGTCTACGTGTAGTTCCTTTTAATAGCTTATTATATTCTGAGACAATATGGCAAACAAAATTATTTCTTTTGGCTTTATTTATTTATTTTTTTATATATAGAGAGAGATGGTGAGCAAGTGGGGGGGTGGTTGGGGGTGGAGCAGAGGGAGTGGGAGAGAGAATCTTAAGTAGGCTCCATGCAGAGCACAGAGTGCCTTGGGCTTGATCACAGGACCCTGAGGTCATGATCTAAACTGAAATCAAGAGGCTGTCACTTAACCGACTGAGCCATCCAGGTGTCCCATCAAGGAAAATGATTTCTAAACATAACATCCAACAGGCCGAAGATTCAATATTCTTAATGTGAATACAATTAATTGACCAACGTTATATCCATTTTGACTTTGTAATTACTGCTTATGTTTCTGAAACACATAACTTTGTAATATATATATGAACAAACCCATTAACAGTAAAAAAAAATCTGCATTTACATTTTGTGGAGCTAAGATTAGTTACTTTATGATTGCACTTTTAATTTAATAGACACAGGGATCACCTACAAAAATAGCCTTTCCAGGGTGATATACGCTATGCTCAAATGTAAACTAATGTGTCCATGAACACACAGCTTTGTAACAACCTACGACACTGTGACAAATTTGTATAATAACTCATTATTGGGCTACTAATGAGCCTTAATAACTCAACCTATGCATATTTATCAGAACTCTGTGTGGTTTTTGAGCAATCATGAGGCTTTAAAATAAAAAATAAATTATTTACTTAAAAGGCTGCAATAAGGATTAATAAATTATCTATATTGAATAATGTTTACCAACATCACTGGTCATTCCCAAGCCCAATAAAGTCAAGATTTATTTACTATATAAAGAGCCTTAGTTATTCATTACATAAAGTCTCAATATTCACAGGATCAGGGGCAAAAAATAAATACCCAGTTTCATTCTTCCTTTACCTTCATTTTGTTCCAATTACAAAACCAAATATATAAAGTAGTAATTTCTAATAAACTATAAGAAAAACATTCTCATGCAAAGAGCAAGTAGGTATCAGGTGTATTGATATCTATATCATGATAATTCATGCTCTTTTTTCCCCAACTTCCTGCTCATATTGACTTATCAAGAAGTTGTCAAAACACGGGGACTTATTTTTTTCCAATACGAACAACAGCCCAGTCCTGAGAAGAGAGGGAAAGGAAAGAACAAAATACTGCAGCTTCGTCTGAGAACTAAAAAATCATAGACTCAAACAAGAACTCACTAATATTTCCCCTAGGTATGCAGAAGTTATGACTTACAGAATGCAAATTACTCCTGAAGTCATAGAGCTTCATTATACCTTTGATTAATCAATAGGATACTAAACAACCACTCATGCGTGAGAAGACTTCTAAATATTTTGACATGAAGAGAGTCCTCAGTGGTTGAGAAATGATTGGTGACTTTTGCCTTGGACTCTTCCCTCTCCTTTGGTGTTACCTGTGTTCTTTGAAGGTGGAAAAGTGGTGTCGAGAGGGATAACCTACACCGATAGTAACTACTCTTCTCAAGTAGTACACGCAGTTCACCACAAAGCAATCAAGGCTACAGCCATATCTAGAGTCCACAGTCTAAATATCCTACTACAAAAGTTTTACCAATGGGTCATGAAAGAAATGGGCACAAGAGATCCCATATAAAAACAAGGAGCTAGTTTCAAAATAGCTCACTTATTATCGCTACCTTCAAAGGAACTCATTAAAATAGCTGTCATGAGTCTATCTAAATGGTACCACTATAATTCAATTTTAATTAACTTGATCATTATTTTTAACAATGTTAATAAACAACCTATGCTACAACCTTATCTTAACCTTGGATCTTTCAAAATAGAATTTAGAGATTCAAACTTTTTTCTTTTCTTTTTAATTGTTCTTGTGACACTGAACAAATTACGGTATTAAAATTAATTAATTCTTATTAGCATCAATTAGTCTTTCATTAGTCTTCTTCAATATATTCATGTTCCAAGAGGATTTCAACTGCCCTCCTGCCTGACCACTAGTTTCATATCACAGCACACAAAGGCTCTGGCATGAACAATGTTTATATTGATATTTGTGTGTTACAAGTACAAAGTTTCAAACATTTTACAATATACTCATGAACACCTGTCAGGAATTTGAGATCCTTTGGAGATAATGAGGGTTGTTTAAAAATGAAAGTGCTCAAAGCTCATAGTTCAATGTACAATGCAATCTGGATTACTATTAATATTATGGTTTCATGAGATCTAGAAAACCACCCATACCAGAATCTTCATAGGTGTTTCACCCAATGGAATTGTAAAGGGTGGGCAAAGAAGCTGGAATAATACACTGCAAAAGTAATCAATGCTAAATGACTTCTTAGAAACTCCCAACAGGAAGTGGACCCACCTATTCTGTTAGAACCATGGATTTTGCCCAGAGATCCTTATTTTTTTGTTAGTCTTTGGCAACAATTGTTTCAATGATTTATTCCTCACTTGCTGTCTGACCTCCTACCGTTATATGTAAGATAACGGAGTCTGTCTTGTTTGGTCCTTGTTAATTGTCATTCTGTTCACCAGATTTCTTTGTTAGATGTCAGCCCCCATCTCCCTATTTATCTCATAGGTATGTCCTCTCCATCTGGGACTTATAGTGTCATGATGGTATTCCACAGAATTGTTTTGAACACAATGAGAATTACTGCATGTGAACTGAAAAACCACAGTCCTACACAGGGAACACATTTAACAAATGAGGGCTCTTATTATTCCTACCATTCAGGTTGGACATCTTCCATCAGGTCTCTGCCACATTAAACTACAGAAAACACCCATCTCATTCATTTCCCAAGTGCTCTCTGAGACCTTGACCTTCATGAGTCCCCAAAATACAACATTATAGAACCAAGGTGGCCAATGCAGTCAATATCTACACTGGTGGCAAATGCTGGAAAAGACAAAGATTTCAAAAGCAAAAGTCAGGAAGATGTTCTTTGAAAAGCTGACAAATTCAGTCAGGTATCAGTTATATCTGACCAAAGAAAACATGATACTCTCCAACTTTCCAATTAGGTAGTTCCAAATATATCTTCACCTAACTTTATGCACAACTTTTTAATTTCAATAGCTATCTAATATCAATAGCTATTCAATTTCAATATCTATCTAGCCAAATGGCTGATTGAATTTCCCATCCTACCCTTGGAATTCCTGTACTTTCCTTTTTTATCTTGTTTCCACTACTCATCTCTGTTTTACACACTAATCCAAAAATAACCCAGGGTAGGCTTACAGAGCTAAGGAAAGACTGCTGAGAATAAAGAGGAAGTGGGGGGGGGTAGTTCTGTCCCTCTCAGGCTTCGCTCTGTCTCCTCCTCTTGTTGCCCCTCCCAAGGGTGCCCACCTTCACAATGAATGCCCTCATTCACCTCTGAAATAGAATGTCTGGGATGGATTTTCCTAAATGGACCTAAATTCTGCTGTATAATGGCACAGGATATAATGGCTGACCTCCTAACATCAGGGGGATACAATGCCCAACCCAACTGTCTAACATCAAAAGTGGGTCCCACTGATCTAGGACTAGAGCACAAATTTCTTCCATGAGAGCAAACAGTGAAAGGACCAGAACTAGACCTGAAAAAGTGATTTTCAACCTTGACTGTTTCCCATTTTTGCTAAAAACTACAACAATAACAAAAATATATTTACTAACTTCAGAGACAGAAGATAAGGAACAAAATTACAGAGACTTTGCAATCCTTGCTGAAAGAAAAAGGCTACTATTGATTACAAAGAAAAGGAAAAGCTCAAGAGGGAGGAAGAAAACAAGGCAGGAGAATTGGAGGAGAGCCCCTGAGGGTTTTCATCACCTCCTTTTGTTTTGGGTCCTCCTCCTCAGCCAGCACAGAGCTGTAAGAGTCCTTAATTCCACTACTTAGTAACCATGTGACTGGAATGACAGGAAGCAAATCACCCTGGTACTACATACATACTTAGCAGGTAATACATTTCTAATAACTTTGACTAAAATTATGAATACATTTTCTCACATAAATATTGTTTGCATGGTAGCTAGTTCCTAGAACATATCAGTATGATGGAATTACACTTAAATGATGAGATGCTATCTTTGAGATACTAACTAATGTATTTTTATTTCTAGTATTCTTTTCTCCCTGTACCTTCAATCTACGAATTCACTTACCTCGAGTAAGGGATGGCACAAGGAAAACCATGAAAATAGCACGACCAAAAAATAGGTTCAAGAGCATATGACTTGGGGGAATGTTAAAACTCGTGTAAATGGGTAAGATACCCGGGGAGAATGCACTCTGCTTTAGAGAGAGCTTCTTAACTCTAGTCTAGAAAAAATCTCCCAGTGTGGAAAAACAGGAGATGAAGGAGATGGAGTGAGAGAGAGGGTGAGAGACAAGGGAATGAAACATAGAAACACATAAACTTGGCAAAATCATTCTCTTGAGATCTCCAAGCATGCACACAAGTGATTGTGTCCACTAATTCCCTCCAGGAATTGCACGGAAGTTGAGGCCATAGGTGATCCGTTTCTACTTCAATAAACAATGTATACTGTGTGCTTGGAGAAGCTATGCTAGTTTCTTCCTTTGATAGCCCATCACTGTCTATCCATCCAGCATAAAAACTGACCATCTGTAGGAGGAAATGGCCTTCAGAACATGTACACCATCATGTTTCAGGTAGCTTATGGGTAAAATCACATATTGTGATCATGCTTAGGAGTTTTATACCCATTCTTAGAGTTCTAACTTCATTCTAAGATACTGAAGGGTCAAAGAAAGAAATTAGTATGATCAAATTTGTGGGCTGAGTGGTGTCCATGTAAAGAGTGAAGGGCTTGATAAGATAGGATATGGATTAGTAATATTTATCAAACCCTATTTTGGTCTAAGAGTTTATGCTAGACCATTTGTGTATATTATCTCACTTGATTCTTTAACCAACTGCATGGAGGCTGGAAGAAATTGATATTCAGAAATGTTAAGTGGCATGCCTCACCGTAGAGAGTAAGAAAGCAGTTCTAGGGCAAGAACCTGTCTGTCTGATGCTCAGTTATTTTTCCTCTAGTCCATGCTATTTTCCAACTTCCCAAAATCTAATTGAAAAACAGGCATTAACATCATCCACCTCCTCACAAACAGGGTTTGGCTGCCGTGGACACCAAACATACGATACTTCATTCCTATTTTCAAAAGAAATCCCTTAAGCACAATTCTTCATTCCAATAATGATCCAGTCGGTAACGAGTTCTTATATGGTAATCAGTCTTCTCATACCCAAATCAAGTACATCTCATTTCAAGATTTTTGAAGCAAGTATATAAGGACTGAAATTCACATGATGAATCAGATAAAGCACGGTAGAGGAAACTAAGCGAGGCAGCAACAACCACAGGGAGAAACTGGATTTTGCAAGGATACCCTAGGAAAGGACATACTAACTGCAGTCAGACAATTCTGAAATCATCAGACAGTCCTCCAAAAAGCATCTCGCTTTTTATACTTGTGAGTGGCAGCAGACTAAGGACTTCAAGACCAAGAAACAGTCTCTATGTGAACAAGAAAGGTAGGCAGCAGGTGAGGCCCAATTCAAGTAGGCAGACATCCAAAACCAGAAGGTAGCAAGAGGATCAAAGTCCATGTAAACAATAAGCACCAAGGAAATCTTTACAAGTTGACTGGGCAGCTAGGTAAATATAGTCAAGAAAGGGTCAACAGCCAAGGTGCACTGGACATTGTAGGAGTGAAGAATAGACAGGCAGGAAAACCGATGCCCAGCCTCTACCATGGGGAAAATGCTCTCAGAAATGTATAGTTGGGGGACGCCTGGGTGGCTCAGTTGGTTAAGCAGCTGCCTTCGGCTCAGGTCATGATCCCAGTGTCCTGGGATCTAGTCCCACATCGGGCTCCTTGCTTGGCGGGGAGCCTGCTTCTCCCTCTGCCTCTGCCTGCCACTCTGTCTGCCTGTGCTCACTCCCACTCTCTCTCTCTCTCTCTCTCTCTGACAAAAATAAATAAATAAAATCTTAAAAAAAAAAAGAAAGAAAAGAAAATTCCTTAAAAAAAAAAATAAACATTCTATTAAAAAAAATGTATAGTTGGCACTCTCACTTCACTCTGAAATTCTCAGTGTGAGATGGAGATTGAGTCCTTGAGAGTAGAAGACCATTATGGCAGAGATACATCCTAATCGGAATAGAAGCAATGACCCTGTAGCCTACAAGGAAATATGGTTTAATAGCTATTTTATTGCAAATAGCCAATAAAAAGGCTGTCAGTGAAGGCTAGATTATCTGTCACAATATTCCACCATCACTGTCTGCATATGGAAACTTCAATAAACAGACGTTAATGCTGTACATTGCATATCTGTGTGATTAATTCTAGGCTCATCCAAGTTTTTTATTTGAAGTTATTTGGAGAGGCAGGACAGAAAACCTAATCCAGAAGGCAATAAAGTATTATTTAATGCCCACTGCCTTTAAATCAGTTGTGAAATAGGCAAAATCTGAAGAGCAATTTGAAATGAATCTCCCTTTTGTCAAGACATGCTAGGAAGGCGTAAAATAAGAAAAGACTTGGGGCACCTGGGTGGCTCAGTGGGCTGAAGCCTCTGCCTTCAGCTCAGGTCATGATCTCAGGGTCCTGGGATCGAGCCCCACATCGTGCTCTCTGCTCGGCAGGGAGCCTGCTTCCCTTCCTCTCTCTGCCTGCCTCTCTGCCTACTTGTGATCTGTCTGTCAAATAAATAAATAAAATCTTAAAAAAAAAAAGAAAAGACTTTATTTTATCAGTTGTTTATTCTTAAATGGAGGATGTTTTTCATAATGTTGGATTCCAGGATGCTGGAAAACAAGATTGTCTCCATGGTCAACAGGCAGGTAGGGAGTGAGAAGGAGAGACTGGTAAAGCTGCAATGTGTTCCAACCCAAGGAAAGTTCTATGGTAAGTGTTGCTCTAGGATGTGAAAGATTTTAGCTTGGATGGTGTCTTTTTTTCTTTTGCTAGTATTCTTAGAATTGGAGGACAGCTTTACTGCTGGAGCCCATAAGGGCAAAGGAAAGAATTGCCCTTGAACTGTGATGTGTTATTCATGACTTGCAACCCCCTTGACATGTACTTATTCTGCAAAACTTCCTGTTCTTTCCTCCTATCATTCATGCCACCACCACTGGCAAACTACACAGTGAGGTGTGAGGACTTCTTGTTATTGTTGTTGTTGTTGTTGTTGTTTAGCATTTTGTTTCACCTACTACTTAATAATATGTTTTGAGAATGAAAAAACTATATCCACTGTGCTAAAGTCAAAACGAGAAGGGATTTTTGTTGAACAATTGGCCTGGAGGAATTGAGGTCATGGCACAGAATATAGTAGCAGAGGCAATACATAAGAAGACAACTCCAACTAAGAAAATGGCAGTCTGGCTGAACTGTAGTGCCCTCTATCAGGGCTTCTTCTCCTCCTGGGAGCTTTCCTCTAGTCATGTGCTGGAGCACAGCAGCATGTGTTTTGTACAAAAGGGCCAAGCCATTCCCACAAATTTAACTTTTATATCAATGGTACTAAATAAAATAAGCTCCTTAAAGCCAGTAACACTCACATGTTTGTACTGTAGTTTCTGTCCAAATGCCTACCACAATTATGAGTACATAATTGGCTCTAATGAATCATGCACGAGTGTGTCAGACACTGTAAATGGCAGAAAGGGGTAGAGAATTATTGTGAAATAGGTGGAATCTAAAAAGTTAATGCATACCATAGTGGGTGGAATAGGTGTTTTTCATAATGTTGAAATAGGTGGAATCTAAAAAGTTAATGCATACCATAGTGGGTAGGGTGACCAAAAAATGGCAGCACAGAAATGCAGGTAGGACTAGGTCACTAAGTGTTTTCACTGGTGACCCTTCATAGAGAAGACCAGGAGGGAAGGACTAAAGCTAAGCACTTATTTTCTCCCAGGGAATTAAAGGAGTCCTTTCATCCTAGGGAGAAAGGCCATTTGGAATAATACAAGGTTCAAAGTTCAGGAGTCCTGGGCCCAAAAGTCAGATGGTGGGAAAACCAGGGCTGAGTAAAACAACGTAGAATCACACAGGATAGCGGGGCCAACTTGAGATCACACTGGGCATGTCAGACTGCTAGGAATTTGGCAAAGTCAGAACACCAAGTTGAGCAATGAGAAAGAAGGATAGAGTCAGAAGCCAATAGGGAGTAAACAATGTCAGCGTGGCAGAGTGAAATCATTATTTTTGTGAGATCTTAATAATAAATGCAAAGTTTGTGACTAAGATGTTTTGAAATGACAATCTAGACGTTTTGCTATTTTCTAAAGTGGTCATAGATTCCCAGAGACTAGCTTCAGGTTAAGTTTTGATAGTTCCCTAAGAACTTCTCCAGCTATGGTAGAAAAATGCTTTTGTCTACCTCCTAAGCCCCTGTTCCCCTTGTGTTTATTCCTGCTGTGTCTCTGCTCTCATTTCTAACACCAACTACCAGCGTGAGGAGGATGGGGCATGGGAGGCTAGAAATACAGCATTCAGATCCTTGGTTGGATTCTGTGTTAAGAAACAGAATCATGGGGCACCTGGGTGGCTAATCAGTTAAGTATCTGCTTTCAGCTCAGGTCATGATCTCAGGCTCCTGGAATTGAGTCCTGCATCAGGCTCCCTGCTCAGCAGAGAGCCTGCTTCTGTCTCTGTGCTCTCGTTCCCTCTGTCTTTCTCTCTCACTCTCAAATAAATAAATAAACAAATATCTTTAAAAAAAAGGGGAGAGGGGAGAAACAGAATCACAATCACTTGAAAATCTAAAATCATTTTTTCCCTAAAACAATGGCTTTGAAATTCTGTTATTAATTTACTCCATGACCGTGGATCCAAGTAGCCTGAATACCTTAAAAATTATCATTGAAATACATGCATGTCCTTAAATTTTTTTCAGGAGAGTTTTTATTATCATGAAAAATATAGAAATTTAGCTCCATCTCCAGTTCAAATCATATTTACTTTTCTTTTGTCTTTTTCTTTTTACATGTTCATTTTCAGTCCATGTATTTTTTTCCTTTATTTCAAAAAGCATACACTAATATCTCTCTTCCTCTCTCTCCCTCTTCCTCTCTCCTCTCTCTTAACCCATTTACAATACTTTGAACAAGAAATGTTGGTGGATGGTGGGGGAGGGGCGGGGGGGCCTGCAGTGTCCTAACTGTACAGTTAGAAACTTGGATAGAGAAGGTCACTCTCATCCTAAAATAAAATCTATAGGAATTTTTTAAAAAAGGTACTAAAATAGTACTTTCATACAAAGTGAAGGATCATGGCTCTCATGAGGACCTGAGGCTTGATCCCAGGACCCCGGGATCATGACCTGAACCTAAGGCAGATGCTTAACTAAGACACCCAGTCGCCCCAAAGATCATGGTTGATAATATCTAATTTAAACCGCCAAGCAGCAGATACAATTTCTAAATGACACAGATCGAAAATACCAGAGGCATTCACTCTCTTCCTTATCATTCATACGGATGCACACGTAAGGCTCAAGCTGTGTGGTCAGTCACCTGTGACCCACAGTGTCTAAAGGCAAGTCCTCAAACCAGTCTGTGATTGTTCAGGGCCTCAAAGACCACAGTCGATCCCACTAAAGCAAAACAGAACCAAGTTTCTAAACATATTAATGACACAATATTCTAAAACAATATGCAAAATCTAATAAATTAAATGCCAAACACTTAGAAATACCATATGAAATTAATGAAATGAGGAATTCTAGGTAATCACTGACCTTCATAGCATTCAGTGCAGTTAACAGGAAGGTTGCTATATAAGAAAGAAAGAATACTAAAAACACATTCTCTTTTAGAGAAACTAATATCAAAAACCATTTAACACTCCACTTTGAAATTAACTTTTTAATATCGGGGTAAACAGAAGAGTGGAATATTTGTAACCATGGACACCCAGCAATCAGAGGAAAAGAGAAGTATATTTCTCAGAATCAATATGCTGTGATGGCTGAAATTCAAAATGCCAAGATGGCTCTGACTTTGAAATTGATTGAGTCTTAATGCCAATTGTTTTCTCTCATCCCTTGTTAATAAGAGCAAATAGTGAGACTGGGCTGTTGCTAGTTTGAACTTTTGGGATTTCTGCTACTGGTCATCAGTCATTCCTGGACCCACTACAGTTCACATCTTCCCCCTTTACTTTGGTTACAATCACTATCTGGAAATGTGTACACAGAGAAAGAGAGACAGAGAGAGAAGTTTTTTTCCAAGGTGACAAACTGGTAAGTGAAAAAAAAAACAAGCAAAAACATCCACTCTGTTTGGAGAACCCTGACATTTAGAAAGAATAGTGCTTCATTACTCACAAAGAGGAACCTGTCCAGTGGTGTTTCTGTTCCGCCAGCCATTCTCTGATATTTCCATTTACCTGTTAGCAGAGGGAAGGTCTGGGAAGCCAGCATCCACCTGAAAAAGTGCTTCTTTCATCTCCTAGATCAAGAGCGTCAGACTTCTGAGCACATCTCACACTACAGCTCTGAAATGAGTACGCCCTGTCCATTCCTTTCTAAGTGGAGCCATTTACTGTAGTCTGAGGAAAATCACAGAATATAAGAGGCAATCCAAAATTATAAATTAAAGTATGTTTGCAAAAGCAGAATTTCAGTTTTCTCTCAGACCTGTAAGTTGAAATTCTAGTATTTTGGAGATTCATTCAAAATACATGGATAGGAACCCTCTTCAACCAAGTGTTATGGGTGAATACTGATACTTTCTCAGCAGGGTTAAGTGAGAGAAATGTCCTATTCTCCACTTCTTTGGAGATCTGGAGATCATCACCCAGATTTAAAAAATAAACAGAAAAGGAAATGCCTGGGTGGCTCAGGTGGTTGAGTGTCTGCCTTCAGCTTAGGTCATGATTCTAGGGCCCTAGGATCAAGTCCTGTGTGGGCTCCTTGCTCAGCAGGGAGCCTGCTTCTCCCTCTCCCTATGTCCCTCTTTGTGCACTCTGACAAATAAATAAAATATTTTAAAAAATAAAATAAAAATAAATAAACAGAAAAGAGGCTAGGCAGCATGAAAGCCTATACTAGGTTCTTGAACACTCACTAATAGCTTTAGTAAATATTATTTAACATTCAATATTTACCCGAATATTTCTCAACATACAGGAGATTAGAAGGGGCAAGCTCAAATGTGTGACCAAAGGGGAAGGAAGGAGGGATAAGTAGATTTAGGAAAGTCTGAGAAAGCTCTATAAGGGGGATTAAAAAAAAAAAATAGAAACAACAGCTCCAGACCTTTCTTGATTTTTATAACGAAACAAATAGAACTTATGCTCACTAGTCATACTGCACTGGATAATAATTTATATTTGTAATGTTATGAACATAGACATCCAAAAATAAAATCCAACATTTTCCTTTAAGAAGTCAGAAAACTTTCTTTATGATGTAGAGTGAGAGGGGAGTGGGGAGAAATAAGTCCCAAGTCTTTGAAAATGGTCTGTTTTTAAGCATATGAATACTCATAAATGGGATATCATTAAACCTCATGGGGGTAATATTCGCCCTGCCATGTCCTCCCTCCTTTATTTTTTAAGATTTTATTTATTTATTTGACAGAAAGAGAGAGAGAGATCACAAGCAGGGGGAGCAGCAGAGGGAGAAACAGGCTCCCCGCTGAGCAAGGAGCCCAACACAGAGCTCAGGGCTGGACACCAGGACCCTGGGATCAGGGCCTGAGATGAAGGCAGATGCTTAACCATCAAGCCACCCAGTCCCCTCTGCCCTCCTTCATTGTTGAAATCCTGGACAAGCAACCCCTCTGCATATTTGTTTCCTCATCCTAAAATTATGACATTAGAATACTCAGGCTCCTTTTAGCTCTAAAACTTTTCAGTGACATGGTTTTATTTCTGATAGCAATTTCATTATACAATTACTTCTTAATGCATTGCAACTTTGAGCGGAATAGATGAGACACAGTCTGGTACAAAAACCCAGATGAGTCTTACTCTTAACACTGTAGCTCTGCAGAAGATTTCTAATCATTTCAACTGAAATTTCGGGTCAAATAATTATTTATCTTCCATGAAATATATGTAAACAGCCTAAAAACAACTCAAAAGATATATGTAACTTCATCAAGGAAAGGTAAAAAAAAAAGACAGCTTTTATTATATAAACCTAAAAAAAAACAGCTAATGGATGAGACAGCAGGAAGCAAAGTCCATTTTAAGAAAGGAAGAGAGAAATAAAGAGGTTGTGTGTCTCTGGATTCTGTGAGATAACCACAGTGTTAAGTAATTCCTTGGGACCCCATTAGTTCTTTTTCCTCAGGGGAAAGAAGCACTGAATGCATTTGTTTGATAAATGAAGTCAGGCGTGTGAAGTTATGTTAGTCCTTAACAAAGTTCTACGGCAGAACCAGCTGCCTTGTGTATTACTATAACCCTAAAATACTAAGATGATTCTGCTTAAGAATGAGGGTTTGCCCTATCTAGAAGGCTAAGGCTTAAAATCTTAAAATAGCAAGGAAAAAAATCGTCCAAGGAAAATGTCAGTAGACAACTTAAAAATAAGGTGAGTATATGAGACTAATCCAGTGAAATAAAGATAACTTTACAAACATGAATGATGTAGGCTGGATCTGAATGACAAGCACATGTTCTCTCTTAAAAGTCAGCAAAGAGTCGAAACTTGTGTAATAAAAAGAACTTTGCTTGACCAGGAAAACTGAAATGAAGCTAAGAAACTTTTAAACAGATTCAAATGATCAGGTTCCATGGACACAAACAAAAAGGTAGAAGGAAAGTCACGTAACTGAGGAGACCCAAGATCCCAACCCCAGAGTTGATGTAGGTAGATACCAAGTCGTACAGACATTTTGAACAGGTGAATATGAAAATAAAAGAGGTATGAGGAGAAAATGAGATCTGAGAAAATCATCATAGATAGAAGAGCAGACACAGAAAAATTTGAGTCAAGACAACTAGTAGAGAGCTCACTTTATAAGTATTAAGATGGGTCACTTGCTTGAGAAGTCAAGTATAAAGAGGTATTAGAAGGTCAGCCTCTAAAGAGAAATCAGAAAAGAAAAGCTCTGTGTCTTTTATGATTGCCTGAATGAAAAAAGTTGGTCTGGAAGACATTATGTTTTTACAGCTTTGTTCCCAACTCCTTCTGAAAACAATTTTCTGTCTATACAGCTATTAACCCATCTCCTCTTTTTAATAATAGAAATGAGATGGAGCGCAGCTGCATGAGGTATTGGGTCCTTCCAGGAACATTTTGGAAGAGGAAGGCAGGGATCTCTCCCCTAATGGACGCTGAACCATGTATCACAAGATCAGCACACCTGGAGGTGTATAATGTGCTTCTAAAACCAGGATATCACCCCCCCCGTGATATTTACGGCAAAAATATGTTCCTATGGAGACCAGGAAAACCTTGACAACTGATGGTTCATGCCTCATGCTCTTTTATATTTCTCCTTTCTGGATGCTGACAAGCACATCTCCAAGCTGTCGCAGCTTCAAATTTTACCCAAAGGAATGGATGTGTCACCAGAAGAAACACGAATCCTAAGACAGTAAACATTCAAGCTCAAGGTCATGCCAGTTTTTATCAGGATGGACAATGAAATAAAAGCAAATAGCAATATATTTAAGACTGCAACCTGGACTGATTTTGACTGCAAGAATAAACATTTCAGGCAGGATACAATTTTCATATGTAATGTTGACAGATAAAAGAATGTCAGAGAACTCATGAAAATTAAGTTATAAGAATGCCATCTGATCTGTATTTCAGAATTCCCAGGCCCTTTGCTTAGCTATCTGCATGTACTATCCAAAGGGCACTTGTTCAACTATCTGTCAGGGCTCATCCTGAAAAGACACTGGAAAAGTGAAAACATGAGCAGAGGATTTTGTGCAGCACTTTTTTTTCCCACTAGGTAGATTAGTGAGAAGAAAAGGTTGCTGATTTAGCATTCTCTGGGATTCTAACAACATCCCCTTGATCCTGGAGGCCACATTAGTTGGTTTTGGAATTTATCTAACAGGAAAGCAAATTTTCTTTTCTAAAATTGATGGGGCCAGAAGGCCCATAGACTCTTTGATCCATGAATGCTGCTGTTCCAGGTTCCTGTTAAATTTCCCTATACAATCCCCTGTCCTCTTCTAAAGCCAGCTCTGCACTGCACCTCCTCGTGTCTTGGTTAGTTGAATGCTCTGCTTGCTTGACCAAAGCACGGTGAACACATTTCAAACTCAACCTGCTCCTGCCACCCTGCCCTTTGTTTTTTTTTGTTGTTGTTGTTGTTGTTGTTTTCATTCAAACTTGAATGTCTGCACTGTGTTCCCCTAGGTTTTTTCCCTAAAGAATTCTCCATCTCACAGACAAGCAGGTACATGAGAGGTAGCCTTTCCCAGGCTCCCGGACATGCTGAGACAGAGTCTAAATCCCATGGTAAACAAGCCAGTTGAGTCTCCAGCTGAAGCTTCTGTTGTGCTTACATTCAGGATAGTTCATGTATTAATTATATAGCACCAGATACATTACTACTTGAAGCCCTGGCCTCAACAAAAATAGGCTGCAGTCCAGCTTTGGTTGGACTGTACCTCCCAGTGGTTACCTTCCTAAATGATGATAATCTCTCAAAAAACTTCCATGTTAATTTTAATTTAAATGACTTTCAGAATTCATATATGTTAGACAACAATTAAAGAGAAAGTAGAACTCATGTTGAAATCATATTTTCTTTCTTTCTCAGTGACTGACATTTATTTAGTACATAGAGCTTACCGGCCTCTCTAGGTTGAGCATTTTACCAGATTTTGTCATGTAATTCTTCCAACAAAACTGTGAGGTAGGTACCACCATGATCCCATTTTACAGATGAGCAAACTGAGGCTCAAGATGGTTAAGCAATAAGGTTACAGTTGTTCATTATAAAAGGTTTAGAAACTCTCCTAGGCAAGAAGAAAAACGGAATTCATCCCAAATCCTACCTCTCACGCTCAACCACTATGAACACTTTGATGTATTTATATGACTAAAAATGTACATTTATAGGATCAACTTTTTATATTATTTTTCACTCAACAATATACTTAGTTCACATCATTTTTACTCACTGGTATTACATTCTATAGCTACACTATGATGTATTTACAGTAGCCTGTTGCTGGACATTTAGGATACTCATAAAACTATACAAGTTCCAAAGAGAAGGAACCTGTGTCCTAGTTCTAAATGTACTTGAATATTTGTAGCTTTGGGGTACTTGGGCGGCTCATTTGGTTAAGTGTCTGCCTTCTGCTCGGGTCATGATCCCAGGGTCCTAAGATTGAGTCCCATGTCAGGCTGTCTGCTCAGCAGGGAGTCTGCTTCTCCCTCTGCCTCCCCCTACCTGTGCTCATGTACTCTCTCTTTCACACAAATAAATAAAATCTTTAAAAAAGAAAATAAGAAAATGTGTGGCTTTGATAGGAGAGTTCCCTGGATAACTCGATGCAATACCTTGTCCAAGTCACTTTGCCATTTGGAGTCTGGTTCCCCATCTGTAAAAGGGGATTATTACTTACTCTTTTCAATTGTGGAAAAGATTAGAGATAATCCATGATGGACTGAATGATTGACATAGAGCCTGTGTTCACCAAGCTGTTCTCATCAGTAACATCATGTGCACTTTCCCTGACCTCCCCTCTCTGGGGCTGTGAGAGGGTTTTATCAGCTGATCTCTACGGAAAGTTTATTTCACTACTAGAGACTAAGACTGTGATTTTAAGTTTCTGTTCAAAGACTAGAAATCATCTAATCTAATCTCATGCTGTTGAAGTACAGCTTGGAAAGATCTATCCGTGGGGACACAGGCAGAATCAGGCATTCGAATCCATCTCTAGCCATGCCCCCAGTGATCTCATCCTGCCTCTCGTGGCTGCAGAAATCAGCGGTGAACCACTGACTGCTTCCTACGAGTGGCCCCCGGATGTACTGGCTCGAGCATCTGCAGGGCTGTGATCACTGGACTGTATGTCACAGGTCCCATGATGCTTATAACACTTAAAGGAGCAACATTTTCAAATGAATCATGAACAGTAAGTGATAGGGTAGATTGAAGAGCATTCCTCTTGTTTAGATCTCTAATCTTTTATTCCACTGTGATATGTTTTTTTCAGGAGAAAGACATCAGTTAAACTGTGTGCTGGGTTTCTAGCTCTTCTGCGTCACCTGGAGGTCCCACCTGTGGAATAGTGTTTGGCATGTGACATTCACCCATCACATCAGTCAGGAAGAGAAAAAGGTAGATAGCCTCTGGTAGGAGCACTGGCCTGAGGCCTACCACATGATTATTACCAAATTCCTTTATTCTGTTCCATGACCAGAGACCTTGCCTATCTGGCCAGTTCCAGCTTTTTTCAAGACAGCACCAAGGTGACTATGCAGAGACTATAAACAACCAATGTAAATCTAATACCCATAGAAGAATTTCCAAGAAACCCATGGCTTATCATAGCACTATGTTCCTAGATGTAGGCCAGTATATTTATGCCCATATCTCTGAACTCAAAAAACTTTTTAGTTAGTTGGCACTTCACTAATTTTTAGTAAAACATTTACTGGTGTGTAATTTTTTTTTAATTTTATTTATTTATTTGACAGACAGAGATCACAAGTAGGCAGAGAAGCAGGCAGAGAGAGAGGAAGGGAAGCAGGCTCCTTGCTAAGCAGAGAGCCCGATGTGGGGCTCGATCCCAGGACCCTGGGATCATGACCTGAGCCGAAGGCAGAGGCTTTAACCCACTGAGCCACCCAGGCACCCCTGGTGTGTTACATTTTGAATGGAAAGTAGTGCAAACTTCAAATGGTTGAGTAGGCCCACAGGAGAAGATCATGATTTTCAGACAGCTGCAAGATGATAGAGATGAGGAAGTGAAATGGGTGGATGAATTTTTTTGCAAATTAGGGATCTTTCTGGTTGACATTTGAGGATTAAAAAAATGACCAGGGGCGCCTGGGTGGCTCAGTGGGTTAAAGCCTCTGCCTTCGGCTCAGGTCATGATCCCAGGGTCCTGGGATCGAGCCCCGCATCGGGCTCTCTGCTCCGAGCCTGCTTCCTCCTCTCTCTCTGCCTGCCTCTCTGCCTGCTTGTGATCTCTGTCTGTCAAATAAATAAATAAATCTTTAAAAAAAAATGACCAAATACCATTAGACCCAGGATACACAACAGTCATTTTTCTTGGTAAAGAGACTTGTTGATGACAGAAAAAGGGTGGGTTTTCTGAATAGATGAGACAACAGACTGGGGTTTATAAGGATGGAGATCTGCAGTGTAGAGAGATGAAAAATAAACTGACTCACACCTGCAGTTTGTTTCATGTAACCCCGGAAGGAAGTTCCAGCACAACTTAATGAAATCATGTCCCACGCTAGAAGAATGTGTTTGCAAGGCTGAGGAAAATCTGATGGGCATTCTGCCTGGAAGATTGTAAGGAAATGAACCAATGTCTTCCACTATGATTATCAAATCAACAAGCCTAAGCTTTGTTTCATAGAAGAGGAATCTACAGAATATTGACACAATCTGTAATTTGTATGCTATCACATTAAATGAATTATCTTTTAGGATAAATACCTCAGAATAACAGTAGACTCTTGACTTTGAAAATCAAGTTCTTGTGGAAGAAGAACACTGTCCTGGTGTAGCACTAGTCAAAATCAAATCCCTACCCTGTGGGTACATTTTTCTTCCCCCAATTCTGGGATAAACTATGAATAAACCATATTCTTCTAATAGCCCTTCTCTGTCATCATTCTATTACCTGGCACCATTTATTTACTCATGGGTTTAGCATAGATTTCCTGAATAAATGTTGCACTGGGGATACACAAAAATACTATCACATCCTCAAAGTTTGTAGTTTTATCTCCTTGGAAATTACTCCCACTCTTCAAATACCACTCTTAAATATATTTTGTTCTCAGACAACCAAATATTTCTCTATAAAGCATACCTTAATGACATAAGAAAATATCTGTGGAGGATGACAGTACATCATAGCTAGTAAAACCTGGTAGGTGCTCAATAAACATCTGTCTCTTCTCCTTTGATAGTCAAGATGTCAACCTAAAATGTGACCCATTCAAAGGATATTCTTGTCTTACTAAAGACTCTTAAATACCTAAAGGGATGGAATTATTAACATTAATGGCAAATGAGGAGAATAATACTAGGACCAGTAGGTTAAATGTGGTGGATATCTTTCCCAGGCCTCTTTTACCAGTCTAACTCTATTGAGCACAGTTCTCAGTAAAGAACTCTTTTCTGGAGAACTACCTTCATCCCAAATCTGATTGTCACTGGGGTACCAAAGGCCATCCCCCTTGCCTCAGGTGGGATAAACTCTGTGGTGTTGTGGGATCAGACTGAGACTGGAGTTCCCGTGAGGACACATCATTGCTTAGCTTCTTCCCCTGTGCAAGCTGATTTCCCTCACTCCCTTTCTCCTGTGAGCACTCCCTCAGCAAATCATATGCATCCAAATTCCTATCTCACATTCTGCTTCCAAAGAACCTGACGCAAGACACCTCCTCAAATGATCCTCTGTAGCCAGTAACCTAAAGGGCATGTTCTTGTTTCTCTAAAGCCAACAAAAACAGGGATGCCTGGGTGGCTCAGTTGGTTGGGCGGCTGCCTTTGGCTCAGGTCATGATCCCGGCGTCCTGGGATCGAGTCCCACATCAGGCTCCTTGCTTGGCGGGGAGCCTGCTTCTCCCTCTGCCTCTGTCTGCCACTCTGTCTGCCTGAGCTTGTGCTTTCTCTCTCTCTCTCTAAAAAATAAATAAATAAAATATTTAAAGTCAACAAAAACAAAAAACAAAAATGGTAATGCATAAGTCTTGAGCAAGATGATCACGTTGCTTAATAAATCCAATACATTCATTGTGAAAATATTTCCATGGTAACAAAAAGGTCACCCTCATCATAAAGTTAGAGCAAAGTTCTGATTTTTAGTGTCTAAAAAATAGCAAAAAGAATATTTTTTATATTAGCAATATTATAAAATTGTTCCCATTATTTATCCTAAGAGAAACAATAAATAATCCAGGGATTATTTGAAAAGTAAATAAAGCAACAAAATAACGATAGTAAATATAAACATTTGCTCTTTAGACATTATGAAATTTTACACACTAAACTGAAATATAGGTAAGTCTTAGCAATGCTTACCCAGGGATACAGAAGTCTTCTGTCATGTTGTCTCATCATCCTTAATTTTATAGAGTTTTAAATTATTTCCATTAATCCTCACAATAACCATAGGACACAGAAATTTCAGATACTTTTTTATCCATATGGGATACTGAAACCCAAATAATCTCAATTTATTGCCCATGGGAATCAGAAAATGGAGCTTCTGAAAAATATGGTGTCCTAAATCCCATGCCAAATTATTTAAACCCAAGCCTTGGGGGAGGGGGGATTCTCAGGAATCATGTTTTAAAGCATTTGAACGATTCTAATGTGTCACCAAGTTGAGAAGCACCAAATTGTGTGGCAAAAGTTTTCCAGCTGCTGAGTCCTGGAGTCTTAAGTAAACCTCAGTTTCTTTAGCCCCATCTGACTTCCTTCTAGTCATTCCATTTCACTGGAAGTTTTGAATTTCAACTGAAATTTAGAGAAAAGAATATGAAGTAGGACTATTTACATTCTACTGGAAGACAAGAGATAGATGATAGATGGATGGATGGATGGATGGATGGATGGATGGATGGAAAGATCAATCAATCTAGATCTAGAATCAAAACAGCTTTGGCTTTGAATGGATTTTCACAGAATAGGTTGAAATGGGTAAACTATTTGAGGATGTGTAAAGGAGATTTCCTTTTCAAACACAAATGGATTTAGAAATGAGAAAAACTGCTCAGCAAAGCATAACCAAAGTTTGTTTGTTCCCTCAAGTGTCTATAAAACACAGTACTTGAGTTTATTTATATGTCCCCATCAACACAAGCCATGAAGAAGCAGTAAATTCTCAGAAGACAATAGGACAATAGAGAAGAACATCTAGTAACTGGCAAAGAATTATCTCACTGGTAGGATCAATAGTTAGATATCTGACCTTTTTTTCCTGTAAAATAGTATTTTCTTAAATTTATATTGAGTTTTGTTCATTGAGACATTTTACTAATTACTTAGAAGTCAATGGTGAGAAATTCGGTGTGTAAAACAGGGTTTTTGAAGACATTTATGGAGTTATATGTGTTCTATTAGCCACAGTGAATGTGCATGTTGGTCAGGAAGAGAGAAAATGGAAGAGTCTTAAATTGCACTCTGAAATACTGAACTCTAGCATCCAATTTGACTGTGACAGGAGGAGTTCCCTGCTAGAAGTAGAATCTGGCTCTCATCTCAAGCCTGGGTGAATGGAGTGCTGAGCCCCAGCCAATACTTACTAGTCCCCAATACTCTAGATCATGGTTTCTTCAACATTTTGTGTCATGGACTCCCTGACAGCCTGGTAAAGCCTGTAGACTCCTCAGATCCCTCAGGATTGTAAAGGAAACCAATTATATCAACAAACCATTCTAACTCAACATTCTCACCATGAGAAATCACTCCTAAATATATAACCATGGTGTTACTTAGCACTGGAAACCACTGCAATCTAGAAGTGTTCTTAGACTTATGATGCTTTGAGCTCTTAATTTCAACTGCTAGAGCTTCAGAGATGGAAAGAGGCCTTCAGGTTGGCTCAGATATTTCCTGCCCTGGGTTCCAGAGAACTGTAGACTCTGAGCACATCCCAGAGGCATGAAACATCCATGCAGCTAGACATCAGAGGCTGGGCTGGGTCACACTGTGATTCTCATTCCAAGGAATTGATCAATTTAGACATTTTTTATACTTCGGTGATATGCCTTATATGATAAAAAGGAGAACTAGGCTCTTTGACTTTAAAAAGTTGCATTTAGGACAGTACTTGAGGAACACCCAGGTGGTTAAGCACTGCCTTTGGCTCAGGTCAGGCTCTGGGCATCCTGGGATCAAGTCCCTCGGGCTCCCTGCTCAGTGGAGATCCTGCTTCTCCCTCTTCCTCTGCCCCTCTCCCTGTTTGTGCTTGTGTTCTCTCTCTCTCAAATAAATAAATAAAATCCTAAAAAAAGAAAGACATAACTTTCATGAATATGGATTTCGTTGTCTTGGTGTCTTCCATCACCATTAAAAAAAAAAAATCACACAACTTATTTAGGCAGGAACAAAACATTGGTAGTTAATTAGACTGCTAGGCCCCCATGATTTAAATCCTTACTTGGAATTATACATTTTTATTAATATATTACATATTTGTCTTTTCCTTTACGTATTTTGCCTAGAAGTTACTCTCAGTCATGTAAACTGTGAAACAGATTACTTAAATCATTTTGGGAAAGAGTGGTAGAAGAGAAAGCATTTTCAATTTTTTAGGATAAAGGTGTAATTTTCTCTTTTCAGTGAATATTTAGCAACCATCTATTACATTAATAACATTTCTGCCTCATTTATTCAAACACTCTCAAAACATTAATTGAGTACATGTTTTTTTTGCCAGGAACTGAAATAGTCATAATCTTCTAGAAAGAGAAGGTTCATGTCTGCAAAACATTTAAGGAAGCAACTTCTTAAATTATTTGCCTATTAGTCACTGTCTGTACATTCTCCCCAGCCAACGAAAGGCCAAAATTACCAGAATAAGGCTGCTCAAACTCACCATGAACCAAATGATATATGATAAAGTTAACATTTGCAGTAATGAAAAGGCTGTGTGCTTTGGAACCACACAGTTTATAGTTTATGACAGGTTTGGGATCTTCATGTTTATGGGAAGAAATTTTAGGCTGTCAAAAAATTCAATGAAAGCTTTAATCTCATCTTTGTTAATTGTAAATTAAACTTAACCTTAAGGCTTTATTCCATGAAAATTGCTTCTGTCTTGCAAGTTTCTTTGCTAGGAGTCCTGTCTCTCAAAGAAAGGGAATAGCCAGACAAGTTGGGAGCCCATGTTCTGACTTTAATTGTGTATTAGCTAGGGCAAAGTTTGCACTCCTATAACCAAAAGACCCCATGGCTTCAAGAAGGGAGATGTTTTAGTCTCTTCTACAGAATAGTTTATCCATCCAGGAATGTAGAGCAGCTCCCTTCTAGAAGGTTCTTCAGGAATCCAGACTAGAAAACCCACTCTGATATCCTTAATGCATAGCTTCCAAGTATGGGGTGGTGGCCACCATGCTCAAGGTGAGGGGGAAAGGAGCCAAAAGGAGTGTGGATATAGTGCTTTAAGGACAAGCCCTGAAAGGGGCACATTCACTTCTGCTCATACTGCCTGGGAGACATATCGCCATTTGACTACGCCAAGGAGGGACAGGGAATCTTAAATTCTAGCTGAATAGCCACATGCCGAGTTCAAACTCCATTAATAAGGAAAAGAGATATGCAAAGCAACTGTCAGTCTACCACCAGCTGGATCTGCATTTCTATTTAAATTTTCTGTTTTCACTTTACAAAAGACATAGAACTACCCTTCATCAAATATGATAAGTCATCCTGGTAATAGATCACAACTTTCCCATCTGTAGGGTTTAAGTTAGGTGGGCATGTATGTAAATTACGTATTTAGTGTTTAGACTCTTGGAAAAAAGTCTCCACTTATGGCAATTTATATGTAAAATATAGAGAGAACTTTAGACTTTCATTTTGCCATATGTTCATAAATGTCACTACATTTTCAAACTTACATTCTCAATAATTACACAGCTATGAATAGATTGGGCCTGTAGAATTACATGTACAAAATGTTTTAAGTTATTAAAAAAAAGTATTAGCCACAAACATCTATGAAGTTGGTGCTGTGTTCTAGAGTTTGGGTTGGGTTCATTACACACATTATTACACCTTAAAAGCTACAGTTTTAAAAATAGGTACAATTCAGTTCATTTAGCAGATCAGAACACTTAGGTGGAGAGAGTTGAGATAATTTGGCCAAGTTCCTCCATGGTAAAGTAGGGATTTGAAACCAGAGCTGTCTGATTCTGAGACACTTTCTATTCATCATCTCACTTAATCCTTATAACAATCCTTTGAAGTAGGCAACTGGTCTTGCCTCATTTAATACAGTAGAAAGCAAAGATCAGAAAGGTTAAATGACTTGCCAAATAGAGTTAGTAAGTAATGAAGTAAGAGTTTGATTCTAAAAATCTATTATTTCTGAATAACTTGTTGAAATAAAGTCACACTGTATTTACAATCAACAAATCTGTCTGGGCAACAGAACAGGCATCATCTATCTGGGTGATCTTGGACGAGCCACCTAATTTCCCAATACCCCAAGAAGGATAAAAAACATTTTCAAAGTGCAGTTGTGAAAACTAAATACATTTACATAAAGTACATACAAGGACCTGATAGAGTAGGTGCTCAGGCTATAATTTTCAGCCCTTTCTATATGCATCTGAATTTAGGTGTGGCTTTAGAGAGACTCTAGGCCCACATTTAGAAACAGAAACCCAGAATGGAAAATGGATTTCTCTAAAGTAATAATATTAATTAATAGGCCTTAGGATCCTGTTAAATTATAAAGATGAACGAGGAATCACTTTGAAGCCAAGTGTGAGAAAGAATTTCTTCATATACCAAATTTAGTAGATGCCAAATATAACTGTCATTTATTTGTACCTCAAGGAGAAAGCTGAAGACAAATAAAAGCCATCAAACACCACCTTCTCTCCTAATCAGTCTTTTGGCCCCTTTGTAACTAATCTTTACATTTAATAAAACTAAAAAAACTTAAGGGATTCCCTCACTAAATCCTCTTTTATTCATTAGTGCTATTGACATACTAGATTTCTTTCCATTTGTCTCTGAATTTGTCTTCCTTATGCTGTTGAGTCCTGGAATTGCAGGTCTTATGACATGAGTGATGAAGCTCATAATAATGATTAGTGGTCACAGTAGTGGCTATTATTTACTTAGCAGGTTTCCTGGTACATTTTGTCTATTAGTTCTTTAATGTGCAACAACCTATTAGGTCGGTACCATTTTTATCTCTATTTGCATAAAATGAAAGCATAGAGAGATTAAGAAACGTGTCCGTAGCCCCACTATTGGTAAGAAGACTTCAATCCAGCACCAGTCCAGTTGAAAATCATTCCAGGGTTGTGCTCCCCGGGAGCAAACGTCATCCTGTTTATGGAAGAGGAAAGGACTTCCACGGGTTCCAGTATTCTCCTTAAAGTACTCCTTTTTGGTAGAGAATCAGTATCACTATATTCTTTTAAAAGTTCTTTGATTGCAAAGTCAAATTGATATATTTGTAAAATCCTCTTTAAGATGTCAAGAAAATCTGACTTAAATATTTTTAAGTCTGTATATATTTAACTCTCCCCTTTTCCAGGATGCAACACAATGAAAATTAAACTTCATTTCTCTTCACTGTTGCAAATCGCAACCATTGAGAACGGCATCTCTCATCGGTTACAATAAATGGGCCTGGCCTGACAATGTTATCTATAAATTATGACAGTTTTAGAAAGTAAATATTGGTTATTACACAAGTGATTCCTTGTAACTGATTCATTATAAAATAATTCCACTTTAATAATGCATAAACATAGAGAATAAAAACATCACAAAAACTGCAGCTCAAAGGTTTTTCTTGCTCCCCCTCTTCTTCTATCAAAGACATGACTTACAGAAATCATATCAGAATCAGTTCTCTAGTTTTCTGTTGATTTGCCTTCAGCCTTATGGCAATTCCACTTCCCCTCATCTGGGCAGCACGTCGGGCTCAGATTCGAAAGACTAACAGAGGAGCCTTCAGAGCTGGGCGGACAGATGACCTTCCAAACTGAGCTTGCCGTATGGTGGAGATGAAAGGGGCCCTTCCTTTCCTAGGCTTGGTCCCTGTCACTCTCTGTCTTGTAACCCAAGGGCTTTAAAAGCCCCCACAACCTCCTAAGTCCAGACAAACAACTCTGCTTTGAGTTGTGCCCGTCTTGCACCCAAAGTCACTTTCCCTTTTATGTAGAAGAGAGTGGGAAGATTGGACCCATAGGTTCCACCTGTACTCCAACACATTTCTGGTCCCTGTTGTCACTTGGATTTGGAAAACAGTCTCTGAGAATGTGACTGCATATAACTTCCCAAATGTCAGTGTGAAGCAAGTTTGCAAGTTTCCAGGAGCTGTAAGACCTTATCTTGTCAGTGTCCTATGTCTTCACCGATTGCAATGGCACAGGGACCTTTTTAAATTGTTATCATAGAGTTTGCTGTGCATGTTGGTCTGCAAGTCAAGAAAAGGCCAAAATAATTATCTTAGGATATCAAAGTACTTGTCAACCTCCTTTGTTTGCCTTATTTTCTTCCCAGCGTTCATCACCTGAAATGATGCTAAGTAGCAAGTTACTTGACTTGCTTCATAGTCCACCTTCCCTACCAGAAGGTAAACTACATGACAGCCAGGACTTTGTCTGGTCTGCTGACTGCTGCATTCCCAGTGGTGTTTCTCCCATCACAGACACCTGATTGGAATAAAAGAATGTGCATAGTATGCATGTATGAATACGTGCACAGCATCGGCCACACAAATGGTTCTTTGACATCCAGGATCAGCAGGAATGATTCGCAAAAACGAAGCAGGAAGAGTTAAAGAGCTAGACTCCATGTATTCACTGGGACATTGAAAGTTGCTGTCATTGTGGAGAGGGCTGTGGCTATGACAGCGGTACCAGCAGTGCCCTTGACATCCCAGGGAACTAGGGAAAATGTTGGCTTCTTGGCCCTGGGTATTGGCAGCTCCAGAAGGACAATAATGCCATCAGTCAGTATCAGTGGGCATCAGTAGGAAGCAGGCATGACCATGATGAGCAGAGCAAGTGAGGTAGAAAACAAAAGCACTGATTCTAAATTTCCAACTCTGACCACTCTAAATTTCTCCTAGACCCATCTGGAAGGAATCAAGACAATTTAGAGTTCCTTCAGAGTATATAGGTTGGTGCCATAGAAATATGATTTTGCATTATTATTATTATATTATTATTATTAATTATTATTTTCTACTCTAACAACTGCCTGAAACCACAATGATTACATATTTTTTTATTTAAGCTTTTTTATTTAAACATATAATGTAACCCCACCACCCTCTCCCAACCCTTCTCCCCCTCCACCCCTCTCAGTTTGTTTTATGACATTAAGAGTCTCTTCTGGTTTGTCTCCCTCCCGATCCCATCTTGTTTCATTTTTTCTTTTCCTACCACCTTAACCCCCCCCCCCGTTGCATCTCCACTTCCTCATATCAGGGAGATCATGTGATAGTTGTCTTTCTCCAGTTGACTTATTTCGCTAAGCATAATACGCTCTAGTTCCATCCATGTCGTCGCAAATGGTAAGATTTCATTTCTTTTGATGGCTGCATAGTATTCCATTGTATATATATACTACCTCTTCTTTATGCATTCATCTGTTGATGGACATCTAGGTTCTTTCCATAACTTGGCTATTGTGGACATTGCTCCTATAAACATTTGGGTACACGTGCCCCTTTGGATCACTACGTTTGTATCTTTAGGGTAAATACCAAGTAGTGCAATTGCTGGGTCATACAGTAGCTCTATTTTCAATTTTTTGAGGAACCTCCATGCTGTTTTCCAGATTGGTTGCACCAGCTTGCATTCCCACCAACAGTGTAGGAGGGTTCCCCTTTCTCCACATCCTCGCCAGCATCTGTCATTTCCTGACTTGTTCATTTTAGCCATTCTGACTGGTGTGAGGTGGTATCTCATTGTGGTTTTGATTTGTATTTCCCTGATGCCCAATGATGTGGAGCACTTTTTCATGTGTCTGTTGGCTATCTGGATGTCTTCTTTGCAGAAATGTCTGTTCATGTCCTCTGCCCATTTCTTGATTGGATTATTTCTTCTTTGGGTGTTGAATTTGCTAAGCTCTTTGTAGATTTTGGATACTAGCCCTTTATCTGATATGTCCTTTGCAAATATCTTCTCCCACTCTGTCAGTTGTCTTTTGGTTTTGTTGACTGTTTCCTTTGCTGTGCAAAAGCTTTTGATCTTGATGAAGTCCCAATAGTTCATTTTTTCCCTTGCTTCCTTTGCCTTTGGCGTTGTTCCTAGGAAGAAGTTGCTGCAGCTGAGGTTGAAGAGGTTGCTGCCTGTGTTCTCCTCAAGGATTTTGATGGATTCCTTTCTCACGTTGAGGTCCTTCATCCATTTTGAGTCTATTTTCATGTGTGGTGTAAGGAAATGGTCCAACTTCATTTTTCTGCATGTGGCTGTCCAATTTTCCCAACACCATTTGTTGAAGAGGATGTCTCTTTTCCATTGGATATTCTTTCCTGCTTTGTCAAAGATTAGTTGACCATACAGTTGAGGGTCTATTTCTGGGCTCTCTATTCTGTTCCATTGATCTATGTGTCTGTTTTTTGTGCCAGTACCATACTGTCTTGATGATGACAGCTTTGTAGTAGAGCTTGAAGTCTGGAATTGTGATGCGACCAACTTTGGCTTTCTTTTTCAATATTCCTTTGGCTATTCGAGGTCTTTTCTTGTTCCATATAAATTTTAGGATTATTTGTTCCATTTCTTTGAAAAAATTGGATGGGATTTTGATAGGAATTGCATTAAATGTGTAGATAGCTTTAGGTAGCATAGACATTTTCACAATATTTATTCTTCCAATCCATGAGCATGGAACATTTTTCCATTTCTTTGTGTCTTCCTCAATTTCTTTCATGAGTACTTTATAGTTCTCTGAGTATAGATTCTTTGCCTCTTTGGTTAGGTTTATTCCTAGGTATCTAATGGTTTTGGGTGTAATTGTAAATGGGATTGACTCCTTAATTTCTCTTTCTTCTGTCTTGCCGTTGGTGTAAAGAAATGCAACTGATTTCTGTGCATTGATTTTATATCCTGACAGGATATAAAAGTTTTATATCCTGTCAGGATATAAAAGTATTCCTGTACAGTATTGTACAGGAATACTGAATTCCTGTACAAGCTCTAGCAGTTTTTGAGTGGAGCTTTTTGGGTTTTCCACATATAGTATCATATCATCTGCAAAGAGCGATAGTTTGACTTCTTCGTTGCCGATTTGGATGCCTTTAATTTCTTTTTATTGTCTGATTGCTGAGGCTAGGACTTCTAGTACTATGTTGAATAGCAGTGGTGATAACAGACATCCCTGCCGTGTTCCTGACCTTAACGGAAAAGCTCTTAGTTTTTCTCCATTGAGAATGATACTTGCAGTGGGGTTTTCATAGATGGCTTTGATAATATTGAGGTATTTGCCTTCTATCCCTACACTTTGAAGAGTTTTGATCAGGAAGGGATGTTGCACTTTGTCAAATGCTTTTTCAGCATCTACTGAGAGTATCATATGGTTCTTGTTCTTTCTTTTGTTAATGTATTGTATCACATTGATTGATTTGCAGATGTTGAACCAACCCTGCTGCCCTGGAATAAATCCCACATGGTCGTGGTGAATAATCCTTTTAATGTACTGTTGGATCCTATTGGCTAGTATTTTGGTGAGAATTTTCGCATCTGTGTTCAACAAGGATATTGGTCTGTAATTCTCTTTCTTGATGGGATCCTTGTCTGGTTTGGGGATCAAGGTGATGCTGGCCTCATAAAATGAGTTTGGAAGTTTTCCTTCCATTTCTATTTTTTGGAACAGCTTCAGGAGAATAAGAATTAATTCTTCTTTAAATGTTTGGTAGAATTCCCCTGGGAAGCCATCTGGCCCTGGGCTTTTGTTTATTTGGAGATTTTGGATGACTGTTTCAATCTCCTTACTGGTTATGGGCCTATTCAGGTTTTCTATTTCTTCCCGGTTCAGTTTTGGCAGTTTATATGTCTCTAGGAAAGCATCCATTTCTTTCAGATTGTCAAATTTGTTGGCATAGAGTTGCTCATAATATGTTCTTATGATTGTTTGTCTTTCTTTGGTGTTGGTTGTGATCTCTCCTCTTTCATTCATGATTTTATTTATTTGGGTCCTTTCTCTTTTCTTTTGGATAAGTCTGGCCAGGGGTTTATCAATCTTATTAATTCTTTCAAAGAACCAGCTCCTAGTTTCATTGATTTGTTCTAGTGTCTTTTTGGTTTCTAGTTCATTGATTTCTGCTTTGGTCTTTATTATTTCTCTTCTCCTTCTGGGTTTAGGCTTTCTTTGTTGTTCTTTCTCGAGCTCTGTTAGGTGTAGGGTTAGGTTGTGTATTTGAGACCTTTCCTGTTTCTTGAGATAGGCTTGTATCATTATATATTTTCCTCTCAGGACTGCCTTTACTGTGTCCCACAGATTTTGGACCGTTGTGTTTTCATTATCATTTGTTTCCATGGTTTTTTTCAATTCTTCTTTAATTTCCTGGTTGACCCATTCATTCTCTAGAAGGATGCTGTTGAGTCTCCATGTATTTGTGCTCTTTCCAAATTTCCTCTTGTGATTGAGTTCTAGCTTCAGAGCATTGTGGTCTGAAAATATGCAGGGAATGATCCCAATCTTTTGATACCTGTTGAGACCTGATTTATGACCCAGGATGTGATCTATTCTGGAGAATGTTCCATGGGCACTAGAGAAGAATGTGTATTCTGTTGCTTTGGGATGGAATGTTCTGAATATATCTGTGATGTCCATCTGCTCCAGTGTGTCATTTAAGACCTTTATTTCCTTGTTGATCTTTTGCTTGGATGATCTGTCCATTTCAGTGAGGGGTGTGTTAAAGTCTCCTACTATTATTGTATTCTTGTCAATGTGTTTCTTTGATTTTTTTATTAATTGGTTTATATAGTTGGCTGCTCCCATGTTAGTGGCATAGATATTTAAAATTGTTAGGTCTTCTTGTTGGACAGACCCTTTGAGTATGATATAGTGTCCTTCCTCATCTCTTATTATAGTCTTTGGCTTAAAATCTAATTGATCTGATATAAGGATTGCCACCCCAGCTTTCTTCTGATGTCCATTAGCATGGTGAATTGTTTTCCACCCCCTCACTTTCAATCTGGAGGTGTCTTCAGGTCTAAAATGAGTTTCTTGTAGGCAGCATATGGATGGGTTTTGGTTTTTTATCCATTCTGAAACCCTGTGTCTTTTGATTGGGGCATTTAGCCCATTTACATTCAGGGTAACTACTGAGAGATATGAATTTAGTGCCATTGTATTGCCTGTATGGTGATTGTTACTGTATATTGTCTCTGTTCCTTTCTGATAATACTTTTAGGGTCTCTCTTTGCTTAGAGGACCCCTTTCAATATTTCCTGTAGAGCTGGTTTGGTGTTTATAAACTCTTTCAGTTTTTGTTTGTCCTGGAAGCTTTTTATCTCTCCTTCTATTTTCAATGATAACCTAGCTGGATAAAGTATTCTTGGCTGCATGTTTTTCTCGTTTAGTGCTCTGAATATATCATGCCAGTTCTTTCTGGCCTGCCAGGTCTCTGTGGATAAGTCTGCTGCCAATCTAATATTTTTACCATTGTATGTTACAGACTTCTTGTCCCGTGCTGCTTTCAGGATTTTCTCTTTGTCGCTAAGACTTGTCAATTTTACTATTAGATGGCGGGGTGTGGACCAATTCCTATTGATTTTGAGGGGTGTTCTCTGCACCTCCTGGATTTTGATGTTTGTTCCCCTTGCTATATTAGGGAAATTCTCTACAATAATCCTCTCCAGTATACCTTTTTCTCCTATTTCTCTTTCTTCTTCTTCTGGAATCCCAATTATTCTAATGTTGTTTCATCTTATGGTATCACTTATCTCTCGAATTCTCCCCTTGTGGTCCAGTAGTTGTTTGTCTCTCTTTTGCTCAGAAGATCATTTGGTCTTCTATATCACTAATTCTTTCTTCTGCCTCATTTATCCTAGCAGTAAGAGCCTCCATTTTTTATTGCACCTCATTAATAGCTTTTTTTTATTTCAACTTGATTAGATTTTAGTTCTTTTATTTCTCCAGAAAGGGCTTTTATTTCTCCGGACAGGGTTTCTCTCATATCTTCCATGTCTTTTTCAAGCCCGGCTAGAACCTTGAGAATCGTCGTCCTGAATTCCAGATCTGACATATTACCAATGTCTGTAATATGTCCAGATCTGACATATTACCAATGTCCCTAGCCTTTGGTCCTGCCTCCTATTCTTTTTTTTGTGGTGAGCTTTTCCGCCTTGTCATTTTGTCCAGATACGAATCCACTGTTCTCCTTGTTAAGTGAACTTGGTCTTGGCTGGATTTCTTGTTGATCTTCTGGGGGAGGGGCCTGTTGTAGTGATTCTCAAGTGTCTCTGCCCCAGGCGGAATTGCACCGCCCTTACCAGGGGCCGGGCTAAGTAATCCTCTCAGGTTCGCTTTCGGGAGCTTTTGTTCCCTGATTGCTTTCCACGGAATTCCGGAGGACGAGAATGAAAATGGCGGCCTCCCAATCTCCGGTTCAGAGGAGCCAAGAGCTAGGGGCCCCAGTCTTCAGTGCGCCTTCAGAGAAAAGCGCTTAATCACTCCCGTCTCCCCAGCCTCCAGCCGCACTTGGAGAAAATCCCGTGCAATCAGTCCCGTCTCACTGGCTTTTGGCTGTGCTCCAAGCTCACCCAGCCTTTGACCAAGCATCTCTGTCTCTGGCAAAGTCCCACCTGGAGTCTCTGAACCCCGTAGATCCCTGAGCTCTCCCAGGTTGGAGTCTCCCCGGATCTTGTGGGGACCCCTCGCACAGAGCACCAGCCCGTGTCCCAGACCACGGCTCTAGGAAACCCCGAGTTGAGAGCTCATTCCTCGGCTCTGTCTCTGCAGCCGGCTTCCCCGCTCTAATACCTGTGAGCTCTGCGACACTCAGACACCCCTGATGCTTCTGTGATCCCGCAGGACCTGAGTCCATGCTGTCCCCATGAGGTCTTCACCCCAGTTTAGCTTCTGGAGCGATGTCCCTCCATGGAACAGACTTTTAAAAGTCCTGATTTTGTGCTCTGTTGTTCTGCCACTTGCCAGGAGCCGGCCCCTCCCCCCAGGGTCTATCTTCCTGCCTCTTGGATTCACTTCTCCGCTGGTCCTACATTTTAGAAAGTGGTCGATTTTCTGTTTCTAGAATTGTTGTTTTTCTTCTCTTCGATCTCCTGTTGGATTCGTAGGTGTTCGGAATGGTTTGATAGGCTATCTTGCTGATCTCCTGCTGCCTGATGTCGTCTCAGCCTGCTAGTTCTCCGCCATCTTGACTCCTTCCCCTATATTTTGTTTTTAAAATGGTGTATGGGGGGATGCTTGGGTGGCTCAGTGGGTTAAGCCGCTGCCTTCAGCTCAGGTCATGGTCCTAGGGTCCTGGGATCGAGTCCCGTGTTAGGCTCTCTGCTCGGCAGGGAGCCTGCTTCTCCCCTCCCCTCTCTGCCTACTTGTGTGATCTCTGTCTGCCAAATAAATAAATAAAATCTTTTTAAAAAATTGCTTTAAAAAAATAAAATGGTGTATGGGGAGAGATACTAAAGGCTGAGTAAGCAGAAATTACTCTTTGTGCAGAAAAGAAGACCAAGTGGGGCCAAGGAGCAGTAATCTTTCTTTGTGAAGGCAGATGTCATAACCCAACAATTGATTGGACAAAAAGAAAGTTGGTGACCTACAGTAAACTGGTACCAGGAATCACAGCTAAGTGTCGATGTGGTAGATCACAGCCCTGGAATGATCCATGACATTCTTGGGAGAGCACCCAAGTGCAAAATTTGGCTGCTGTCTCGGAGACCACAGAGAAACTAAGAGGAGGCAGAGAAGTCTTCTGCCAGGATGGAATAAGGAAAATAGAAAATGAAAGATGAGATCTGAGCGAGGTTTGGGCTGGGGGATGCAGATTACATAAGCCAGGACTTTTAGGCCATAATAAAAAGTTGTGATTTTATTTTGTGTGAATGGGAAGCCTCTGGGGAGTCCACAAGAGAAAAGTGACATTTAAAAGAATCACTCAGACCGCCAAGGAGGGCAAGAACAAAAGCAGAGAGCCGGGAATAATCTTCAATTAGAGCAGCAGCAGTCAACAGTGAGAAAGAGCTCAATTTCTGAAACTATTTTGAACGTAGAGAAAACAAAACTTGCTAATGGCTTAGATGTGTAGTGCAAAAGAGATAGTACAGAGCCTGACACCAAAGAGTTTTTGGCCTGAGTAATTGCAAGGATGGGACTGCCATTTGCTGTGAAGGGGAAAGCAGGGGAAGAGCAAATCTGGGCATAAAAATTAAAGTTCCTGGGGCACCTGGGTGGCTCAGTCATTAAGTGTCTACCTTTTGCTCAGATCATGATCCCAGGGTCCTGGGATTGAGCCCCACATCAGGATCCATGCTCGGCAGGAAGCCTGTTTCTCCCTCTCCCACTCCCCTTGCTTATGTTTCCTCTCTCACTGTGTCCTTCTCTGTCAAATAAATAAAATATTAAAAAAAAGAAGTTCCTATTTGGTAGAGCTACTTGACATCCAAGAAGAGATAACAGTTGGTACTTTTGACACATGAATCTGCAATTCGAGGAGTGGTCTGAACTAGGGTAATCACCATATAGCCAGGATTTAAAGCCACAGACTGGATGAAATCACTTTGGAGATGAGTGTAGATGAAGAAGATGCCCAATGGCCAAGCCATTAGAACTCCAACATGCAGAGGTCAGAAAGATGAGGAAGATCCAGAGAAGGCTGGAAACAAACTGCCAGAGGGTAGAAGGAGAAATTATAGTATCATTTAGTCAAGCATATGTGTTCCAATAAAGAGACAGAAGATGGAAGCAGGGGAAGGAAGGCAGAAGAAAAAGAAGGAGGAAGGAGGGAAGGAAAGCAAGAAGGTAAAATTAGCTTTCTAGGTAGTGGAACAGTGGGCATTTTCATTTTCTTGTATTTTTCTGACTATATTTTTTGTTGTTTTTTAAGCTTCTCATAGAGAAATTTTTTTAAAAAATAAGAATTTTTATTATAAAATTAAAGAATACATTGATTTTGGGGTGCCTGGGTGGTGTGGTCGGTTGGGCACCTGACTCTTGGTTTCCGCTCTGGTAGTGATCTCGGAGTCAAAGGATCCGGGCCCCCATCTAGCTCTACACTTGACGTGGAGTCTGCTTGGGATTCTCACTCTCGCTCTGCCCTTCCCACTTTTATTCTCTCTAAAAATGGATACATAGATCTTTAAAAGGAAAAAAATGAATACATTGATTTTAAGTACTTTAAGAGCTATAAGAGATGAAAATTGGGACTTCTCCAGGCTTGAAAGTGATTTTTGTTTAAGATTTTATTTATTATTTTGACACACACACACATACACACACACACACACACACACACACACACACACAGAACAAGCAGGGGGAGCAGCAGAGGAAGAGGGAAGAGCAAGCTCCCTGCTGAGCAGAGGTCCACATGGAGCTCAATCCCAGGACCCTGAGATCATGACCTGATCCAAAGGCAGATGCTAACTAGCTGAGCCACCCAGGTGCCCTGAAAGTGATTGTCTTAAACATATTAAAGTACTCATGGCATTCCTGGAAAGAGCATGAGTGAAGAGACTGTGGGCCCAGCCACTGGGGATGGGGTCCCTAAGCTGTGCTGTATGTGCTAAGGCTATGAAGAGCTAGACTGGCTTTTTTAGAAAGTGGGCTGGAAGCCAGAAAGCAAAAACAAAAAGAGAGAATATAAGGTGACCTCTAGAGCAGCGGAGGCTAAGAGACAAACCGTCAAAAGGACCTAGACTCAAGGATAAGAGCAACAGTTTACAGAAGTGCGTGAGGTAGGAGCAGAAACCTCGTGGAGCATCTACTCTGTGGCCGCTACATTTGAGACTAGGAGGAGGAGCCTGAGACCCCCAGGGAGCTGAAAATAAAGCCTACACAACAGGAGACAGAGTCCGACTTCCAAGAAGAGTCCTATCTGATGGCATCATTAGAGATCCCGAGATCAAGCCATGACCAAAGTTATCCTTGGATATTTCAGCTACCAGCCAATAAACTTCCTGTGTTTTAGAAAGTTTGAATTGAAAGTCTGATTGAACCCCAATCCTTCACCGACACAAAAGTCCTGACAGAATAATGACATTAAAATCTAAATCTGTATCTTCTAGCAGTAGACCCTTATACGGAGCCTTTAGTTTTGAAGTCAGACGTGAGGGGAATGTTGTAAGGTAGATAAAGTGAATGTTTAACACAGACTCCTTTCCAAGCATTTTACAGATTTTATCTCATTTAATTACCCCAGCAATCCCATGAGGCTGGTGATGTTATTACCATTATTAATTTCATGTTATAAGTGAAAACCTCAAGAGAGGGGAGAAAACTTGCCCAACTCCACACCATGTGAATGACGACCAACAACAGAAAGTCCCAGAGAGTCCCTCAAAGAGGGCTGACTCCTGAATAACAGCTTCTAATTTCTGTCTTTGGTTTATCCTCAACAGCATAACATCTCCAGATTATGTAGCATTATATTCTAGACAATAAATTTTAACCTCCAGTCAACTTAGCTCTCTTCCCAAACATTATATTTTATTTAGATTTTAATAAAATGTGGAGGGGGAAAAAAAACCCTTATGTTTTATCCATTCCATCCAGACCCTGCAGTAAAAAATCAAAGTGTGCCATGAATGAATTCTCCCTTTTGATTTTTCAAAGCCATTTTCTCTCAAGGTAACACCAAAAATGGGATGTTTCTTTCAGTTTCTAATGAAAAATTCATAGAATCCATGGCTCTTCTATTCACAAATGGTTTTGTGAAAGCACAAAGGCAGAAATCATGTTTCCTTAGAGAAGCACCAAAAGAAGTCTCCAGTTAGACAAGGTATGCCTTCCATTCCTTCCATTTAAATCCATTTTCTTTACTCAGCTTTCTCACAAACCTGAACTAAACTTCAACTTTCAAACAAAATTGTGGAAAATCTTCCTTGGCTTTTAGTTTAAAATGTTTCACCAGAGACTCCACAAGGTCAATATGATGAAGGTATTTGGCTTGAACCATTGCTCGTGGTCCATTAAAGTTAGTCTGCTGTTTGAAAACTGCTTTTTGTGTTTATGAATTCATTTTGCAAAGCCTCAGAAACTATACCTTTTAAGTTGCCTCAGGTTTCAGATACATATAAAACTTTGTTAATTGAAATAGTAAACTACCCAGATCATAAATAAAGAGCTGGGAGTTATACTGATTATTATATACACACAACTAAGAAACTGGAGTCTCCAAACTGAGCTGATCAGGACAAAAGTACAAAGTTTTAAAATGCTTTACTATAGCTTCCCAAATAAAATTTTGGAAGAGGCATGAAAAAAAATATGGGAGAAATAGGAGCCTACTATATTACCAGAGGTTCAAGCCATTTCCAGACAGAAATCTGTAGACCAATGTGGACTCTATAGACTCTATAGACAATAGATACTGTCAGAGTTTCTTTGAACCTGCAAATCCTGAAATTGCTACAGCCTCTGAGTAATATGGGACATATAAGTGTGAGGCTTGTTGAAGGATCTGGACTATAGACAGAAATCTGCGTTATCAGCATATAGATGGTATGTGGAACTGGATATTACATACTAAGTCGGTGGGAGAGAGGAGTCTAGAAGATAGGAGAGGGGGGAGGTGGGGAAACTGGGGGTGAGTGGGTGGGGGATCACAAAGGAAAGAACCTAACAGTTAGCCAACCAATAAGATTGTTGCAACAGAGATTCAAATGATGTCTCTTCACATTAAACTCTAAAAATAACTTTCCAGATTCTCTAAGTCAAGCTATTTAAAGAATGATGGTACTGAGTATAACAGCATCTTTTAAAAATCATCTGCAGCTTAACTAAATTGATTCTTTAAATCATTTGGATGTATTGATGACCATGTTAACATTTACAGCAGGCAAAAGCTCTGGAAAGTTTAAGAAAAATCTTTTGTTCATGTTCTGAATAAACAACACTAATTGCTTAATATATTTGCCTCAAAGACTGGTCCTGGAATACAGCAAAGTTAGTGTTAATTTTTATGTTTTTCCCATTTAGCAAATAAGCTTGAATCCTATCACCCCTTTCACACCACAGATCCCAACTCAGTCACTGCTCTCCTCTGAGGTTAGTAACTCATAGTTAGTCCTCTGAAGTAAAGCACAAGGGGCAGAACAAGAAGTGAGTTCTTAAATGCTTTTTATTTACTCTTTGTCAGTCATTAGTCAATATTCTGTGTCTTATTTTCATAGTGTTGATAAAACAGAAATCTATGTCTGAAAACCTGTTTGTTTTTCCTAATCTTGTTTGGAAATTTATTTCCCTGTTCATGTCTCTTTTTCTTTCTTCTCCCACTAGCATTCAGTGGCTTACAAACTATTGTCAATTTTAGCTTCAAAATAGCTCTTGATCTTTCTCCTTTTTATCCCCACTGATACGACCTTATTTTTAATGCACTTTTATTTCAATTGATGTATAATTAATAAACAATAAGATGCTCGGATCCTAAGTATAAGTCCCCAAGTAATCTCCACCCCAACCAAAATGCAGAACATTTCCATCACTCCCTCATGCACATTTCCGGGTCATCTCACCCTCAGCCTCATTTTTGAGGTAACCACTGCTCTGATCATCCTTACCACAGATTAGCTTAACCTATTCTAGAATCTCAAACAGATGGAATCATGCAGTGTTTATTTCTTTTTGTCTGATTTCTTCCACTTGACACAATGTTTTGAGGTTCATCTATTCTGCTAATACTAATGCTAATATTCTGCTAATACTATAAAGAAATTTGTTCTTTATATTGCTAAATAATGTCCCATTGTCTGAATATACTACACTTTGTTTAATCTCCTGTTGATGAGTATTTAAACTATATTTTGAAGCTATGGTAAACCAGTGCTATGAGCATTTTCATACAAGTCTTTTTGTTTTTACTTCTCGTGGGTAAATACCTAGCAGTGAAAGTGCTTGTTCATGACCTCATTTAAGTCCTCATCATTGCCAATCTGGATCAGAGAAACTGTGTCCTAAAGGATAGTCCTATTTCAGTCTTCTCGCACCCTGTGGTAGACAGAATAGTGGCCTCCTAAAGCTGTCCAAGTCCTACACCTGTAAATGTGCTACCTGAAATGATAAAGGGCACTTTGCAGATGAGATTAAATGAAGATTCTTCAGATGGAGAGATTATCCTGGATTATCCACGGGTGCCCAATATGATCACAAGTGTCCTTATGAAAGGGAGACATGACGGTCAGTGAGAAAGCAAGACGTCTGAAGGTACTACACTGCTGAATTTTGAAGATGGAGAAAAGGAACACAAGTTGAGGAATGCAGGCCCTCTCCAGAACTGAAAAAGGCACGGAAACCAATTCCCTCCTAGAGCTTCCAGAAGAAACACAGTCCTGTCAACACTCTGACTTTAGGGCTTTTGACCTCCAGAACTGTAAGGCAATAAAACTGTATTGTTTCAAATTACTAATTTTGTGGCCATCTGTTATAACAGACATGGGAAACATTCACATTCCTCAAACCCTTTCTATTTATTTATTCTGATCCTTCTGCCATCAGAAGGATCATTTTTTACTTGAAAACTGGATTTTCTTCTTTCCTTGCTTATTTTTTTTCTTCAGGATCAAATCAGAACTCTGGCATATTGCATAAAGCTCCTTAGGGTCAGGCCCTACCTCTCTATCCAGACTCATTGACCACCACTCTCTCTAAGAGTACTCTGCTCCCTTTTTGGCATATTGTTCTTGATTTTGCAACATTCTATACTCTTTCCAGAATCTGTGACTCTCTTTGCAGAGCCTATAAACCTCTACTGTGACATTTTCATAATATATTATGATTGTTCCCTTGAAAATCTGACTCCAAGAAGTGTATGAGCTTCTTGTGGACAAGGGTCATGTCTTTCCATTGGAATACTCCTGTTATCTAGTAAACAGTAAGAAATCACTCAGAGTTAATGAATAAATGAATGGACTATATAATTAAAATCTCCATAATCATAATGCAAATACAATTTTCCAGTTAACATTTATATACATTTTATTGTCTTAAATCTTGCCAATATTCTCATTTATCGTTTTGTGTTTCTTTAATGTATTCTTAGATATTTAAAGGTGATTTTTATTGTTTTAACAATCAATAAAATGCTAACAAAAGAGATTTCTCTCTTTGTGAAAAAAAGTACATTCTTAAAGTGCTTTGGACCGTATACTTAAAAAAAAAACAACTCTCAAATGAAAAATTTGCTAGTATATGATTATTTTCATAGTACTCTTACACACTCACGCACACACACATGCACACACACACATATCTTGTGTCATAATCTACAAGTTTCTGAAATTGACTCTATAATCATGGATGTTCATTTAACGTCCTTGGGAGTTTGCACTGAATGAAGGGTACTTCTAGTCCTTTTCTTTGTTTTTTAGGATTTTATTTATTTATTTGACAGAAAGAGATGGAACACAAGCAGGGGGAGTGGGAGAGGGAAAAGCAGGCCTACTGCTGAGCAGGGAGCCCAATGCAAGGCTCCGTCCCAAGACCCTGAGATCATGACCTGAGCCAAAGGCAGATGCTTAATAATTGAGCCACCCAGACAGCCCTACTTCTACTTCAGGACAAGCCTGTGATTTCTCTCTCTGTAGCTGGGCTTCCTCCAAGGAGGATGAGAGACTGGAGAGAAGCTGGGAGGACACAAGGACAATGGACCCCACAATTCCTCTGGCACAGAAAGCCGAGTCCTCCCAGTGGCATTTGAAGGCAGAGAACTACAGAGCTTGGGTAAAGCAACAGGTTCCCAGATTGATATGTCATTTGAACCTCTTACCCTGAAATGCCTGAAATGTCCCCACTTGGAGAATTGTGTGCTTTTTAATAATCCCAGGTGGAATCTCTTGTAGTAGACTTCCTTATACCCCGCTCCCCTTTTTAGCGTATACAAAACAATACCTTTCTTTTAGAGCAGTAAATTCTTTTTAAAGGCTTGTAATCCATTATGAAGGGATACACTTGGATGATATGTAACAAATAACTTCTCAAGCTATGTAACCAAAACAAATAAGGAAAGAAAAAAAAAAAAGGTGGCACGTGGTGTGTAAGTTTTCATTAGCCTCCAAATGAGCATCTGTTTATGGTCGAGACTCTGCCAAGTCACCTGTTCCCGGCACGATCGGCATGGCAAACAGGTTCGGATGTCTTAATAGCAGAGGCAACATTCAACTATCCTAAGTCTCCACAGTAAACCCCTTAACATCACAACCCAGCACAGAGCACCACATGCGCCCCCTCATGGATAAACTGCCTCACCAGAAGGCATTTTCACAAATAATACAAAATGAAAATGATGATGATTACAATTTATTAAACAAATATGGGTGCCATCCAGAGCTTTAGCATTGGCTGAGCTGATTCACATGGACCCGGGGCTGCACTGGGCACCTCGTTACACACCAGAGATACTGCTCCCAATCCCCCAAGATTGCCACCTGTAATTTATTCCTATAATGAAGAACAATGATAAGTTCTTCCCTACCTTTCCCATGGCGCCAGGGTTTTGTGGATATTAACAAAATAAAATCCATTTCTTTCTTTCTGTATCAAAAATAGCCCTTAAGGGGTGCCTGGGTGGCTCAGTGGATTAAGCCTCTGCCTTTGGCTCGGGTCATGATCTCAGGGTCCTGGGATGGAGGCCCGCATCGGGCTCTCTGCTCAGCAGGAAGCCTGCTTCCTCCTCTCTCTCTGCCTGCCTCTCTGCCTACTTGTGATCTCTCTCTGTCAATTAAATAAATAAAATCTTTTTAAAAAATAGCCCTTAAAATAGAATTTTCTGGGTCAAATTTCTCACTTAAACTCTCCCAGTCCATAAGACTTTTCAGAAAGAAACTCCAAAAATTAGGTGTTTGCCCAATCTAGCTACCTCTAGGTGACCACAGCTTTACCAGCTTCTCAGATGCTGTAATCTTCTTCAGTCTCAGGACCTTATTTCTAATTTATTGAAATCTAGAGGCCAAAGGCAACACAGAGCCAGATCTTATTATAAAAACTTCCTTACCTTGTCCAAAAATTTGGAAAAGACCTGCCTGTGAAGAATGTGTTCACAGAGAAAACAGCTGCCCTCTGCTCAGGCCCCTGCAATACTCATACCACTCATGTCACTCCAACCCTTCTTCTCTCCTGACCACATCTGCAGCTGACCAGAGGGAATGAGCCCCAGGCTGCCCCACCCCAAATACATAACCTGCCTCAAGCTCTCCTCCCTCATAACCCCAACCATCACACTCTGGCTTCCTGAAATCAAAAAATATATACATGCTGTTTTTGATCGCATCCATCCCTCTTCTTACTTACAACTTCTGGGAGTGACCCTCTTAAAATATAAATCAAATAATTCTTTTGTTTAAAACCAATAGCTCTAAAGTGTACCTAGAATAATGTCCAAACTCTGTCTCACAGACTCTCTCTCCTCTCCATTTCCGACCACAGCCTCCCTACTAGCTTACAGGCACACATGTATGCACACACCATCCATGCTTTCATGCACACACACATACACACAAAGCCCTTGCATGACTGGCTCCTTCCATCTTTCAGATCTTTGCTCCTCAACATCACCACTCAGAGAAAACTGTGGTATGCAGAATAATGACCCCCCAAAACATCTACAGCCTAATTCCTGGGACCTGGGAATATGTAAGGTTACCTGATGAAGGAGAATTATGACTGCAGATAGATCGAGGTTGTTACTTAACTGACTTAAAATAAAGATATTAGCCATCAGGGAAATGTAAATCAAAGCCATAATGAGATATCACCTCATGTCGTAAGAAATACCAAATGTTGGTGAGGATGAGAAGAATAGGGAACCTTAGTGCACTGTTGGTGGGAATGCAAACTGGAGCAGCCACTATGGAAAACAGTATGGAGGTTCCTGAAAAAATTAAAAATAGAACTACCTTATGATTCAGTCATTCCACTATTGGGCATTTTCCTGAAGGAAACAAAAGCACTAGCTTGAAAAGATACATACACCCCTATGTTTATTGCTACACTATTTATAATTGCTATGATATGGAATCAATATGATTGTCCATTGATAGATGCATGGATCAGGAAAACATGATATATAAATATATAGATAATGAAATATATACAATGAAATATATATGTGGAATATTACTTGGCCATGAAAAAGAATGAAATCTTGCCATTTGCAGCAACATGGATGGACCTAGAAGGTATTATGCTTAGTTAAATAAATCAGCTAGAGGGCGCCTGGGTGGCTCAGTTGGTTAAGCAATTGCCTTTGGCTCAGGTCATGATCCTAGAGTTCTGGGATCAAGTCCCACATTGGGCTCCCAGGTCCATGGGAAATCTGCTTCTCCCTCTGACCTTCTCCCCTCTCATTCTCTCTCTCACTCTCTCTCTCAAATAAATAAATAAAATCTTTTTAAAGTCAGATAGAGAAAGGAGAATACCATAATTTTTACTTTCTGTGGAATCTAAAAGCAAAATAAATGAAAACAAGAACAGACTCAAATACAAAAAACAGACTGGTGGGGACGGAGATGGGGAGCAAAAGAGGTGAAGGGGATTAAGAGGTACAAATTTCCAGTTATAAAATTGTAAGTCATAGAGACAAAAAATACAGCAGAGGGAATATAGTCAGTAATATTATAATAACACTGTATGGTGACACATGGTAAGTACACTCACACTCACTCACATGGCGAACACTGCATGTCTAAGAACTATCAAATTGGGGACGCCTGGGTGGCTCAGTTGGTTAAGCAGCTGCCTTCGGCTCAGGTCGTGATCCCAGCGTCCTGGGATCGAGTCCCACATCGGGCTCCTGGCTCAGCGGGGAGCCTGCTTCTCCCTCTGCCTCTGCCTGCCACTCTGTCTGCCTCTGCTCCCTCCTGCGCTCTCTATCTGACAAATAAATAAATAAAATCTTTAAAAAATATGTATATATTTAAGAACTATCAAGTTGTGTTGTATACCTGAAACTAATATAATATTACATTACAACTGTATTTCAATAATAAAAAAATGAAGGTATTGTTCTAAATTATCCCGGTGTTCTCAATGTAGTCACAAGAAGGTTTTTTTTTCCTTTTTTAAGATTTTATTTATTTGTCGGAGAGAAAGAGTAAGCACAAGCAGGAGTTGTGGCAGGCAGACAGAGAAGCAGTCTCCCCACTGAGCAAGGAGCCTGGTTGCGGAAATTGATCCCAGGACCCTGGAATCATGACTGGAGCTGAAGGCAGCTACTTAACCAACTGAGCCACCCAGGTGTTCCTATCACGAGAGTTTTTAAAAGTGGAAGAGGAAGATATGACTATGGAGGAGAGAGCAAGAGAGATAGCAATATAAGAAGGACTCGGCATCTTCAAAGATGGAAGAAACGGGCCATGAGCCAGGGAATGTGATTGCCTAGAAGTAAAAAAGGACAAGAGATGTCCTCCTAAATCCTTTAAAAAGAATGTATCCCTGCAGACACTTTGATTTTAGCTGAGTGAGACTCATTTTGTACTTCTGAACAACTGAACTGTAAGATAGTAAGTTTGTGTTGTTTTAATTAAGCCACTGCGTTTGTGGTCATCTGTTACAGCAGCAGTAGGAAACTGATCTATACCCCTTCTCTGAGTATCCCACTAATATAGCCAAACCCTGTTCTTAACAAATGTCTTCAACCCACATTTTACTGTTGCAGTTTCTGTGTGTCAAATGCTGTTTTTGCTCCTGTGGATACACCTAGCGAACAAAATAGACAGAAATATCTTCCTTCATTTTGCTTACAATCTAATATATATGCCCCATATTTGGCTCTTTATCACAACTTGAGACTTTTATATAACATTTTGCATCCTATTTGGATTTTTACTGGGGAATTTTTTTTTTTTTTTTTGCTCGAATTTCCCATGTGAGTTACCATCTCTTCACAGGACATCACTATGCAAATCAAAACAGTGTCTGATACATAGTGTACAATCAATATATTTTTGGATAAATAAGTGAATGACTCAGATAATGAAGGATCTTAATGACAGTGTGTGTTTCCCAGAAATTCCTCCTCACTATTTATTCTTTTGGGTTCTTTTTGTTCCCGTGCACTTATTAATCAAAGACCCAAAAAACAGCCATGTGTAAAGGAATTACAATCCAAAAGAATCCTAGCAGTGAAGGCTGCCTTAATCAGTTAGGGCTGTGATGTCAAGAATACCATAGACTGGGTGGCTTAACTAATAGAAATTTATTTCTCACAACTCTGGAGGCCAGAAAGTCCAAGGTCAAGACAGCAGCAGATCTGGTGTCTGGGGAGAGCCCTCTTTCTGGCTTGTAGGTGGCCATTCTCTTGTTGTAGTCTCACGTGGCTGAGAAAAAGAGAGCCTGTCTCTATCCTGTCTCTTCTTATAAGGGCACTAAGAACATTGGTGAGGGCTTTGCCCTCCTGACTTAGTTATCTCCCAAAGGTCCCACCTCCAAATACCATCACAATAGAAATTTAGGCTTCCCAAAATACGAAACTTGGGGGAGGAGGGGCTCTAAACATTATGTCCATAACAAAGGCTATAAGCAATTTGGTGTGTTTAATCCTTGTGCACTAAATGGCTGTGATAAATCTGTTTCATTCCTCGATCAAGTCCAACATTTCCCTAAACTAATGGCTCTGGGAGGGAAGAAACCGTGTCTTATTCCTTAATTGTCTGTATGATCCCAGCACTTGTGCCTGGAACATTCTAAGTCTGATTGTTGAATGAAGGAATGAACAAAGAGTATCTCTGTACTTTGGATTACAAATGTTTGTAAATTGGAGCTGAAAAATATTTTTGTTTACCTCCACTCAGAGGATGTAGAACAAAATACTGATTTGCTACAATTAGCAGGACTACCCAAGAAGGTAAGTGGACAGTTGTCCAGTGGTGTTTGGCTTTCATATTAGAGGCAGGGGGTGGTAAATGCATGGAGCACTTGTCCCTATTTAAGGAAGAGAACAGTAACTGAGTCAAGAATTTATTGAACAGTTGATGCCTTGCCCTCTTTAGGGTGGCAGTATCCTACCATTAGAGACGTATTTATTGAGTCAATGTCATGCAAAATTTTCAGACGGGTCTATAGAATATCTCAACCCTGGTGCCAGGGACACTTAGATAGAAAAGAGGACTGAGGGACAGTCATAGTAAAATGACTAGTAAAAAGGGGGATGGAGAACCAGGATCAAGGACACAGGCAAAGCATTAACAAAAGACAGAGATGAAACAAGGACTCTAATGTCTCTTAGTTTAAAAATCCCCCAAAGAGCTCAAAAATAGATTCCTTCTTATAAATGAATGTCATATGAGGATATATTCAAGAATGATTGCTTTAAAATGAAAATCAGTTGTTTTCACACATGGAAAGTATATTTTTAGTCTTTTCAAACCTTTCCACATATTTACTTTTCATTTTAAAGACTGAAATAATATAAACATGACAGTAAGGGAAGCTGACTATTTAGTGGGTTATTGTTTTCTTTTATGAAATTTCCTCAGTTTATTCCTAGTCTATTTTTAGAAGCTATTCCTTTAACTTCTTTTCCATTCATTTAGGTTAGAAAAAAAACCTTCAATTTACAATCATTTTTCTGTTCTGTTTTAGAAAAAATATTTAAATTATCTCAAATATTAACACAGGCATACTAATTATAATAAAAATCTCAAATTTAAAATTTTTTCCAGACTCCTTTAACCTAGCCCTTAAACTTTCACACTACCAGTTGATGATTACAGTAAGACTGCAATGCCTGTTAGGTTACAGAGACAATACTTCAAAATCCTTAACCAAAGCAAATTAAAATTAAAATTAAAATTAAAATTAATTTTTTTAAGAGTGAAGATTATTCTTAATCTTGTGACATGATGGATTAAATGATGGATTCAAGAAACATGGCTTTGATTTAGCAGACTTAGCGATGATTTGTGTAGATGCCAAATAAGGGATGATAGCTGATGTTTAAGACACTTATTTTCCAAGATGCTGAACCCATTCTCCTCTCTTACCTTACACCACCTCATTTGAGCTCTTGGTTTTGAACACACTTTGGGCAATAGTTTGGAGATAAATTTAGCTTTAGACTTCTCTATTAAGAAAAATCTGTCATTGCTAAAGAGTGTGGCAGTGAATAGCAGTGATTGCAGGAAACAAAGGGAATGATTACTCGGTATAGCAGGTCTTGGCAGTGCTCACACTGCTGAGTGATAAAGAGGTATTTTGATAAAAGAGAATTATAAGATCCTATGTAATCTAGTCACAGATGCCTCAGGTTTGCTGCCTGGAGAGTGAATTGATCCAAAGCCCTTCTTGTCTAAGAAAGCCCTTCTTCTCAACTATAAGATCACAGTTCTAAAAATGTTATTGCTTTGCTGACTACACATACTTTTAGAGGGATATGGGCATAAAAATACAAAATACATAACTTTAATATTTAATTTAAGAATATTAAAAGTGTATTTTTTTGGCATTTGTGTTTTCAGAGTCTAATTACTAGTAGGAAGAAGTACTAGAATCTGGAAGCTGATGGTTATATGAATCAAAGAGATGCTGTAGGGAATAATGAATTTATAGTGTACTAGAGCTCAGATGACTAAGGCAAGGCATTAATGATGCCAAGGTCACTGGCCCCACCCCCATAGAGCCATTTAGTGTCACACAGAGGAAGAGGTTGCTAATTAAGGAACCTTGGCCCTGATATTGAAATGTCTGCTGTTAGTCACAAATGAGACAGCATGAACATTTTAATGAGTCCCATAATCCCACTGGAAAAACAATTCAAGTGCATTATTGAAAATCAATAGCATTATTTTTCTGACTGTATACAAAAGAAGAAGACTGCTTTAAATGGAAAACATAAACAAGCCAACCAAGCTCATCACCTGAGTGAATAATGAATTTAAACACAAAATTCTTAGAGTGTGGTTTTGAATCTGCTATAACATTATTATTAGCTAGATACCACTGGACAAGGTATTTAGAATTTTCCGTCTCACACACACACACACACACACACACACACACACACACACACACACGGGGTTGTTGTCAGGTCTAAAGACACTTTATGTGAAAGTACTTAGCATATAATAGTTCCTCAATTAAAGGGACCATGTTGCTGTCATGTCTCCCCCACTAGGCAGAAGTCCATGAGCACAGAGACCTTTCAATCATCCCTTACTGGCCTGCACCAGTTCAGTTCAAATCAATGCATGTTTATTGTGTCCTTACTCTAAGGTAAGTGAAGCATTATATATTAAGGGTATAAAAAGAAATACAACAAAAGACAAAAGCATGCCTCAAGGAGTTCAAACTAATAAAAGATTCACAGAGTTTATAGTAAACACTTGTAAACACTGGTTGAATTAATGGAGGAATAATGATAAACATATAGTGAATGGCTGTTGTCATGTCATTTCTGCCCATTTAATGATATTTCTACCCTTCTGTATTGAGACACAAACCACAATATATTTATGTTCTTTGTCATCGATACTTCCAGGCATATAGCTAAATTAATCAGCTGATGAATGCTACTAATGACTTGAGATGCAACACAAATTATCTTTGTTGTGTGTCGTTCACTCCAAAATGACCATAATGACAAGTTCATAAACTTAAGTGAGGAAAAACCAACACAGGGACTTACAGTGGAGGAAGTTTAATTTGTCCAAAGAATATTGGTAAGTCTTATTTAATCCCTCTTTTTCCAACATCAAATTAAAGAAAGAACTAACATGAATTCTGAATTATTGATCTCAAAAGCACACTAAGCAAAGTTTTTTCTGCAGTAGATACTGTTCTAATACCTGGATATGGATCTCAGTTTTAATAGATCACTTCATGAGGAAAACAAACAGCAAAAGAATTTTGTAAAATCTAGAAAAGAAAGAATAAAATGTAATCACTAATATGTTTTGCTATTCTTTGTTCTTTTCTCCATATTCAGAGACATTTTTGTATAGTTCTAATCAAACTGCATTCAAAATATGGACTCTGCTTTAAAAAAAAAAAACTTCACAGCTATTTCAGATGCACTATTTTCCTCTGACCACATACCATATACCATCCATCCTGTCCCAATTAAACCTTCTCCTTGGTCACTGCATGATCAGTGGTCTTTTATTGACCTTGCTTCAAATAGCATAATGGATTAATCTAGAGCAGGGAACCAGGGCTGGATCAAAGGGGGTTTTCAAAGGAATCTGGTTTTGGTAGAAAATAGAAAATCAAACGAGTTTCTTTCTCTTGGTTAAAGTTGTAGATTATTTAAAATAGAAATAGAAAATCAAACAAGTTTCTTCCTCTTGGTTAAAGTTGTAGATTATTTAAAAACCAATCTGAAAAGAATCTGTGATATATGTATGTGAGCTTACATACATATGTATGCACAGATAGATCAATTGATAGATACACATATACGTACACATTTTACAACCAAAATGAGATGTCCTCAGAGAAGTATTGCTTGTTCCCCAGACTCAGCCTTCTTCCTGTCTTCAGGTTCCATGTATTACATCACCTTTGTATAAACCAAGCTATTTGCTTAAATTGATCCAGTTTGAGTTTCAGTCCCTTGTAATCAAACAAGTTCTACTACAACATATAGTGCTTTTCCATTTAAAACATAAAAGGACCAAATTTAAGTAGGAAAAAAAATTCAACCATAGAAAGGAAGACTAAATAAAAAAATAACAATCAAAGCAACCAAGATGTCCTTCAATAGGTGAAGTGATAAACTCTGATACATCCCTATAATGGAATAGCATTCAGCAATAAAAATATGAGCTATTGAACCACAAAAAGATAGGAGGAACCTTAAGTCTGTTACCAAGTGGAAGAAGTCAATCTGACAAGACTATATACCATATGATTCCAACTACATGACAATGTAGGAAAGGCAAAGCTCTGGAGACAGTAAGCAGATCAGTGGTTGCCTGGGGTTAGCAAGAGGGAGGGACAAAGAGACAGAAGACTTAAAGCGAAGGGAAATGGCTCTCTGCATTTCTATAATGGTAGACACCTGTCATTACACATTTGTCAAACCCCACAGAATGTATAACACACAGAACTCCAATGACTTTAATTCATAATAATGTATCAATATTGGCTTATCAAGTGTAACAAATATACCACACACCAAATGAAAGCAAGATGTTACTAACAGGAGAAATTGGGGGGCTGGGTAAGGGGATTTATGGGAACTCTCCACACTTTGCACTCACTTTTTTGGTAAATTGCTAAAAAAAAAATTTCCACCTTCAAATCTATGTCCCTCTGGAAGCAAATTTTCAAAGACCATTAATATGTTTCCAATAACAAAAATTTTCATGTTCTGCATTGTCAGGCCCTTAAGGACAGGGTTAGTGTCTTGCAAAGTTGCATAATTTCCTTGTAATCTAAGACAGTGTTTATATGTGGGAGGTACCAAATAAATGTTTGATAAATAGCAGATGGATGAATGAATATTCTACTGTCAACAAGCTGATGTATAACCTTCAATGATTAAAAAATTGAAATAACTTCTTCAACTAAATCTTGGTTTCTCTTCATCTATAACCCATGCACATGGCAAGTGTAATATTTCTCATGTGTCTAAAAATAACACTCAATTTAAGTTAGCTTTCAAGCTACAATTTTTGTTTGAGAATAAAAAAGCAAAGAAACAAGCTATAATGTTTCTAATTTGAGAGAACTCGCTTTCCCTTTAATTTAAAATTCAGTCTCCTGGGGCAAAGTACTCTGTTAAATTCAGGGTTCTCTTTTTATTCCCTTGTTCCCTAAGGTAATTTAGATTGCTAAGGGCTCATACCCTGCAAAGGAGACTGGGGTCTGGGCACTGGCCTTTGCCCTCATTGCATCACACAGAGGGTTAGCTGCCCTCACCTCCAGCCACGACAGCCAGACTGTTGCCCTCTATATCCGCACCACTAGACTTGGCAAGGCCTCTGATTGGTAAGTGCGGACTCCTTTGGTCTCTTTGCAACCTCAAGCTCTCTCCTGGCCAAGAGCCCACTGCTGGCTTACCTTGTACCCTCGTGGCATGCATAGGAACCTCAGATGAATTTCTGTTCTGCTTTTAAGGTCTGGGTCCTGTGATGCCATCTGCAGTCTTATTTTCCAACCCCTTAAGGTCTTAGGCCTAAGACATTTGGGGTGGCCCTTCCCTCTGCTGGAGCACTTTTCTCCAAGATATCCACGTAACTCATGTGGTTCTTTGTTATAATATTGCCTTTCAATAAGCCCATCTTGATCTTCCTTTACATTTTTGCATACTCCTGCACTTCTGATTCCTTACTACTTACTTTCTTTCTCACTATTTTTCACATAGTGGTTATCACCCCTTAAGAGAGTTTCACTATTTGTTATGTTAATTATTTATGGTCTCTGCCCACCTCCCATGCCCAGTATAAACTTTATGATAGTACAGGATCTTTTTCCTCTTTCTTTTACTGACATATCCCAAGTGCGTAGAGTAGAGCATTGGATATAGGAACTGCTTAAAAATATGTTTTGAAAAGATACATTTCTGTCCTTTTAAATAAAACTTGTCCTCCATGCAATATAGAATGATTCTGTCAACACAAGCCACAGAGAACAGTGACTGTCCCCATCATTCACACACGTTCTACACCCTCCATTCTGTCCTACTTCCCTGCTTGCCTATCATCTCCCTTCTAACATAGGCCAACCTCTCTGATCTCAGGCTGTTTTCTCCTCTGTTCAAGATCTGTCTTTGATCTTCCTCTTTCGCCAGGTGGCCTCTCTGTACTCATTCCTCCAGTTTATCTGCCTTACCTTTCCTTAAATCACGGTTCTGTAAAGTATCTTAGGGAAGGCATATTTTCCCACCAGTTCCCACAATGGAGCTACTACTCTACCTCATACTCTCAGGTTCTCTGCTTCAGACAGTAGAGCTGACAAATGACACCATGAGATGAACACATTGCTTAGGGAGACTGGATAGAATGAGATACATTCTATGTATGGAACCCTGGGAAGCACTACAGTTTAAGGGACGGGAAGAGTGGAATAAGTGAGAAGAGACAAAAAATATATTAAAAAAATAAGGACATAAAGAACTCTTAGAAATCAATAAAGCCTGGTGGTTAGTATTATGGAGGGCACATATTGCTTGGAGCACTGGGTGTGGTGCATGAATTCTGGTACATTGAAAAATTTTTAAAAATTTAAAAAAAAAATTTAAAAAAGAAAAAAAAGAGATAAATGGAAAAAATATTTCATGAAGATAGTAGCCATATTAGTATCAAACTGAAATAGAGTTAAGTAAGCTAGATCTGAAAATCCCCCCTTGTTTTGGGAAATTAAGTAGGTCATTGGGGTTCTCAGTAGGATCAGGTTCTGTGGAATTGTGGAAGGGTGGAACCTAGACACCAAACGGTAATGGGATGAGGCATAAGGGATGAAGATACCTTTTCCCCAGCCCCTCACCAGACTTTTGTGAGTGAGCTCATCTGAGACTTGAGAACTGCTCAATAAGCCCAGCCTAGATCACCCACCTATAGACGCAGAAGCCAAATAAATGGTATTGTGCTAAGTCACTGAATTCTGAGTGGATTCTTGTGTAGCAAAATTGATATATGAGCAAGACTTGATCATGTATGAAAATAGGTGGTAAGTTGCTCAAGAAGAGAAAGAGCCTGCAAATTTGGAAATGAGATGATTACAAAGCAAGGCACATAAGGGAGTGTGAAAGACTGGGATTCCAAGCAAATGTGGAGGAGTAGGTGTAGATGAAATGAGTTTATAGAAGAGAGGACAGAAGATGGAGGGAGAGAATCCATGGCCTGAAAACTCACACTCACAGCAGAGAGATGAGTCAAAGGCTTAAAGAGATTGACAAAGCTTTGACTGATTCCCTCTTAAGCAATGCTGTTACCAAGAGACTCTATGTCCAGTAACACTTCTTTTATCACCACATTCTTCCTTCTCCATCCATTTCTGAATTAGGGAGCAATGAATACCAAACATAATTTAGATCACTACTTCCTAGGTATTTTTGCAACAATTCTTCAAATTCTTCAAAATAAGTAAGCAGGAGCCTACATCCATCATTGGAAATTCAGACAATTAGGGTCCCTCTTCTTACAATAATCAAAGATTAAATTATCAAAGATTAAACTACATGTCACAACACCATTATTCAAAGTTGAAATAAAATGCCTCAAAATGAATCTGATTTAATGAAATACCAAAAAAATTTATTTTTATTTGGAAAAATGAGGTGTATGAACTGCATTGCCTCTCTTCAAATTTCATATATTAAACCCTAACCCCCAGTACCAGGGAATGTGACTGTATTTGGAGAGAGAAACCTTAAAAAGGCAATTAAGTTAAAACAGTCATTAGGGTAGGTTCTTGTCCAATATGACTGATGTCCTTAAAAGAATGGAGGATTAAGACACAGGCAATACAGACAGAGGGACAAACAAGTAGGTACACAGTGAGAAAGCAGCCATCTGCAAAGCAACAAGAGAGGCCTCAGAAGAAACCAGCCATGCCGACACCTTGATCTTGGACTTTTAGCTTCCAGAATTGTGAGAAAACAGATTTCTGTTGTTTAAGTCACTCAGTCTGTGTTATTTTGTTACAGTAACCCTAGCAACATAATACATGAGGAGATTTTCTATTAAAAGTAGACCAAGGAAACAAAGGTTATGTTTTATAAACATCCATCAAGAGGAATGTCAGCAATTTTGATTGGTGAGTGAGAGAATGAAGCCATAAACTAGAGGAGACAGACTGGGATGGCACTTGTAATAACCAATCCTGGTGAAGGACTAACATCCAATAGTAGCAATCAGTAACCCAGTAAAGTATATCTAATGTGTGACCAAAGGACTCACTTTAGAGATGAGAAGGTCCATTTTTTTAAAACGCAGGGAACCTCAGCATATGCACAGGCACAAGTATGGGATAAAGCTAAGAGTCAGGGGGATGGGGTCCTATTTATGATGCTAAATGCATACATAGAGTGGACTACATCTCTCTGTAGGTTTGGAGAAGAATCTAGTTGCTGGGCAAAAGACGATTTGAAAAACTAGAGAGGATAACAGAGTTCCAATTAAGCTGACCAGTGTGATGCTAGGTAGACAAATCCCATAAGGAAACCAAAAGGCTCAGCAACAGTGTTTGGTCACTTGGCCAACAGAGTTGTGCCCACAGGAAGGTAGTTATGGAAAGGCAGTCATTTGTCAGCTCTAAAAGGTCTGGACCACCCTGCTGCAGCGTGGCTAACTCTATAGCCCCACCTGCTGGTAGAAGTGGGGGTGCGGTTAACATTGCCTGCATTTGCCAGGGCTGTGGCAGGAAGAGGGTTGAGCCAAGCCTGCCACTGCCAGAAGACATCCATGTCCTTCGCTAAAAAGACTGTAGTAATGTCTGCTGGAGGGACACAGACATAGCATAAAAGCAACAAAGACATGGATGGAACTAGAGCGTATTATGCTTAGCGAAATAAGTCAACTGGAGAAAGACAACTATCACATGATCTCCCTGATATGAGGAAGTGGAGATGCAACGGGGGTGGGAGTTAAGGTGGTAGGAAAAGTAAAAATGAAAGAAGATGGGATCAGGAGGGAGACAAACCAAAAGAGACTCTTAATGTCATAAAACAAACTGAGGGGGGTGGGGGGAAGAGGGGTTGGGAGAGGGTGGTGGGGTTACATTATATGTTTAAATAAAGCTTAAATAAAGTTAAAAAAAAAAAAGCAACAAAGTGCTCTGGAATGCAAAACTGCACTAGACTCTCCAAACTGTCCTTTTTACACCCTGAAAAAGGATTTAAAATGTTACTCCACATTTCTGCATTCTTAATGCCCAGATATCGAAAGTAACAAAACTCAGACTGTATTTCCAAATCAGTATGTCAGACACTACCTTGGGACTGAATATACCATTAAAACATTTTGTGTGTATGAGGACAAAGACAAGATTGTTCAAATAAGCTCTCTTACTTTTTCTCTAAATAAAGCTCATCTCAACATGGGGACACTTTGAAAAAACATACAAATCCTATCTTCAAAAGTCTTAATGTTTACTGAGATTTTTCAGAACTAACCTCACCAGTGAATCTCTTTATGTGTGTCCATTATTATTTATAAACCTCATACAAAACTGAGTTCAAAAAGGAAAGTAATGTTCTAGATATACTTGCCAGAGTTCTCCTACAAAAATTCTGTCTAATACACAACTCCAGAAATCTCAATGGCAAACAGCAGACATTTGTTTCTCCCTTATGGGTCTTTAGCTTGACCAGGATGGGTCTGTTTCAGGCTATGGGTCAAGTTCAGTTTTAAGTTTGCTCTATAGGTCCCTTGTCCCAGGACAAGTGGCTTCCCAGACCATGATCTTCTCATCTAGATGGCAGAAGGACAAGGAGCCACACCTAGCCATGCAGACATATTTGGAACCTCAGTTCCTGTAACATCTGCTAACATTTCATCAGCCAAAAAGTCCCATCGCCAAACCCAAAGTCAGTGGGGTGGAGATAAACACTCCACCTACTCTATGGGGAGGTAATGCAAAGGCTGTAAATGTATAGTCCTATTACAAGATAAGAGTGAAGTTGGCAGACAACAATCCATTCTATCAGAATCCTTTGTCAGTGGGCGTAGCTATGGAATCTTCAAGAGTACTAGAGATTGGTTGTCAATTTCCTGCCTTGTTGCTCCCGTTTCTGGGAACTTTGGCATGGATTTATACGTGCTAGCTGATTCTGTCTTCAGAATGGGGTATATGAATCATCAAAGGGAACATGTCTAAAGCCTTTGTCTTTTAGATGGTTGAACTATAATATAGAATTATTCCCTTGACTTTTATTAAGCGTTTTTACTGAGTTAATAAATGAAATCACGTATGTCAGCTAGACAGTTAAAATATTACCAGCTAGCCAACATAATGTAACAGAAATTCACAAAACTACCTTTAAGGGCTCTTACCATAGTTCATTACCATAATGAAATTTGCTTTGGTCAGTAAGGAAGAAATCCCAGATGTAGAAGTAGTGGCATAGCAAAGAATCTAAGGCTTCGACAGAAGAGACAAACCTTCATGCGTGGATACAGTGCTGTGCCCTTCCTAGTTTATAAGTAGGCTCTGAGTTCCTTCCAAATTAAGGTTCCCCACCAGTGTCAGGAGCAGGGACCACTGAAATTTGCATACTCCTTTGTAAAGAAGTAGGAGACAGCAGAGCATGGTGTCTACTCACGATCCTCTCTGGTAGATAATCTTTGCCTCACTAGTTGTCTGGTCTAGTTGTTAGGTAATGTGAAAGCACCTTGACCCATGTCTGGATGGTAGTTCTCATTGTCAGTCTTCCCACCCACCTGGACAAGTTTCCTAACCCAAGTCATTTGATACAAGGCTACCTTTCATTGACAGAATAATGAAAATGAAGGTAGCAGGATGTATTAGAAAAAATAAGGAAAATAAAAACTGAAAAATCCTAGAAGCTCCTTAAGATTCTAGAAGGTAGGCATTTTACAATGTTTTCATTTGGCTGCTGAGCAGCAGTATTATAACAAAACAAAAACAGACTTAATAGCCACCGAAGTTTTTTAGTAACCCAAATTCTGGTGCTATACAAATGTCAGCTCAGTATTACTGGTCTTATTCCTTTTGAGAATGTGTTACCATTTTTATTTCTTTGTAGTTCTTATAATTGTATAATGTAGAGGCTTTGGGATTTTCTATAGAGTTTTAGAATAATAAAATCCTGCCTCATTGAAGGCCACTTAATTAACAGATTTATCCATCATGACACACAACTGGACAAAAATAAGGAATTTAAAATATTTGTCTTTCCTATTCTCCCTGCGAATCCTGAGTTAAAAGCAGCCTAGGCAAACAGGAGTTGAAGTGTGAACATCATTGTGATTCTTAGGCATTGACTTTCAGGAATACCAAACTCCACTGTAAGAAATTTCTAAAGGCTTACTACGTTTACAAAGATACCTGAGAAAAGAATCTCCTTTTTTTAATTTTCCAATTTGTATAAATACAGCAGGAATTGCCTAGAGCAGAGGTAGGGAACTCTTGGCACAGAGGGGTTCCTGACTCCAAGACTTGGGTGAGCCAAACTATGTAGCAGAGGGGGACACCTCTCCTCCCTTTGGATTGCTTTTCCTTCTCCTTTGGCATCACCACCTCCACACGCAACCTCCCATTATCCTACCTGCATTTCTCTTCTCTTCTGCCTCTCCTCTAAGAGCAAGAGTCTGACCAGCTGAGATTTGTGCAACCTAAAAGAAAGGAATCCGTGCCACAAAAGTCTTTTCTTCTTAGATCCACTCCTCCATTGATGGTTAGAAGAGCTCAGTGCTTGTCATCACATCCCTGTCCACCCTTTGCTTGTTTTCCTTTGTATTTTCTTATCTGCTCTTGCTTTGCTTTCTTTCTTCTTCTCTTCCTCATCTCCATATCTGCCTTTCCTTTTTGATTCTCCCCTTCCCTTTCTTTTCCTTAGGTCCTATCTACTTTGCCATACGCTCGCACACTGATGACCTCTCTTCAAATCAACAGATGATCTTAGAGGGGACCTGGTAGGAAGCATTCATTTTACATGTGAGGAAACTAAGGTCCAGAAAGATTGTGATTTTCTTAACATCACCTGGTTTGTACCTGCCCTCAGGGTTAGAAGGCAGAACCGCTGACACCAAGCTCATCCTTTCCCTCAATGACTAGCAGAACTGTCAGCACCCAAGTAACAGCTTTCTCCCCTCTTTTCTCCCAACAGCCCCTATTTGGCAACCAGCAATGTGATATTGCTCAGCTTTGCACATGATGCAAGTCCAGATATTTCTGCCAGCTCCAAATCAGAATCAAACAATATCTTAAGTCACCAAAAATTCATCCCCAAAAGAATGGTCTGCCTACCCTTCCTCCACCAAACCCATCTGTCGCAGCATCTGGTCCCAGAGATACTGTCTGTGCACCTGTCTAGGTGGCAGGTGCCTCAGTGCTCTGAAGTGCAGGAAATAGCATCACAGTGTGAAAGTGAGCTTGCAGAGTCAGGGACCATCCCCGAACCAGGCATCCCACGAGTACAGGGCATCTTGCTTTGGGAGAAGTCCTCAGCTATTAGAAAGCCTGCTTGGCAGCTGAATAGCCCAAGGTCTGTCTAGCCTTTAAGCTTTTAAATCCCCATTGTCATTGCTGCTGCTGTTGCTGCTGTTTGCTTGCCTGTTTGGTTTTAATCTCAGAGATTGAGCAGGACAGGTTTTCTGAAGTAAAATTAGAGCTAAAAATATTTCTTACGCTTCCTTCCATTGCATGGGTTGCACTTTCATATTTTCTACTTCTAATAATCAAGGGGAAGGACAACAAGAGCTAACATTTGCAGAAGGCTTCTTCTGAGGCACAGTCCTTAGTCTATACGTGGACTGCCTCATTCTGTTCTCACAGGAGTTGCATAAGTTAAATGCCATTATTAGCCATGCCTTGTAGATTAAACAGCGGGCCATTGGAGGTGGCCCAGATTGCAACCAGGCAGTAGACCCAGGAACTGGCATCGTTGAGGTATATCCGTAAGGAGTAGATACGGCCACTGTAGCCATTTCTAATTCCACTCACCCTTTGCTGTGGGGAACTCATCTTCTGAAGCACTTTGAGTTTAATTCCTTGGGCTGCAGAGAAACAGTGGATCTCTTTTCTCATATCCCAACACCCACTACCAAATGACACTTGAATCCTAGTAACGTCTTCTGAATTTAAAACAATAACAACCAAGGACAATCCTTTCTGCCCTTAGCATCATTCATCTGATCCTGAATCAGCCTAGCAAGTGTACTCAAAACATGTTTGGCCATTTCTTTCCCTGGCAAAGAACAGAAGATCTACCCTGTGCTCATCATAGCCTCATCTGCATTTCATCTCCCACAGCTGATCTATCAAACAAGTCATTTGTAACTCATCCTTGTCAAACGGATTAAATTTAGCTGGTCTCGGGACGCCTGGGTGGCTCAGTTGGTTAAGCGGCTGCCTTCACTCAGGTCATGATCCCAGTGTTCTGGGATCGAGTCCCACATCGGGCTCCTTGTTCGGCAGGGAGCCTGCTTCTCCCTCTGCCTCTGCCTGCCACTCTGTCTGCCTGTGCTCACTCTCTCTGACAAATAAATAAATAAAATCTTAAAAAAAAAAATTTTAGCTGGTCTCAAACAAATGCATTAAGTGCTTTCAAAATTTCCAAATTTAAACAACTGACAAAGAGCTAGCATCTTGGCAGTGCCACATGTCCTTATCTAATGCACAGACCAGGAGCCCCTCCATCAATGTTTCATTGTCATGTGCAAAATTTAAAAACTAAACCATAAATTCACTAGCCAGCTTTGGCTTTTTAGGCTGTGTAGCATCTCCTTTTGCAAATCAGGGTTGTGTCCCTTCTAAAAAGAAATCTGTAATTTAGAAATAAGGGCCTTTGAAAATAGTGCCAGGTTAAAAAAAAAAAAAAAACTTAAGACAAATAGCAGGTGTTGATGGATGATGCTGAATAGCCCTTAATTACAAATAGCATGTGCAGGAGAATATATCAGTTTAACTCAAGCCATTCTAAGCTCAAAACACATAAATAAAATGGAGCACTACTTTTTTTTAAATTTTTATTTAAACATTTAATGTAACCCCACTACCCTCTCCCAACCCCCCTCACCCCCCCCTCAGTTTGTTTTATGACATTAAGAGTCTCTTTTGGTTTTTCTCCCTCCTGATCCCATCTTGTTTCATTTATTCTTTTCCTACCCCCTTAACCCCCACCCCCATTGCATCTCATCTCTACTGCCTCATATCAGGGAGATCATATGATAGTTGTCTTTCTCTGATTGACTTATTTCGCTAAGCATAATACCCTCTAGTTCCATCCATGTCGTCACAAATGGTAAGATTTCTACTTCTCTTTTTCTAGAATCTGCATGTACTTGCAAAAGATTTTGCTTTCTCCCAATGACAATTTTTATTCTTACAAGAAAGGAAAAGGCCACAGGAAAAAAAATCTTTGCACAGATAACCCTTCCAATAGGGAAATTTATCCCATTCCTACCCATCCTTTGAGACCCAACTCTTTCAAGTACACCAGTATCTTCCACAATATCTCCCCCTCTACTAGCTCCCATTTTTTTCAACTAAGCTGAGAAAATCTAGATCTCCTCATTTGTTTTAAAAAATAAAACTACTGGGATGCCTGGGTGGCTCAGTTGGTTAAGCGGCTGCCTTCGGCTCAGGTCATGATCCCAGCGTCCTGGGATCGAGTCCCGCATCAGGCTCCTTGCTCGGCAGGGAGCCTGCTTCCTCCTGTCTCTCTGCCTGCCACTCTGTCTGCCTGTGCTCACTCTTTCTGACAAATAAATAAATAAAATCTTTAAAAAAAATAAAAAATAAAACTACTTTTACATGCTTTTTCTCACATTTATTAGAAAAATAGTCTATTCTTGGAGCCTCCAATTCTATTCATTCTTTATTCATTCATTTGTTCCTCTATTAATCTATCAAATCATGAATTCAATAAATATTTATTAAGCATCTATTATACATAAAGTATTATGTTGAGTGTTGTTGGAAAAATATATATAGTTTTATGTAATTATGTCTGTGTTTATTCCATCATAAATTTGCCACAAAAAAAAATTAATTAAAACTAAGGTCAGGAACACAGCAGGGATGTCCATTATCACCACTGCTACTCAACATAGTACTAGAAGTCCTAGCCTCAGCAATCAGACAACAAAAAGAAATTAAAGGCATCCAAATCAGCAAAGAAGAAGTCAAACTATCTCTCTTTGCAGATGATATGATACTACATGTGGAAAACACAAAAGACTACACTCCAAGTCTGCTAGAATTTGTACAGGAATTCAGTAAAGTGTCAGTATATAAAATCAATGCACAGAAGTCAGTTGCATTTCTTTACACCAACAACAAGCAGAAGAAAGAGAAATTAAGGAGTCAATCCCATTTATAATTGCACCCAAAACTGTAAGATATCTAGGAATAAACCTAACCAAAGAAGCAAAGAATCTATACTCAGAGAACTATAAAGTACTCATGAAAGAAATTGAGGAAAACACAAAGAAATTGAAAAATATTCCATGCTCATGGATTGGAAAAACAAATATTGTGAAAATGTCTATGCTACCTAAAGCAATCTACACATTTAATGCAATCCCTATCAAAATCCCATCCATTTTTTTCAAAGAAATGGAACAAATAATCCTAAAATTTATATGGAACAAGAAAAGACTTCGAATAGCCAAAGGATTATTGAAAAAGAAAGCCAAAGTTGGTGGCATTCCAGACTTCAAGCTCTATTACAAAGCTGTCATCATCAAGACACTATGGTACTGGCACAAAAACAGACACATAGATCCATGGAACAGAATAGAGAGCCCAGAAATATGCACTCAACTCCATGGTCAACTAATCTTTGACAAAGCAGGAAAGAATGTCCAATGGAAAAAAGACAGCCTCTTCAACAAATGGTGTTGGGAAAATTGGACAGCCACATGCAGAAAAATGAAACTGGACCATTTCCTTACACCACACGTGAAAATAGACTCAAAATGGATGAAGGACCTCAATGTGAAAAAGGAATCCATCAAAATCCTTGAGGAGAACACAGGCAGCAACTTCTTCCACCTCAGCCATAGCAACTTCTTCCTAGGAACAACACCAAAGGCAAGGGAAGCAAGGGCAAAAATGAACTACTGGGACTTCATCAAGATCAAAAGCTTTAGCTCAGCAAGGGACACAGTCAACAAAACCAAAAGACAACTGACAGAGTGGGAGAAGATATTTGCAAATGACATATCAGATAAAGGGCTAGTACCCAAAATCTATAAAGAGCTTAGCAAACTCAACACCCAAAGAATGAATAATCCAATCAAGGAATGGGCAGAGGACATGAACAGACATTTCTGCAAAGAAGACATCCAGATGGCCAATAGACACATGAAAAAGTGCTCCACATCACTGGGCATCAGGGAAATACAAATCACAACCTCAATAAGATACCACCTCACACCAGTCAGAATGGCTAAAATGAACAAGTCAGGAAATGACAGATGCTGGCGTGGATGCAGAGAAAGGGGAACCCTCCTACCCTGTGGTAGGAATGCAAGCTGGTGCAACCACTCTGGAAAACAGCATGGAGGCTCCTCAAAAAGTTGAAAATAGAGCTACCTTACAACCAGCAATTGCACTACTGGGTATTTACCCTAAAGATACAAATGTAGGGAACCAAAGGGGGCACGTGCACCTTAATGTTTATAGCAGCAATATCCACAATAGCCAAACTATGGAAAGAACCTAGATGTCCATCAACAGATGAATGGATAAAGAAGAGTGGTATATATATACAATGGAATCCTATGCAGCCACATAAAAAATCAAAGTCTGGCCATTTGCCACAACGTGGATGGAACTAGAGGGTATTGTGCTAAGCAAGATAAGTCAATCAGAGAAAGACACTTATCATATGACCTCTCTGATGTGAGGAATTTGAGAGGCAGGGCGGGGGGGCGGGTAGGGAGGAAAAAATTAAACAAGATGGGATCGGGAGGGAGACAAGCTATAAGAGACTCTTAATCTCAGGAAACAAACTGAGGGTTGCTGGAGTGAAGGGGGGATGGAGGGAATGGGGTGTCTGGGTGATAGACATTGGGGTGGGTATATGCTATGGTGAGTGCTGTGAATTGTGTAAGCCTGATGAATCACAGACCTGTACCCCTGGGGCAAATAATACATTATATGTTAATTTTTAAAAAATCAAATACTAAAAACTTAAAAAAAAATAAATGTTAAACAGTTTTCTCAATGTTGAACAACTGGCAAATGGTAGAGGAAGCCAGGCTCTGGAACCCACACTCTGTCTCACTAAGCTTTTCTGAGGTGTTGGTTGATCAGTTGCTCCATTATTGAAGATAATGAAGTATGAGGTAGAACATATAGTTAACAAATAATTGTTAAGTATCTACTATGTGCCACTTACTACAGATAGAATGATGAGCAAAAGAGATATTATGCCTGCCCACATGGAACTCACAATATCAGCCAGTGTGCACAGAAGAAAAGTGTGTCGAAGATGTGGATTCTCAGGCTCATCCCACGAGTCCAGTTTGGTTGGTCTGCAGCAGGGCTCCGGATTGTGCATTTCTAATAAACACACCAAGTAGCTTATATGAATGATCTGATGCCAACATTTTGCAGAGCACTTGGTCAACCACTGGTTTTGTAATGTGTGCCGCTACATCAAAATGGGACCACATAAGTTCATAAAAATTCAATGCCATTTATTGGGAATTCAAAATATAGGCCCTAAGATAGACAATTGACTCATTGAGGGCAGAGGGAATATTGGAGCAGCACTTAAGAGAGAGAGCTTATCTGCTGGGCACGAACTCCTAAGAAGAGACCATTTAGAAGTTGAGAATGCTCAAATCCCTTTCCAGAGGGAAGGCCTATTGCTATTCACATAAAAGGTATCCCCTAGTTAATTCCTCTCAACACCATGCAGGGCAGGGATGCACTGTGGAGCAGACTGACTGAGAATCAAGGAAATCTGAGTATAATGAGGGACAAGAAACCCAAAATTCTAGCTCTCAGGAGTAGCTCCCAACTTTGTTCTTCACATTATTGAGCTTCTGCCTGTTCAATCTTTGCATGCATACCGGAAGTGAATGTATCATTAACCGAACAATGGAATCTTAATACAGATTTATATTTAAAACTATTACATAGTTACAAATATAATCCTTATACAGCCTAACATGTACACTGTCCAACAGAAATATTAAAAATCAATGCCCTGCACTAATAATTACACATTCATTTCAAGAACCCCAGCATCCCCAGAAGAATCAGAAGACATGAGTTCTAGACCTAACTAGCCATACAAGTTGTGAAATTCACTTAATTGCTAGGGCTCTAGAATTCTTCTGTAAAATGAAAGGCTGATCAATACGATCTATAATAGTACTTGCCAATTTCTGTTCACAACCATATATGAAATATTAAATTAGTGATTCAAGAATATAATAGAGGCTAAGTGCTTCACTGTGGCAAGTGTATGAATTATTATGTGTGTGTGTGTGTGTGTGTGTGTGTGTGCGCGCGCGCACGCACATAAAACTCTTGTTTCAGACATACCTAGGTAGACACACTGGGTCATGACATAAAATGTATCTCTTACTGCAGGTTTTAGTCAACAGTTGGAAAGCCACTGATTTAGAAGATCCCTTCTAGTTCCAAAGCTTTCTGAAACTTCCCCTCACCTGTTAATGACCTTGCCAATCACCACAGGATGCTAACTAATCCAAATTTGTCCCTGCTTTGCCACAGCACCAAGCACCAGATGTGTCCATTATCACCATATTCTGAAGACTATTTATGTTTCCAGAAGGTTACTGCCCAACCTCCTGTGGCCTCCTCTTCTCTTACGAGCTGATTCTGGTATCTTCCACTGACCAAAAGAGCCAAAGTAACCAGACTCATAGTTTATAGACATAGTCTCTGAAATTATGCATATAAAATATCTAAGATATTTTAAAGGGGGTTAAAAAATCATCACACCACTCACTCTAAAGAATGAGAAACATATAAAAGTCCACCTACAATATAGTTCAGAAAATTGACAGTTATGTAATTAAACCATGAAGCTTGCAGGAGCCAGAAGAGAGAGTACTATAAAACCAGTATGAACTAAAAACTTGGAGAAACTATAAGCAGAGGTTTCCCATGTTCTTATTCCTCGAATCCCTCACACCCATTCCGAGAATTCTGTTTTACCTAACTTAACCCTTGCCTAAGGGTAATAAAGTTATGCAGATTGTTTTATAATTTACGATCTATCCTTATCCTTTTAGTGATCATGATATTTTGATACCCTCCCCCAACTCCCCCTTCATTTCTTCTCTGTCTTCACATAAGAGCTTATCAGAATCACCTGAGGGAACTTTTCAATGACACCTGTCCACCCAACATTCTAGGAATCAGAGTGTAAATGCTCACTTTTTCACATATAAAGACCATCTCAGGTGAGTTGGGTCAACTGGAATGTTTTAGTCATATGACACTTTGGCACCAGACTCTTCCCCTAGCCCAGATCTCAGTGTGTCAGCTGATTTACGCGGGTGCTAGAGATCTCCCAAACTATGTTTGCCTATAAACATGTCTAGCAAACTGGGGACATAGGCAAAGAGGGACTAGCAGAAGTCAAATTTCAAGTAAGTTCAGTAGGGACTTATAAAAGAATTAATCTCTAGGCATCTGGGTGGCTCAGTCGGTTCAGAATCCGACTCTTGATTTCAGCTCAGGTCTTGATCTCAGGGTTGTGCAATCAAGCTCTGTGTTTTGTTGTTGTTGTTGATTTTTAATCTTAAGGGGGAAATATGGAAAGGTTGAGAAGAATTTGCACAGAGTTTGAGGGTCAGTGAAAGAGACGTGGTTCCAGATAACAGAGCTAATCCTGGAACCTCTCCCCACCTAGATTCTGGGTGGATCTGTATACACCCCAAAAAAGGAAAGGGTCATTCCTATTTACTAAGAAGACATTTCACTAAACTCCTGACATCTTAAGGTCTAAGCTACCTTGCTAAGGAATCCCCATAATCAATCACGGTTTAGAGGGAGGATGCCATTCACATGACCAGTCTCTGCAGTGGCAGAACAGTGAAAGAGGAGAACACTGGGACCTGGCCATGAGGCTGTCTGCCTACAATGGTGGAGGGTCCTATTCAGTAGACGGGAGAGTTACAGCACCGCCTACCAACCACAGCACTGGACATTTGCCTCTAGCTCGGATAGCACTAGCGATTACAGATCCCTGCACCTGGCAATAGAAGCGAGGGTAGTGGTGTTCTTGAATCCTGAATCAATGGCATGGACTGTGTGTGTCTCTGCATAGAGAGACCAGCCACAGAACAAGCAGGACTAATTTGGAGGGAACAAGAGAAATGCCTTTAAAGAATCTCAGATATACCTGGCAAGAATTTTGCAGGCCTGCAGTGCCTGGTATCCAATGTAAGCTTTCACCCAGTAATATTGAGATTCAACTGCCGTCAGGACATTATCACACACTGGTGAGGGCTATAGGCATTTGAATTACCCACAAAGGCAAGTAACTTCATTTTAAACAATCCCAATTGAATTAACCGAAGCCATTTCTGAAGCAAGAGCATTAAACATTCATAGTTATCTCTGCAGAAACTGCAAAGAAACTTCACCTTTGAGGTGCCTGGGTGGCTCAGTGGGGTAAGCGTCGGCTTTCGGCTCAGGTCATGATTTCAGGGTCCTAGGATCGAGCCCCACTTCGGGCTCTCTGCTTGGCAGGAAGTCTGCTTCTCCCTCTTTCTCTGCCTGCCTCTCTCCCTACTTGTGATTTCTCTCTCTCTGTCAAATAAATAAATAAAATCTTAAAAAAAAAAGAAAGAAAGAAAAGAAAAAGAAACTTTACTCCCCCAATTATTAAGAACAATAACAGTGGGGTGGCTCATCTGTTCGGTGATATTTACCCATCATTTACAAGGCACACCACATCATGCAACCTGTTAGGAGAAGAGCAGAAACTCACTAGGTTTTGGATGCTCACTATGATCTCCTGGTCTATCTGAGTCAAATTCTTCCAAGAGTAAAAAGCACAGAAGCTTGTAGTGAATTCACTGAGAATTGGAATTATCTCTATACTTAAGAGAGTTGGAAATAATCAATTACCTCGATAAGCTTTTCTGGGAGCTTTAAAAAAAATAAGCAAAATTAGCTTGATTAATCTTGAAACACATTTACCTTGTGAATCTCAATGTGAATTTAATTTCCCAGTTTTTGTAAAATATCAACTCCAGATTTAGTCCTTCTAATGAGAATGTATTAGAATCTGACACCACCTCAGCCATTTGGAAATTGCGCTAAGCATTTCTGTGGAAAAAACAAAGCTGAAAGGCACCACTTAGTTCTCTGAGAATCTGAAGTCTGACTGAGAAGGTAAATTATACACAATGAAACAAATCAAGATTACAATTCCCAGAACACTCCTTTGCTCTTTCAGTGGACAATCTGTGAGATCCCAAAAATACCTCATTTTCACACAGTATCATGACCTAGAATTCTCAAAAGACTTATTTGATATACCCAGAACATAAAAAAAGATGAGTAGATGATTGACATAAGCAGTGTTTGTGCTGGATGGAGAGTCTTTTTTGGACAAATACTTTCACATTTGTTGGTTTCAGCAGTTCAAATTCAGTAATATGGCCACGGTCTTGTTGAAGATCACATATTATACAAAATAAAAGGAGTAAAATTTATTCATAGAAAAAACAATCATAGAGAAGAAGTGAGAAATTGGGTAATCTTTATTAAAATACTCAATAAGGCTGCTGTCTTGTAAGTAGCCAAGAATGGGTGAATAACATCAGCTTTATATATACAGTTATGGTCAGGGAATTATAAAACAAAATCAGTTGTCAAATTAAAAAAATAACATTTTCTCAAAAAATTGGTTTGCTCCTCAGGAAATCTCAAACTAATGGAAACTCTAGATTAGGAGAAAAAAAAATTCAAGTTCTCTACTTCAAACATCTGTTTAAAAATCAAAATCCCTTTATACTGTTTCAGCAAATGTTTGTTCCTTCAGCCTCTGGTTAGATCCCAGGATGGAGAATTAACTGGTTCCAAGAACACAGGCTGACACATAGTTGCCTCCCTCCTACTTTATTACTGTTGGTGCCCATTTATAGGACCACAGGCAATAAAAATATCCCTTGCATGTAACTTATCACCTTCAACTCACTGTTTTATCTCACTTAAATGAAGAAATATTGTGTATTTCATCTCATTTATGGTACTGTTTGTTATGAGATAGCCTGTGGTTGTCATTCCTCTTCATCCCACATCACTAGAAGAGACTCCTTATACACATAGAAACAGGGCAGCATTTTTCCCCCATGTTATCCTTAATATTTGGCTTTTGAAAGACTTCCAGGCATAATGGATTTTGTCTAAAATGCAGGCTAAGTATTGACATGACATTAAAAGTATTGCATCATTTCATTTATTTTTTTAAGTCCAGTGTAATTAACAGACATTGTTATATTAGTCTCAGGTGTTTAATATAGTGATTCAACAATTCTGTACATTCTTCAGTGCTCATCATAGTAAGTGTATTCTTGATAGATAGATAGATAGATAGATAGGTGATAGATAGATAGATGATAAACATGCAATCCATTAGCACCCATCAGAATGGTCATTCGATTAATATTTGATAAAGAACAAATGATTTGTGCCAACGGTTTACTTGGGACAAGACATCAACCTCCAGTCTTCTTCCGCTTGATTTTATTTTTATTCTATTTCAATTTTACACTTTTCAATTGAGATATAATTTATGTGGGGCTCTTAAGGGTTCTCATTCAATGGCTTGATAAATGCATTGAACAGTGTGTCCTCTTTTTTAAGGGGCCTCACCTACAGAGAATCCAGCAGCAGACTAGGTCTTGGAATATTGTTTCTAAATAACAGGTCAATGACCACTCTTTGGTATATCTTTTCATAATTTCTGGTCTACCTGGAACATAATGGGAGTTTAATGACTGCATGGCTAAGTAAATGAATAAATGGCATTTAATGTCTTCCCAGACTCTAAAAACCTGCATCTTCATGGTCAATGCTTCAACCAAGCATTTCTTTTTCTCTGGAACTTTGTTGGTTCTAAAATATTCCTCTTTTAAGGATAGAAAATCTAGGGAACAAATCAGAAAAATAGATATAACTTGTCCCTGCATGTGTTAAATCACTCCAGATGAGTAAATGTGTAACATATTTGAAAGTTTCAGAACGATTACAATTTCTAAAGAACAATTACCATTACACTTTATTTTAATGGGGCCAGTAATATCACATATATCAAGTCAAACTAGCCATATTTAGTGTTTTCCCGATGCACTTCATTTGCCTATTATTTCCGGGATAGAGGTTGACAAGTAATATTAACAATAACAGTAATAATAAATAGTTCCAGTATCTAACATTTATCAAGCACTTATTATTACCAAGCAATGTGCCAAGGGCTTACACATATTAACAGTGTGAACTTGGGCAAGTAACTCAAATTCTCTGTTTGAAAACTAGAATAATAAATACAACTTCCCCTAGGTCTATTGTAAGGATTATTGGGAAAATACACATGCAATGCTTGGCACAGAATGAAGCTCTGAGAACATTAGCTCCTATTAGCAACAGGTTATAATGTAACCAAACAACAATGCCTCCAGAGACTGATGAACCTTCCAGAGGGATATTGCCATTTAAGCGAGGGGATCAGGATTCTAACCTGTCCCTCTAACTCTACATTTTTGTGTTTACTCCAAAAGACTATTTCCCTGGAATGACAAAACAGGTACCTGACAGTTCAAATTCTCCAAATAGACAATGAATTGTTCTTTTAAGATTTTTTTTTTTTTATTTATTAGAGAGAGAGAGAGAGAGAACACAGGCAGACAGAGAGGCAGGCAGAGGCAGAGGGAGAAGCAGGCTCCCTGCCGAGCAAGGAGCCCAAGGAGCCCGATGTGGGACTCAATCCCAGGACGCTGGGATCATGACCTGAGCCGAAGGCAGCTGCTTAACCAACTGAGCCACCCAGGCGTCCCGACAATGAATTGTTCTTTATCAATATATTTGCCTAGGGCTTCCCACATGCACACTGTATTTTTATCATGGAGTGCCAGGATTGATTCAGAAAGTCTGGTCAAACAACTTTGTACCTACTTTTTTAGCAATCGGTGAACCAAAGATAGCAACATTTTCTGATCTTCTTGCTGGGAAGGACTCCCATTAAACACAGCTGGAGACTAATTTAGCTGCTTGCAGGAACCCAGTTAGTCAACAGCTTGATTTGAATCAGAATCTACTAGGAGCTGTCTCTTCGAGGGGTTTTACATAGCGAGGATATCCAGCCAAATGTTTCTGTTCTTTAAGTCCTAGAGAGAGCAATAGTGTATCTCTTTAAATATAGTGCAAATTTCACAGATTATTTGCCTTTAATTTAGGAAGCTTGAATTTGATAGTGCGGACATTTGTGCTAAGTGTCTTCTCTTTGTCCCTCACAGCTATTCCCACCCTTTTCCACCCTGGGACTCTGACTTGCACGGATTATGCTGGAAACCACTTTGCTCTCCAGCTTCTAGCATGGCAGCCGCTGGCATACAGAGGAGGCAGCAGAGTCAAAAGGTGAGAGGAGGAGAATCTCAAGCATCTATGCACTTCTCTCCTTACAAGTGGGTCACCTCGGGTTGGCTGTATCTTTCTCCTGGAAGCTGCCTCTCACCATGCAAGCACGCTCTCTCTCACTCTCTCTGAAGTTTCCTTAGCCTGGGAGTAGTAATGGCTCTCTCATGTCACTACCCATGTTCCTCACTCTCCCTTGTTCCTTTACATAAGTCAAGCCCAAACCTTTGCAAATAACCCCTTTATTAAACTTTCCTTACTATCCAACCCTGACTGATAACAGGTGACTGCATGACACATCTGTGGCTGGTCTGTAGCAACTACGGCAGCATTTCCCAAAGAATGTTCCTGAGACAGAAATAAAAAGTTCCCAATGCTAAAGTAGCCTGGTGGCTGGGTTAAGCAAAAATAAAAGGGGTTCTTTAGAATCTCACATATTTTTGGTATGTAAATGTCCACTGAGAATCTCCAAGAGGAGGAAATTATGAGCAGCATTTCCTACATCTAATTTATCCCCAGAGCAGCTTCTAAGACTACAAAAACAAGAATCAAGACTTGAAGAATCAAAGCAGGACTAAAATGATAGTAATAAAGGAGTGATTAGGGAATGATAAAGGAGGTGGTGAGGCAGAAGGCTTGGCTTGGGAGTCAAAGCACTCAGGTGACCACGGACGGGTTCCTGTCCGGTGCTGGTCCGAGTACCCCCGAATAGGACATGAGAAAGGTGTCAGCGGAGGCTGCGCTCTGCTTGCCAGCACACCAAATGATCTCTGGCTGCTGGATTCAGCTAATTGGTATTTCTTCCTCCTCCTCCCTAGTGAGGATTGCTGTGACTGGCTGTCACTTCTCATCACAGTCTCTCACGACAATTCATTGCTTTCTTCCCTCTTCTGGCCATATTGCGTTTGCAATGAGACTAGCCAGTTGTCTTTCTGAGACAAACTGGTATGTGGATATTCCAAAATATTCCTTCATCAGTCTTTTTCACTATTTACCCTGTTATTTTTCCAGGGACCCTGGGCTTTGGTATCAATAAGAATGGAGTTTTACTGTAATTATTAGCCAAAGAAATCATGCTTTTCCCTGAAGCCATGAAATGTTCCTAAATACATTATAGGCTATTTTTATTGTTTTGGATTATTAGCCCTTTTGCTTATTTTTGTGTCCATTGATGGTTTAGAAAGTGAATAGTCCCAGATGTCTGAAAGTCAGATAACCACCCACTGGACATGCTATTTTTTTTTCTCAATCTGTTTGACTCATTGAGCTCACTTTGCTAATATACAACTCTTTTTTGAAATATGTTTGCCCTCTAATTCATTTTGAACAGCACTCACTACTCTCTGCATTCAGTGGTCTAATTCATAATTCTTAAATAAATACATCATTTACAAAGGTCATATGACTTTATAGCCTGAAACCTAGACAGAACAAATGACTCCCTTTGACTTCTTGCCCCCATGGCCCTTACTTCCCATAGCGAGGGAGTTTTAACCTCAAAAACCTGGATTGAATATAGGCTTATGATATAAGACTAGTCCTAGACCAAAACACCAGTGGTACAGAAACAAGGCCGGTTTGCCCTTCACCCCACACTAATCCTGAACACCACTTGACATTTTACTCTTGCCTTATTCCTCCTGAGAGGCAGGCAACCTCCTCCTGTGATTGTGATGACTAAGCCTCTGCCCTGCAGACAAGCATGGGGTCGTGACTGACCTTAGCAATAAATCTTATAAGGACTAGTGACAACCATGAGGGCTTTGGAGTCCAACAGCTTGGGATTAAGTCTCTCTTTCCCCAAGTACTAAATTTCTGTGCCCAGTTTCCTCATTTGTCTCATGGAACAAGTAATAGTTTCTACCTCATGGGCTTGTGGTGAGGCTTAAACTGACAAACAATAATGGCTCAATATTATTTATCTTAGGTCCTTTGAGACCAGAGTCCTACCTTTTTTCTCTAGTTGTACCAGTCAGAGTCTCAGTAAGAAACAGAATGCGGCTTAGAATATTCAAGAAACTTGAATGAAGTTCAACTAATGGAGGGTGGGCCCAATCAAGAGAATGGCACAGGCATTTTGAAGAACCTGAAGAGTAACTAGAGTTGGCAGCCATTACCACCCAGTCTTGAAACATTGAATCCATTCAGAATCAGAGCTGTGGAGACCTGGAGCTACACTTAAGGAAAGACTGAGTCACTGCCAGAAACATGGCCCAAGAAGGGCATGGGGAAGAATCTCCTATCTGGCTCTCTTCCCCACCTTTTATCACTACTGGAGCCTTCCAAGGGAAGCCAGCTGACAAGGGACTTTGGGTAATGAAGTCCACAGGGACAGGCCTCCTGTGGCCAACAGTGAGAGCAAAGATGGAAAAAGATTTAAGGGCAAGCCCAAGAAGAAAACAACCTAAGGAAGCTAGTCCTCATTGAGGTGTTTTTTTCTAATCTAGTTCACTAGCATTAAAACTACCACATTTGCCAATGGTCAGCTATTTCATCCAATTCTGTGTCTGTTCTAGAACTGGGCCTGGAGGTCTCCAGATCCTGCCTATTCTAGTTAGGCTTTCCTCTAGTCAGGCTCTTGTTCCTCAAGCTTTAGTACTGATGGAAACCATTTTCCAATAGGGTGTTTTTGCAAGACTATTATTAGCTGACAGTCTTAGTGACTGATTTCTGCACAAGCGATCAGTCAGCTGTAAAACAGATCCAAAGTATTTACCAAAACAACAAAATGACCATTGCCCTCTCTGTTGATTCTGGTCATAAATGCAGGGTGATAGTGTGGCCAGGTTATTACAAAGGAAAATAGAAATAGATCCTAAGAAATGGAAAGTTAAAAAAAAAAAAAAACCTGTTGAGAGAATTCTCCCTGAGTCACTTGCATTTCTGCAAGCCTTGAAAGTCCTTTCCTGTAGACTGTATTTTCGAGGATGAAAATAAGCAGACTTGGGATTCAGAGATAGGGCTTTCCTCCAAGGCAAGAGAGTAGCCCTGGCTTACTGCCTATTCCCTAAGGTCAATGTTCCTTTCTTGTAATTCAATCCACTGTGCACATGGGGTATCACTGAACTCTTCCATCCCCCGGTGAGAATGGGGGCTCAGGAAACAGCACAAAAATGCTGATTATCTGGCTGTAGGTATTGGCTGTAACCCATTCACTGTCTCTAACTCAGGAAGTTTGTATCCCTACCGTCAATGAAACTGTGGCAGGCTAACTCGCTAGGCTGCAGCTAAAGTAAAATCCCAAATCTTTCACAGTTTTTGACACATACTTCTTTTTTAAGATTTTATTTCTTTATTTGACAGAGAGAGAGAGATTACAAGCAGGCAGAGAGGCAGGCAGAGACAGAGAGGAAAGCAGAGAGCCGATGCGGGGCTCGATCCCAAGACCCTGAGATCATGACCTAAGCCAAAGGCAGAGGCTTATCCCACTGAGCCACTCAGGCACCCCTTGACACATACTTCTAATTAGTTTTACAATGTAGATTCCTTTAGAAAAATGATTGGTGTAGGAGTCATGCCAAATAGGAGATCTATTTTAAGAGATTTTGTTGGCTATTGCTAACTTTTTTTTTAAATCAGTTCCCACTCAAAGACATAAATCCAAATAAAAAATACAAAATATTTTTTACTTAAATTATATAAAATCTCATATGAAAGTTACAGATTATTACACCATTGAGAAATAACACATCAGCTTTACCCACTACAGCATTTCTGTTAAGGAAGAGTTATCCCTATCCCTGAAACACACACACATACATGCATCACCTGAAGCCAGACACAACCACATACATGCTCTACAAACCTCAATTTTATTCTGGATTTAGTTATTATAGGATACAAAATTGGTTTAAAAGACAAGGTAGCCTCAAAGGGAATAATGCATATTTTGGCAGCTAAGGCATATTTTGGCATGATTTCCCTGGCTTTCAGAAGCTCATACAGGAAACACAAGCTGCAAGGGTCCTAGGAATGCAAAGAATGGTCTCACTGGATCCAGAAAATTTAATCTTACTCACTACCACTCTTTCAATCTTCCAACTTATGCCACCATTTTAAAAGCACTTGCAAGTTACATCAATGACCATTCTCTCCCCCACCTACTCACCCTTGTGTGAAGGAACTTAGTCAAGAGACAAGACTGAGAGGTTCAAGCAAGTCCCCAACTCCCCCCAAACCTGACCCAACAGCAGAAATTCTGCAATTGATCATTCATTCATTTGTAGTAAGCATTGCCTGCTGCCTATATTCTTTTTATAATATTGCCATAAGTGTTTCCATCTCCAAGAAAAATAGCTTAATAACTTTACACATGCAACTTTTCTTATGGCAACATGAGGAAGTAGGTACTTGTGGTAGAAGGGAGGGAGACTTAAAAAGATATGAATGTATAAATGAAGAAAAGAAACAACAGTATACTAAATATTTAGGCCATCTTAGAAATCAAAATGGCACATTCCTCCCCATTTTCCCCAGGGAGGTCCTGGTCAAGAAAGCACCATGATCTAATGAAAACAGTGAAGGCTTTGGATCTAGAATTACAGCTGATTCACAAGATTTAGGCCATTTAGTGCCTCAGCAAGGAGATTCTTGGAAGAGAAGATTCTGTTTGTTCTTCTTTTTATCATCTAAATGTTAGTATTCATGAAACAGATGTCTTCAAAGCAGTGCCAGTTAGCTTAAACACAAATATGAAATTAGTCACTTGTAAAGCAGATTCAAATATTTCTCTGATGGGCTGCAAGACTGTGATTTTGAGTACTAATTCATGTTTTAATACATTTCTAGTGGCTCTTGAATTAGCTTTTCAGCCAAGCATCAGGGACTATTTTTGGATCATTGGACTGTTAATTCTAACTATAAAACAAATTCCTATGAGAGAATGGGTAAAAAATTCATCCTTTAAGTTACACAAAGAAGCAAAAATTCCCTCCAGGAAATTACTACTCTAATTATAAACTTTCTGATTGAGAAAGTCTTGAAAAGCTTTGTCTCCTCTATGAAGTCAAAAGTCTTTGGTTTGGCTTCACTTAATTTTTCCCATTCAGAACATATGGGAATATTCCCAAAACATCAGAGCAGCTGGTGCTTTCCAAATCAGAAAAACTTCTTTCTAATGCTACTTACATTATAGAGAAAGGAACCCACACTGCTGGCAAGACAGCTGTTCTTATTTCCAAAGGACATGGCAGTGGCTAAGGCAACATGTTTTCCTACTTAAATTACAGTTTTGGAAAAGGGAGTGATCAATCATTGTTTATAAATTTAGTTGTAATAATATCAGTTCCCTTCTCTCAGCTTACCCCACTTAAAACGTTTCCAAATATGAGGAGGATTATCATATAGCCCAAATGTTCACATTTTTTGTTAAGATTTTACCAAATGTTCACATTTTGACTGACTTTCTCAGTTTACATTTCAAAAACTGACATCTTATAGTGAACACAGCCTTTCTAGAAGTTACCACACTGCATTGCATTTTCTCCCAATATTTCCAGTTGTACACACAAGGCTCCAAGAACTGTTAATAATGAAGGAGAAAGGGGCAATGTAACAAATTCAAAAAGTACTAAGTCATATATGCCCTCAGTAGCAAAATGGAATTTAAGATCCCGATGTCCAGTGGACACAGGACAATAACAAACTTCAACCGTTCTCTTGACGCTCGGCTTTTCTGCACAAAGTTCACAAATTTTCCTTTGAAAAACATCCACAATTCAAAATGGAATCTATGGTAATATCCCCCCCACCTTTTTTGAGTGTAAATATATACTTCTTAACAGAGATAAGTAAAGATTGAAAAGAAAATTGTTTGCCTGGATTAAAAAAAAAGTTGTACTATAACAAAAGCTTGACAAATATTTGATTAATAAAATATGTAAAGATTTAAGAACAAAGAATCGATGTTGTTAAGTCCCCATCTCTGGCAAGACCAGAGCAACAAGACTGTGTCACAACCTAACTGATAGGTTCTGTAGGGCACAAGAAAGTTTGCTGCTGATTAGTAAGTTCCTAAATCAGATTTCTTAGTTTTTGGCTTAGCAACAAAAATCAAAGTTATTTTCTTGGTTGAGCCAAGTTACCTTGCAGTGAAAATAACTTACAATTTTTAAGCTCTTACTGTATGTTAAAAACAGAGTTCAATGCTTTCCAGACATGATTTACTTTAATCTTTGTGTTACACATATGGAGTTGGTAAAATTACTCCATTTTAGAGATGGGCAAGAGCACTTAGAGAGCTTTATACTATTTCTCTTTTATCTTAAAAGCCTTCGGTGCCATGCACCTTTTTATACATAATAGTATTTTATTCTCTGGAGTGGTTACTCACATTTGAAGTCCCTAGTTGGGAAAACCCTCCAGGGCTGGTGAGACTTTGAAAGACTAATCAAAAACCATAATTCAGAGCCTGGGACTCTAAATTTTTCATTCATCTTTGAACAAAATTTGAGAGTTGTTAATTAGTATATGGAGGATACGAACATTTACCAAAGGATTGCAAAAAAACAAATTGGCTTGGATCTATTCACAAGACTGGTTACATAACTTGCTCCAAATGGCATAGCTGGGATTTGAATGAGAGTTTTTCTGATTCAAAGGCCATGGCTTTGAGCCACAATTTTTAATCTCTCCGACCTTATCTTTCATAAACATAGAAAGTATAGCGGTTTAGTGGAACAACTGAACACTTCATTAAGTGAGTGATACACAAGAAAAGGAGAGAAGGGGAAAGGCAAAAATCTTCCTCCCAAGACTGTCACACCACTGGCCCCACCACACAATTCTTTATCTTGGTGACTCAAAGTCCTAGCTGCTTCTCTGTTCTCTTACTGACATCTGTATCAGTTTGCTAGGGCTTCCATAATGAAATACGAAAGCCTGGGTGGCTTCAACAACAGAAATTTGTTTACTCACCATTCTAGAAACTGAAAGTCAAGATCAAGGTGTCAGCAGGGTTAGTTTCTCCTGAGGCCTCACTCTATGGCTTGCAGGTGGTGGCCTTCTCACCGTATGCTCACATGGCATTTTCTCTTTGACATCCCAGGTGTCTCTTGTGTCCTCTTTTTACGTAGCCATACTGGATTAGAGCCCACTATAAGGGCCCCATTTTCCCTTAATTACCTCTTAAATGTCCTATCGCCAAATATAGTCCCATTCCGAGGCACTAGGGTTAGGGTTTCAACATATGAATTTGAGGTAGACACAATTCAGTCCACAATAACATCTAATAAATCTCCAAGTCCACAACATTCTGCTTTCTCTCCCTCTCCACTGGGCATTGCAGTTCCTTTGGTGTAGGTCCTCAGCATGTCCTGGCTTCCCAGTGTAACAGTCTCCCCCATCCTGTCTCGCATGCATCCCATGTGTTCTTTATACCAATGCCCTGCTGATCATACTTGATCAAGCCCCTTTTTTGAGACTGAACTCCCAAGATAGCTAGATAGATAGATGAATGTGCTAAGATATGTAAAACCTAATCTTCAAGAATTAGAGATCACTCTCCCCAGTTACAGAAAGACTGGAGTTCATCTGGAGTTTGGAGAGACTCATAGAGCACTTCCACCTTCCGGGGAGCCTGTTTCCCTGTCTCCCACGCTAAGTAAGAGGAGCCTCAAGGATACCAGTCAGATAGCTAACAGCTGTTTAGCAGTTTAGGTGTTTAGAGTTTCGGGAGCTTAAGAACTTGTATGAGAGGCCAAAGTTAGATCAGCCCATGGGAGAAGAGAAGAAAGGGAGAGAAAGAGAGAGTGAATGTGTGTTATTACAGAGAGAGGGTTTTGGGGTGAGTTGGAGAGAGGGACCTACACTTTCACTTATGATGGAGGTGACCATGAAGAAACAAATGGCCCAGAGCAGAGTGAGCTGGCCTTAAGACATCTTGAAAAGGTCCCCACCGAAAGGGCTAGAGTATCATTGCAGAGGAGCAGATTTCTAGGAGTCTGAAAGGTAAAGAAGAGTAGAGCAAATGGCCTGCTGAGGGAAGAGAGAGATGTATTTTCAGGTGGTAGGAATTACAGCTACAGGTCCTGAAAGGCTGAATCTCCAAGAAAATATGAAGAGCACATCCTAACAATGAGTCCGTCCCCCTGGCCCCCGAGGATGCCAAGCCAGATCACAAGGGTATTCATCACACCTCCACCTGTGATGCCCTCCAATCCTGGCATGTGGAGAGGAGGAGAGGAAAGAAGTGAAGAACCAGGACAGAGCAGGAAGCAACTTCTCCCTCCAGCTTCCTGCCCTGAAGAAGACCCAGTCTAAGGGAGAAGATAGTTCAAACTTCAAGCGAAGGTATTTTTTAATATTGCTGGGTCTTGGCATTTTAACTGATAAAATGATACTGTACTTGTCCCTAAAGGCAATCAGAAAAGCAATAAGACCCATCTAAAATTTCATCCAGTGCCAGGAAAGGAACCGTTTACAGAGTGGGATAAAAATGAGAGAAAGAATAAATCTTCTTTCCACGGTATCCCACCAAAATGAGCACAATATAATGGTTTTATTATTAAAAAAAAGATATTGTGCTTGTTATGTAACAAGCACAAATATAAGCTTTAGTATTTCCTTCTCAGTGAACTCAGTCTCACAGACCAATGGTCCACTGACTGTGTGGCTGGTTTTCTGTGCCGAGCTAATGAAACCCCCACCCAGCTTAAAATCATAGATGTGTTGCCTGTGGTGGGAATTTAACATTTTGATGGGATAGAAAAGCTCGGCACGCTCTTCTGGACTGAGATTTACTGAAATGCATGCAGTTCCCTGCACATGACAGGAAGGACATCCTTCTGCATCTCTGTTCGTATCATTCCATGGATTTTCTCTTCTTTTTCTCATTCTATGCTCAATTTTTATTTTTATTCAAACCTTGGCTCAGATGGTAGCTTTTCCAACCTCTCTGCTTGTCTGCCTACATACCCCACTTCAACAGAATGGTATTTGTTCTCATTTCTCTCATGGTTCTGCATGACCTTGCTTCAATAGCAGACTTATTATTAATTATTATTACTATCATTACTACTACTATTATTATTACTCTTCATTCATCTACCTTCCCCACAAGAGTGAATTCCTGACAATAGGATATGTTCTTGCTCACTGTCCTGTCCCCAGATTTATAAGGAGAACCTGGCTCTATTAGATCCTTGACAGATCTGTTCAATGAAAGCTACAAGGATAAAAACTGGACCATAGTTATTTCTTCTTCTACCAAAGTTTCTACTATAAAGTTATTCAGCTTCTGTTGTAAAGATAAACAGTATGGATTTTTTGGCTTGCCTGTTTGGGTTGTTGACATATTATAATTTTTCAAAAGATTGAATAGAGTATTAATTTTTTTGTGGAACTCAGTACATATAGGATGATTGTTCCGAGTCTAAGTTAACAGAATTTAGTCACTGAAATATACCAAAGTATCATTTATATGATCTAAAAAAGCCGATGTTTTATTGCTTCTGAGCTCCTAAATCTAGGCATGTTGCACACAAGGTAACTAAACTTTACAAAGGATTTCTTTTTTGATCTTTGTTTCAGTTAATTTTTTTTTTAACTCCTAAGGGGAAAAAAAGCTCCTTTTGCTACTGAATTATCAGCACTTTTAAAAAAATTTTTACCCAGTAAGATAGCATGACGACAAAGCCTTATTAGCAAAACACTGTCTTGGGGTGGCTTATTTTAAGCCATGACATTATGCTACGAGCAGGTTGTTATTCATGGAGGCATGGATCAATACGCTTTGGCTCCTGACAGCACCAAAGCACCAGCCCATCCATTTCCTCCCACCCCTTTCCTCAACTTCTTTCCACAAGCAAGTCCCCAACTACTTGTTACAAAGGCCCTACTGCAGTATTATTTCAGTCTTTGTACAAATATGCTGAGTACAGGCTTGGTTGCTCAGTGAATGGAAGTCATGTCCCTTCAAAACGTTTGTAGGTTGTCTTAGCAATTTATCTAGGGCCAGGAGAACATCTTCAGGCTATCAGTGATAAAGCTGAAAAGAAAAGTAAATTGTATTAGCAAAGACTTGATCAAGTCAAATATCTCATAGGGAAAAGAGCAGGTTGAAGTAAACGACTTCAAGATGCTTGACTTCTCTCTGAAGATAGAGGCTCTGGTATATTTCCCATGAGAACCAGATTTCTTTTTAATCCACCAAATACATATCACTTAACTGTCAGCTTTCAAAAATTAACAAATTTTATTCATCTTACCACCATCAAAAATAGCAAAAATGAAGCATATAACAATACATAGTATATTACATGGAATATATGTTAATATATAATAATTTAATTAAATGAGCAACAATTTTTAATTATGCATTTAATAATTCTCAAGGTATAAGGAGGAGATCTTTTAAAACATAGCTGTTCAAAGTAAGAATTTTTAAACATAGCATGAGGGTGGCCAACAGACACGTGAAAAGATGCTCAACGTCACTAATCATCAAGGGAACAAAAATCAAAACTACAATGAAATATCACCTCAATCCTGTCAGAATGACTAACACCAAAAACACAAGAAACAACAAGTATTTGTGAGGATGTGGAGAAAAAAGGATCACCACGCTCTGTTGATGGGAATGCAAGCTAGTACAGCCATTGTAGAAAATAGTATGGAGTTTCCTCAAAAAATTAAAAACAGATGTACTGTATGATCCAGTAATTCTACTACTGAATATTTACCTAAAGAATACAAAAATGCTAATTTTGAAAAGATAATATGCATCCCTATGCTTATTGCAGCATTATTTATAATAGCCAAATTATGGAAGCAGCTCAGATGTCCATCCCTAGATGAATCTATAAAGAAGATATATATTGATATAGTATATACATATAATGGAATGGTGATATATATTACATATTATACATTTAATCTATATATGCCATTCCATTTTATATATAATGGACTATTACTCAGCCATAGAAACAAATGAAATCTTGCCATTTGCAGCAACATGAATGGAGCTAGAGGATATAATGCTAAGTGAAATAAGTTAGTGAGAGAAAGACAAATACCTTATGATTTCACTCCCATGTTGAATTTAGGAATGAAACAAACAAACAAAAAATAGAAATGAAACAAGCAAACAAAAGTGACAAATCAAGAAAGAGACTCTTAACTATAAAGAACAAACTGATGATTATGGGACATGGTACATGGTACAGGGACATGGGTAGGAGGTGAAATGAAGGAAATTAAGATTACACTCATCATGATGAATACAGAGTAATGAATAGAAGTGTTGAATCACTATACTGTGTACCTGAAACTAATATAACCCTGTATGCTAACTATACTGGAATTATTTTTTTTAATTTTAAAATTTTAGAAATTTAAAATTAAAAAATACAGCCTCAAGAGACTTAGAAATACTAATATTCTTTGACCTAACAGCTGTACATATAGAATATGGCCTGATGGAAAAAAATATTTATTTATAACAATGTTCATTGCAGTGGTATTTATAATATTTTTAAAAATAGAGAATGATTAAGTAAGTTAAAGTACATGCATAGGATATAATATTCAGTTACTAATGCTTTGAATAGTAATAAACATTGCACCTGGGTGGCTCAGTAGTTTAAGCATCCCACTCTTGATTTGGCTCAGGCCATCATCTCAGGGCTGTAGGATTGAGCCCCAAGTCAGGCTCTGCACTGGGCAGGGAACCTCCTTCAGATTCTCTCTCTCCCTCCCTCTGCCCCTCCTCCCTACACTCTCTTAAATAAACAAACAAACAAACAGGAATAACTCAATGGATACTACATGCCAAGTATTGCTTTAAAATTTTATTTTTTTTATTTACTTGATAGGCAGAGATCACAAGTAGGCAGAGAAGCAGGCAGAGAGAGAGGAGGAAGCAGGCTCCCCACTGAGCAGAGAGCCCGATGCGGGGATCAATCCCAGGACCCTGAGATCATGACCTGAGCCGAAGGCAGAGGCTTAACCCACTGAGTCACCCAGGTGCCCCCCAAGTATCGCCTTAAAGTCTTGCATCTATGGACTCACTTAATTCTTATAACAACCCTATTGGGTCTGAACAATTGTCATTCCCCATTTTATAGGTGAGTAAGCTGAGACACAGAAAGGTTAGTGTGCCCACAATAGCACAGCTTGTCAGACTCAGAACTCAGATTTCCTGGCTATATTATCTACCCATTTCACCACCATACTGTATGTATTAGTTTGCTAGAGCTGCCATACAAAAGTGCCACAAACCAGATGGCTTAAACAATAATACCTTAGAGAGCTTGAGGCTTGAAGTCAAATCAAAATGGTGGCAGAGTTGGATTCTTCTGAGGACACTGAAAGAGAATGTTTCCATACCTCCCCCTAGCCTCTGGTGGTTTGCTGGCAATATCTGGTATCTCTTGGCTTGTAGAAACTTCAGCCTGATTTCTGTCTTCATCTTCACATGGCATTCTCCTTATGTATGTACCTGTGTCCAAATTCTCTTTTTTAAAATAAAGACACCAGCTATACTGAAGTAGGGGCCTAATCCTATTCTAGTATGACTTCATCTTAACTATACATCTACTAGGACCCTATTTCCAAATAAGGTCACATTCTGAGTTTGGTGTGTGTTGGGGGGGAGATTTAAATGTAAGAATTTGGTAAAATATTATTCAACCCATAATATCATAGTTTCCAGTCATATTAATATTCACACAGTAAATGGTAAGTGAGCAAAAGCAGGAAATAAGTCTCTATATATACTGTGAATCCAGTTTTAAAAGACACATACTGGGAGGAAGGATATCATAGGTCTTACTTTTTTTAATCCTCAATTGTTTTATCAATTTTTTTTATCCTCAATTTATCCTCAATTTTTTATCCTCAATTATTCTACAAAAAGTACTTGATACTATTTTAATCATTTAAAGTGCAGTAATGACATAATCACATCAGAAAAAAAGTAGAAATTTTTTTCAAAAATGTATTAAGTTTATTTATATATGTGGCCTTAAAGAGCTACGTTAGCAATTTAAGCACTCAGGTCAGAGTTACATTCTGGGCTAACATATAAACTTCAGCATCCATCTTCCTTCCTCTACATCCTTTAAATACCGTGTTTTGGTTCCACGTCCTTCCTCTCGTCTTATTTTCTCATCTCTTCAAAGAATAAAAACTTGCTGCTATGTGGCCTCAGCATATTGCCTGAAAGGATTCTCGAGATACGGCTCAAACAATCAAACAGATACACTTGAAATGTACAAAACCTCTTCCTAGGGGTCTCCAAAGTGGGGCGAACGCACCCCCAGTGTAGTGCAAGATGGTGCACCCACTTAGGATGGAAGAACAATACAAAGATTTCTCTTAGTATTTAAGTACTGAATTTAATGCATGGGTTGACACTTGCGCCTCACTCAGTATACATTCAGGTGTGCACAAGTCAGAGATGGTGTTTGGTACCCTCTTAAAGAGTGCGACTGTCCCAGGACACAGGAGTGGACAATGGGACCTGTACTTGTTTCCTAGGGCTATCATAACAATCCCCACCAAGTTGGTGGTTTCAAAAAACAGAATTAATTCTTTTACTGTTCTGGAATCCAAAATGAAGATGTCATGGTGTATCTAGAAGAGAATCCTTCCTTACCTCTTTCACCTTCTGATGGAATTCTTGACAAGCAATTCTTGACCTTCCTAGGCTTGCAACACACTGCTCCAATCCAAGCGTCTGATTTCCCATGTCCTTCTTCCCTATGTCTTCTTTACTGTCTCTTGTAAGATACCCAGTATTGAATTTAGGGCCCACCTAATCCAAGATGATCTCAAGTCCAGATCCTTGTCCTAATTACATCTAAAATGACTTTTATCCTGGGGTTCTGAGTGGACATATATTGGGGGGTGGGGTCACCTTTTAACCCACTAGATGGCCTTCCAGTGTTATCTTACTTTCAGAGTAGTGAAACATCTTCCAGCATGCATGTAAATGGTTAGGTGGATTTATAAATCATATCATCTAGTTTTAATCACATAAATCTTCACAAATTGACAATCAAGTCAAAATTTGTCAGATGAAAAAACAACAGAGTGAGCATAGTAAGAAAGGCAAGCCCAAGAGAAAAACAAGAAAATGGAAAGCCTGACACTTCTTCCATCCTTTGTATGAACTCTCTATCAGCCCTAGAAAACTGCAAGGACATAATCATACCTAAATAGAAGTAGACCAAATCTTTAAAATCATCAAGAGGTTTATTTGAAATATGGATTTACATCTACTACTATTAATAATAAATCTTATATAAATAGTATTCTTTGAGATTTTCTCTAATGATGGTATGAAGTAATCACAATTATGAAGGCATATTAAAATTAAACACCCAGAGCATGAAGACACAGATCCATAATTTTTTCAGTCATGTTTAAAAGGCACCCTTATTCTCTTTTTCCTTGGTATAAACTAGCTGAAGACACATGCATGCATGTACACATGCATGCACGTGAGATATGGAGACAAAATGATGTGCTTTCCTGTATGAGTAAATAGTATTTTTGAAAGCTATACAGAATATGCATCTGAAGACTGGAAGTAGCAAGAATGAGGACAACAGTCTATAGGTGGTGATATGTTCTCTCTGAAGTTTGATGGAAGTATAGACATTTCTAATATGAGTTAGTGTACTGTGCTTGCTAGAATCTATTTCAAAAGTAAAAAACATCAAAACTAACTTTCTGGAAAAAAAACTAACTTTCTGTGTACTGTGGAATTACAAATGTATCATAAAAGACACTGTTAACAGAAAGTGAGTTCTTTCATTTTTTTTTTTTAAGATTTTATTTATTTATTTGTCAGAGAGAGGGAGAGAGAGTGAACGAGCACAGGCAGACAGAGAGGCAGGCAGAGGGAGAAGCAGACTCCCCGCCGAGCAAGGAGCCCGATGTGGGACTCGATCCCAGGACGCTGGGATCATGACCCGAGCCGAAGGCAGCCGCTTAACCAACTGAGCCACCCAGGCGTCCCTCATTTTTTTAAAATTAGTGGTCTTCTCCCATAAAATTTATATGATGACATCAATGCAACAACTATTTTGGCTGGAAAAAGAAAAGAATATGAGGCAAAATTAGATATAGGGTCACACTTTTTAATCCATTCACTTCATTGTACACACACAAGCAATGGCAGGGAAATAAAAGCTAGAAGTAGACAAAGTACTGTAGTCCTTTGTTACTGAAGTCCCTGATACAATTCATCTGTAAAAAGACATTTAAAATACAATGGAGTTTTTTTTTAATTTTTTAATTTAAATTCAATTTAATTAACATATAGTATATTATTTGTTTCAAGAGCAGAATCTAGTGATTCAGTTGCATACAACACCCAGTGCTCATTACATCACATGCCCTCCTTAATGTCCATCACCCAGTTACCTCATTCCCTCACCACCCTCCCATCCCAGCAACCCTCAGTTTATTCCCTATAGTTAAGAGTCTTTTACGGTTTGCCTCCCTCTCTGTCTTCTTCTTTTATTTTTCCTTCCCTTCCCCTATGTTCATCTGTTTTGTTTCTTAAATTACACATGTGAGTAAAATCATACGGTATTTGTCTTTCTCTGACTGATGTCTTTCCCTTAGCATAATACCCTCTAGTTCCATCGCCGTGGTTGCAAATGGAAAGATTTTATTCTTTTTGACGGCTGAGTAATATTCCACTGTCTAGATGAATGGATAAAGAAGATGTGGTGTGAGTGTGTATGTGTGTGTATACACACACAATGGAGTTCTTACAATATATCAGCAATAAGATGGGGAACGAGCACAAGAACCTGTGGCATAGCCCAGAGATATATTTGTTATCTTGCATCAAAGTCTTAAAAGAGTTACTGAAGGACAGATGGATGGTGCATTTTTCTGTTAAAAGAAGACACATTTCCCAAATCTGCTAACCTTTCCTATGGACATGGAGCACTTGGTAGCATGCCACCTAACAGATAATTTCAGAAAATAATGATAACTATGTAAAATTTGTCCCCTCAAAGTAAAGGCTAAGTTTTAATAGTGAGCAGTTTAAAAAAAAAAGGTACTTTTGAAGAGTAATGAGAAGAAAGTTCTTCAAAATTACTGTTTTTAATCTTTCTACATTTATATGCTTCTGTTATAAGAGAGCAATATAACAGAACTTGTACCATTTGTAAAAACTCATATATGCACACTTTAAAAACTTGGGAACTTTCCATAAAATGCCTGATCAGTACTTCTCAAATCTGTCAAGATCATCAAAACCAAGGAAAGCCTTAGAAAACAAGGAAAATTAAATGTCACACTCTGAAGAGCTAAGGAGTTGTTCCCTATCTGGAACAGGAAGGGACATTAGATAAAAAACAAGGGAAATCTAAAAGAAGTATGAACTGTGTATATAGTAATATATTAACATTGGTTCATTAGTTGTAACAAATGTACCAATCTCAGGTAAGATGATAACAATAGGAAAACTGGAGGTGGGCCACATGGGAATTCAATGCACTGTCTTTGAAACATTTCTGTAATCCAAAACTCTTCTAAAATTAAGGTTTATTTTTTAAAAAATGGAATATTCTAAGCTGTTTATTAATCTTGTTAAAAAAGGGCTGCAGTAGATTTGGGACACATCTATTAAATATGTAAAAATGTGGTAATCTCCACATAATCGTAAAGAAAGTTTAATAATGCCTATCAAGGAATTTACTAACTAAAGTTGAATAAAAACATTTGTATCATTAGTATCTGGGATGAAAATCAAAGTCATGATTTAGTAAGCACAAGTAACATGGCACTCCTCCCATTTGCCTCTGGATAGATCCGTGAGTTATCTCCAACCTATGATAGAATTTAAGAACAAATATTCAAGTGAAGTGAACCAGGTCTTCAAATCTCTGTCTGAGAAATTGTTAAGTCAAATGTTTAAAAATAATACAGTACACACTAAAGATGATGTTAGCAAGAGTAAAGGATTCTCTATAATCATTCTGTGAACAAATGAATAAAGAGTAGTTTATAATAATCATTATATTTGATTTTCATCATGTCCACTTTCATTTCTATCTCTGTATGTATTTTAGAATACATATGGGATGCCTGGGTGGCTCAACCCGTTAAGCGGTTGCTTTCAGCTCAGGTCATGATCCCAGGGTTCTGGGATCAAGTCCTGCATTGGGCTCCCTGCTTAGTGGGGAGTGCTTAGTGCTTCTCCCTCTCCCACTCCCCCTGCCTGTGCTCCCTCTCTCACTGTGTCTCTCTCTATCAAATAAATAAATAAATAAATAAATAAATAAATAAAATATTTTGAAAGGATGAAAGAACACACAGATATTACCTGAATATACTAGTGGCTAATGCTCAAAATTTCTCGTCAATAGAATATGCAACCAAGGATTGAGACAGCAGCTCTATCTTCTCCACCACTAGCTGATGACCTCTCACTCTGCTACAGTGGCATCCTCGTCATTAGAATAGTGTTCATCTCTAGTCCTTCCCTTGGCTCCTTACTCACTTTGAGCTCCTCCAAAATCACTGATCAAAAAAGCAGAAATTATATGTGTGTGTACACATTATACATTCAGCCTTCCTTACTGGTGTTTTAATAAAAACTAAAATTATTTCATCCTAAGCAGGCCAAATCACAGGAAAAAGGCAAATTTGCTCTAAAAAGACCCACTCCAGAGCACAACAGATATGACTGATGGATGGTATGTTCGACTCCATCTGTGTTCTAGTCTCCCCCAGTGTTCCTTCTCCCCATTCGCAAGCATCTCCCCCTATATGACCTGTGAGAAGGAAGACCACAGGAATTTACATCCCACATGAGACAACTTGGAGAGTAGAAGTAGACTCTTAATAACTATACCTGAACATTGAGTGTAAACTAGGATTGTCTCAGACAAACTTACTTATGTTACTTATGAGCTAATACAGCTTAGAAGTCACACATAAAGGCTATTAAGTCAGCCCTGCCAACGTTCAAATTCAAGCTCGACACTTAACTAATTGTATAACCTTGGCCCACTTAAATAACTCCCTGTAACTCAGTTCTTCAAAGTAGAAATAATGGCCTGGGTGGCTCAGGTAGTTAAGCCTCCAACTCATGATTCTAGCTCAAGTCATGATCTCATGGTTGCTAAACCCCTTTACACTCATAAAATTACTGACAGCAAAAATATTTTATGTAGATTAAATCTATTAATATTTACTGGGTTAGAAATTAAAACATGAATTTTTAAAATATTTACTTAATTCAATTAAGGAAATAACAAAACCTATTAAATGGCAACATAACATATTTTGTGTAAAATATAACTGTTTTCCAAAACAAAACAAATAAAAATAGTGAGAAGGGTGACAATGTTTTTGAAAATCTCTTTAATATCTGGTTAAAGAGAAGAGAGCTAGATTCTCACATCTGCTTCTACGTGCAATCTACTGTGATGTGACTTGTCATGTAGCTTCTGGAAAGCACTGTATATTCATGAAAAAATTAGAGTAAAAAATGGAAGTAACATCTTAGCAATATTATGAAAACAGTTTTTAACCCTGGGCCTGTAGATAGTGTCCTGGGCACCTTAGGGTCTATTGGACCCCACTTTGAGAACTGCTGATCTAGGGTACAGGACATGAGAGTCTATGTAAGGCAGGACGTAGGACAAAAATCACCAGAGGAGAGAAATTCAAAAACTGAGAGGCTGGAGTATTAGAAATCGCCAGTAATTATGGTAGGAATTGTGTGGAGAGAATGGCAGTCTACCAAGAGCTAAAAATCTTTAAAGTATGAGTGGTGGTAAAGCAGGAAAAGGGTTAGCCCTCCTGCATAACAATACAAATAAGTAGTGACTTGCAGAGTCTCTCTTTGGAAGTTATGAAATTTAAACAAACCTACCAAGAGGAAGTGTTCAGCTAAATAAAATCAGGAAAACTCATTAATTCTATCTATGGAGCATTAAATATGACAGTGCCAAACAGATCTAGGAACTAAAATGTTTTTGATTCTCTCTTACATGAGATTTCTGTGCACTTATATTTAATTGATAGTTACTAATTTCAATGACTATATTGCCAGCAGATCTGAATAATGCTAGCTTCATCATGGTTTTCATTTTCCTGACACTCTATAAATCTCCTACTATGGTACAAAAGGCCAATAAAATAAGCATTGCAATCCTTCAAGAAACAGTAAGTTGTTTATAAAATCTAGACAGTGATTGACATGTCTGGTTTTATTCTCTGCCAGCTATTAGTAGCAAAGGTCAGAGAAGAACTATAAGTCAACTAAAACTTCAAATGAGCTTACATCTTTCTTTTTCAGACAAATGAGCCCCATGCTCCCAGGAATGTGCAGCTCAGAAATCAAAACGACACATTTGGCTGAGCTGCAGGAATCAACAACTGGGAATTTTACATAGATTTAAATGCCACACTTATGAAGGTTTTAAAATAAATCACATCTAAATCCCAAACCTAAATTAAGAGGCAATTATTCTTCTTCAGTTTTGGCATTTCTAAAAAGATCTTAGGGCAAAAGGAGGAAGAACAGGGGTTTAGGCCAAGAGAAGAGAATCCAGGGACCTCCAGGTTTCACCAATGAAAACTTTATTTAACAGAATAGGAATGATTTGTCAAGGCGACGTTCACATTCCCAGAGTAATTAATTTTCATTCCTATCATTGAGCGTGAAGAATTAGAAAGTACATGAAGCACAGAATTATAAATGTTCCCAGGTGAAAAATAAGAAATACTTGACAGTATTGGTATTATTTAACGCTCACTGAGCACCAGAATAGGGCCGGGCATCATCTAGAACAAGATAGCAAGGAGCCCTCAAATCCTGGGAACTGCAGTGATGAGCAAAAGCCTGTCTGTTTCGTCAGTGATACTGTTGTGCCAGGGTCGCAAGACCCGCTGATGAGACCACCACGGAGACACGGAGCCAAATGCAAGCGCAAGGTTTCTTTATTGAGAGCGTGCCGGGGCTCGGACCCCCATTCAACACACCGACGCAGCGGGTGGAGGAAGTAGGGTGCCCAGTTCTCTTTGAGCATTGCTTATAAAGACAAAAGCCACAAAAGTCACATGTATAGGTGACCTTTTACAGGACTGGTGTTGGTGTTGCTTAAGCTGTGCTGTCTATTGGGGATTGGCTACTTTGTCTAGGGGATTTTTGCCAGCTGTTTACTCAACGGCTGTAGTTGCTGACCTGCACTTTTGATTAGCCACCAGGTTCAGGGGATTTCCAAACCAGTTCCTTGATGGATTACCAAATCTGGTTTCTTAGGGGATTGCATAAAATGGCTCCCTTTACCCAAGATGAGGTTACTTTGGCTCTTCAATACTATCTGTCAATCTGGAGTAAGTAGCAATTTAAATTCTGGCCATTGTTTGGGAATGCTTTGTTACACTATTTCAGCAACTACATTACTACCAAGCAAACTCAGCAATGGCTTAACTGATCATGTGCCTATTAAGGATACCTTCACTTTGATCCATGATACCTGCATTCTGTGTGCTGAGAGGAGGAGAAGGATTCAAGTCACAATCTACAGATTTACAAGCCAGTTTACCACTTGTCCTTCCCTGCCCCAACCTGCAGCATTTTGAAGAAGTATAAAAAAGGTGTTATATAAAGAGAAGTGCCAGAAAAGGAAGCTGATGCATTAAAGTTTGTGGGAGAAAAAAAGCAAAGGATAATTTACCTGTATCCAATTCCCATCCCTTACACTGTTATCTGTACCCCAGATATGCCATGAAATCTTGGCTCCTTCCCCCCTGGCAAAATCAAGAATAACATCTAAAGCATTGTGTGGTCCTTGTTTCTATTCAACAGGAGTCAGCAAATGGGAGAATGGTAAGGCATGGTTTAGAGAGCTGAACACAAGGGAAATCAAATGATGGAACACTAAAGCCTTAAAGGCAATAATGTATTTATTTTTTTTTAACTTTTTTTTTTAAGATTTTATTTATTTATTTACTTTTTAGAGAGAGAGAGAGAGCTCAGACAGACAGAGTGGTAGGCAGAGGCAAAGGGAGAAGCAGGCTCCCTGCCGAGCAAGGAGCCCGATGTGGGACTCGATCCCAGGATGCTGGGATCATGACCTGAGCCAAAGGCAGCCGCTTAACCAACTGAGCCACCCAGGCATCCCGCAATAATGGATTTAAATATAACTATAGCTAGTATCCCACTCTTAATCAAGGACACAGGAGCATAATAGTATCTGCCTAAGATTCCTTTCTTGGATTCCAGAGAAACACAGAAAATACAGAATGTGTCATTTTTGTATGATCGTGGAATCACCAAATAGAACATAGATTCACTTGTGATATCTCTTTTCCTAGAACTAATATGTTTTATCCACAACACGACTATATGGCACCATGACACGGTAGAGACACCTTCTAAACAGAGCTCCAAAAGGAACAAACTGAATACCTTCATCCATCCTGCTCTTTTCAGGCTGTAATACATGCTTGACACATATTTCTAATATCATTTTCCAGTTTATCCCTCTTAACTCTTCAGAGGAATTTTACAAGTGGATTCTCAACTAAAGATTCACTCTAAGAAGGTGCCATACTATTTTGATAAAATGGTCATGACCGATAATAAGTTTATAATCAGGCCCTATTCACCTTACCTTCAGCACTGTTTGTTTGTTGTTGTTTTTTTTGGGGGGGGGTGGATCTTTAAAGATTTTATTTATTTATTTGATAGACAGAGATCACAAGTAGGCAGAGAGGCAGAGAGAGAGAAAGGAGGAAGCAGGCTGTCCGCAGAGCAGAGAGCCCGATGCGGGGCTCGATCCCAGGACCCTGGGATCATGATCCGAGACGAAGGCAGCAGCCCTAACCCACTGAGCCACCCAGGTGCCCCCAGCACTGTTTTGATAGGTATCTATGGAATAATTTTCTTACATACATAGATTTTCAATAATGTTCCATCTCATTTAATGTGTATTTGTGTTAAGTGACCTTTAAAAATTGTGCATGAGGGGCGCCTGCCTGGGTGGTTCAGTGGGCTAAAGCCTCTGCCTTGGGCTCATGTCATGATCCCAGGGTCCTGGGATAGGGCTCTACATCAGGCTCTCTGCTCAGCAGGGAACTTGCTTCCCTCTCTCTCTGCCTGCCTCTCTGCCTACTTGTGATCTCTGTCTGTCAAATAAATAAATAAAATCTTTAAAAAATAATAAAAATAATAAAATTGTGCATGCCCAAGGTCAATTTATTTCATTTATGTTAAGTTCAAAATGATACAGATTCTGTTCAGACTCTGATCAAAAAATGATGGTATTTTAGATGATGTTATTAATTCATAAACTAGCCCAACTTTAATTTTGTCAGGTAAGTAGATAATACACTATTGTCAACATGGACCAAAAAAAGCAATGACAAGGGAAGTAATAGAGTGTAGGAAAAGATAAATACCAAAGACAATCACTCCAAGCAAATTCTCTCATCTAGAGAACTTATCCTGTGTTTAAACAAGTGATGTATTTCTAAAATGGACTGTTTGAAGTTACAGTTAAGCAAGGGTATAAAGCAGAGAGTAATTCAGCTGTAGTCAGCCAGAATGTTTTTGTGCCTGGAAAGCTCTCAACATGGCATCAATAATGAGTTTTGTAGCTTTTTGAAATTTTTTCAAAGAATATTCATAGCTGTTGTGTCATTCTCATCATCACCTTATAAAGTCAGTACAACAGATACTTTCTTTATATTTGATAAAAGAAATTGAGACAAAGATTTGTCTAGAGTTGTACCTAAGTAAAAATTTAAGTGAAAACTTAGCTCTCCTGGTCCTTTGATGTGAGAGGTTGGGGTAAGGCCATTTCCAGACCCAATTTGCTCAGTACTCCAAAGCAGGATCTCTCCACTTCAGCACCACTGACATTTTGGGCAGGATGATTCCTTGTTGGGGGTGGAGGGTGCTCTCCTGTGCACTGCAAGATTTACCAATATTCCTGTCTTCTACCCACTAGATAGGAGTGGCACCTCCCTCCCGGTTGTGACAACTGAAAAAGTTTCCAGACATTGTCAAATGTCCCCTGGGGGGCAAAATTGCCCCAAGTTGAGAACCACTGATCTAGAAACAACTTCAAAGAGGTCACATGACTTTCCTGGTCCCAGTAGCCAGGAAAAGAATTAGTGTGGAGAATTCTACCATTTAGAGCTATAAAATGGAGTCTATAAGATTGCTTTTAGACATCAGGCAGAGTTTCTGGAGGAGCAATCTTTCTTTCATCCTTTTACCTTTGTGTCAGGAGCAAGGAAATCAAGCTTATTACTAGAAGGTTGTTGGTACACTAACAGTTCTTACTCAATATGACCTTGTTGGTGAGGGGCACCTTCTTACATCTTGTGAGTGCTGAGTGACTGGTCTAGCAAGCTGCACACCAAAACTCGGGCTCCCATGTGTGATCACAGAGGTTGTGCGCTTAACAAGAGCACCTAGCTGAAATTGCCAGTGAGGGCCGAAATAGACCCCATGTTCTAAAGTCAAGGTATGAGACCTAGTACAGCGATTCATCTCTTAAGGGAAGGAGTAAATTTTCCAATTCACTTAAAGGGACCATTTGGCCTAATAGTTCTACTGGAATATGGTCAAAGGATAAGGAAAGAGATGGATGGAATGAGAAATGGGGATTCCAGAAGGATGTCAACACTAGCCCCATTTGGCATGGATAATACCAAGAATTCAGTGGTCTCTCTGGCAATGTCAACTTCAGGTATGACTATGCTAAAGATGGGCCATTTGCTGGACATTAGGATTTCTAGAGCAAAGCTTTGTGATGAATTGACTGGGGTGAAGGGAGGTAAATGAAGATGTCCAGAATAAATTGGAGAGCTCTATGAGGAGTGAACTCTAACAAATGTTAGAGATTTTCAAGAGCAGACAAAAAAGGGATAGCAAGCTTATTATTGCCAACAGCCAACTCACCACACACGGTCTTACAAGGAAATATCTCCTTCTATTTCCTCCCTGCCCCCAAACTAAAGATTACACATAAAGAGAATTAAAGAGACAGGTGTGAGAAGGCCCCTCTATTCCAAGATACTAAAACCATAAGCCCACCTATGCTTGGGCCAGAACACATTTTGAATTAAATATAAGATAGTAATTTACAAATAAGCAGGACTACATTTCAAAACTAGGAAAGACTGTTTTAATAGTTAAATGTAACCTAAAATGGTAGAGTTATAATAAGATGCCATTGGAGAGCCTGCCACCGAGAAGAGAAGAGGGTTTGATAGAACACTGTTCTTCACTACTACAGAGAAAATCACTTTGCGTTTATAGCATGACTTGTGTCTCTGAAACCAACCAGTCACACTAATGAACTAATTCTTAAACACATTTTTATTTATTTCTTCCTAAAACATTGATCTTTCTATTCTCACATTTTATCCTCAAGGACAAGTAGTCAGAATCACCTGAGTAGACACACAGTTTTTAATTATCATTGAAAGGCTGTGTGCTCCATATAGAGATTTTGAAAATCAGGACTTACTATTATTTCAGATTTCATGTCAGGATGGGAAGTGGTAGCATTTGTTTCTTAGAATAAGGTAACCAACTCTTTAAAAAATTATTATTGAAATTAAAATTGTATTCACTCTTGATTTAAAGATAATGACAATTACATATTCCTTTAAAAAAAATCCTTCATGTTTTAGGTCTGTGTTTCATTCAGTGCTGTTGGTAGAAATCCAGTAAACAACAAGTGCTGGAGAGGATGTGGAGAAAGGAGAACCCTCTTACACTGTTGTGGGAATGCAAGTTGGTACAGCCACTTTGGAAAACAGTGTGGAGATTCCATAAGAAATTAAAAATAGAGCTTCCCTATGACCCTGCAATTGTACTACTGGGTATTTACCCCAACGATAGAGATGAAGTAAAAAGAAGGGCCACTTTTACCTTAATGTTCATAGCAGCAATGGCCACAGTTGCCAAACTATGGAAAGAACCAAAATGCTCTTCAACAGACGAATGGATAAAGAAGATATGGTCCATATATACAAGGGAGTATTATGCCTCCATCAGAAAGGATGAATACCCAACTTTTGTATCAACATGGACGGGACTGGAGGAGATTATGCTATGTGAAATAAGTCAAGCAGAGAGAGTCAAGTATCATATGGCTTCACTTACTTGTGGAGCATAAGGAATAACACAGAGGACATTGGGAGATGGAGAGGAGAAGTGAGATGGGGGAAATTAGAAGGGGAGACAAACCATGAGAGACTGTGGACTCTGAGAAACAAACTGAGGGTTTTGGAGGGGAGAGGGGTGGGGAGTTGGGTGAGTGTGGTGGTGGGTATTGTGGAAGGTACGTATTACATGGAGCCCTGGGTGTGGTGCATAAACAATGAATTTTGGAACACTGAAAATAAATAAAATAAAATAAAATGGAAAAAAAAGAAATCCAGATATTTTTATATGCAGCCAAACAAGCCTGATTTAAAAATTTCTTTCTGAATGCCTCCTCGGTAGTCAACAAACAAGACATGAGGGCTCATAAGATGAATACTTCCCATTTTTCTAGCAAGACAAGACCTCAGTAAGCACCTGATAGAAAAACTCATTCATTAAGGCAACTTCAGTGGCTCTCTGATTCTAATACTGCCCAATAAATTCCTAACAACCATCTCCATAACTCAGGATTTTATTCATCCTGTCTCTCCCTGCTACCCCCACCACCAATAGCAGTTTTTGTCATATAGGGGGAAGAGTTCTTCTAATTTCAAGAAAATTCTTGACACCTTCCTAAAAATTTAAAGGAAGACAGAAATCAAGAATCTTTATATTCTTTTACCTCTCAGCTCATTTACTTATTTGTAAATGGCCAGAGACAAAGGTATTTACTAATGTGAATGAAAAAAACACACAGGAGCTTGGGGATTCAAAGACTTTGGGAGGTATAAACAAAACAGTAGTCTCTGTCACTAGACAGCCCTCAGAAACACCATCAAACTGCAGATGTCTCCCTTCTCATCTAAGACTCCCAAATGGCTGTGTTTTTTGTTTTTTTTTTCTTCATGCAGACATTCACCAAACTATTTATTTATTTACTCATTTACTCATTTATTCTTATCTGGGTGAAACAGATTGTGCTAATTGCCCACGCAATAGTCACTCCACTTCCTCCTTAGAAAGAGAATCCCAATCTTGTTTGGAGTGGCTAAAAGCTAAGCTGAAAGACTACATTTCCCAGCCTCCCCTGCAGTAAAAATTATCACATGACTAAGTTCTGACCAATGAGATCTAATCAAAAGTTGTGGAATAGGACTGCCAGAAAAGCATTTTTTTTTAAAGATTTTATTTATTTATTTGACAGAGAGAGAGGGAGAGAGAGCAAGCAAGCACAGGCAGACAGAGTGGCAGGCAGAGGCAGAGGGAGAAGCAGGCTTCCTGCCGAGCAAGGAGCCTGATGTGGGACTCGATCCCAGGATGCTGGGATCATGACCTGAGCCGAAGGCAGCCGCTCAACCAACTGAGCCACCCAGGCGTCCCCAGAAAAGCATTTTAAGACAGAACAGGCAGCTGTCTCTTCTACCTGCTTCTTAAACTTCCAGCAGAAATCTTGGGTAATGAGTGACCTTGAGGACAGAAGACAGTATTAAGGATAATAGGCAGACACAGAGTTAAAGTCCAGGTTTCTAAGCAGAAGAAACCATATCAGTTCCCAACTGCTAACCTTTTACACATTTTCTATTATATCTAGCTAAACCTAATCATAACTGATACCAAGATAAGAGCAGGGAAAGAAGGCCTACCTAATCACAAAGCACAGTAAAAATGGAACTACAACTCTTCAGAGATATCAAAGGTATGAAAAACAAAATAAGACTAAGAAACTACCACACTTCAAGGAAATTAAAGAGATCTGATAACTAATGGAATGTTGCTTCCTCGTTTGGACTCTACAGCAGAAAAGGATCTTCATGTGGTTCCTGGGTGGCTCAGTTGGTTAAATGTCTGCCTTCAGCTCAGGTCATGATCACAGGGTCCTGGGATGGAGTCCTGCATTGTATCTGATCCCTGCTGAGCAGGGAGTCCACTTCCCTTCTTCCTCTGCCCCTTCCCTCCCCACCATGCTCTCTCACGCATGGGCACACTTTCTGTCTCAAATATAGAAATAAAATCTTAAAAAAAAAAAAAAAAAGAAAAGGACATTCATACAAATAAATACAAAATAAATAATACAAATAAAGCCTATAGTTTACAAATAAATATAATACAAATAAAGTCTATAGTTTAGTTAATAATAGTATTACATCTATATTAATGTTTTAGTTTTGACAAATGTTAGGCAATTGGTCATGTATGATATTAACACTGAGAAGGTTGGATGAAGGGTACATGGAAAGTCTGTATCTTTACAAGTTTTCTATAAATCTAAAATTATTCAAAAATGAAAAGGCTTGAACAAACATGTAATTATAGTCAACTCTCAACTATAAAAGCATGTAAGTAGGCAAGCAGGTCAAACACAGTTTACAAGAGCAATGAGGGTGTTGGGGAAAGGAGCAATCAGGAAGCTGGGTGATCCTCATTTAAAGGTGACAGAGTAAGAATGGGATCTCTATTTATTCAGCCTCCTTCTCTATGATCCTTCCTCCCCCTAGCCCAGCCACAAGATTTGCCGCCTCTTCTCAGAACCAAGAAAAGACAGCACATTCTAACCCTCCCGCTTCATTTTGTTTAAACACATGTCTCTTTTCACTAAACTGTAAACCTTCTGAGGATAGGATAATTTCTGATTTCATTTTGGCATCCCTAGGTCCTAGTGTTCAGCCTGACACGCAATCAGCACTTCATTGATATTTAGGGAATCAAAGAATGGCTGGTATTTCTCTGTTAGATGAGGGGAAAGTAGTGCCAAGGAGAATTCATTAATTCATAGGTTTCTGACTTTGTCTCCCTCTTTACTAATCTGAACCCTCTGATTTCATCATTATCCTTGTGTTTCTATCTTTCTCCTTCAGTTGTTCTTTCCTGTACAAACCTCAGCTTCAGACAAATCTAAATATTCCACCTTCCTATTTCATATGCATGTTTTTAAGTACTAGTGACACCGTAATTCTACAATGATAAATAGATGATGAATTCAACCTTTGAAGTGATTGTTTGTACTTAGATACCTTTTCTCAGTAGCAACAAAACAGATATTTTATTAACCCATGACACTCTAACTCCAATCATTATTAACTGTATTTGAGGTTTCTACCTGGATTTGCACATCTGATCTTTATCTAGTCTTCTTGGCCTTAGGAGTCAGCATAATCCTCTCAACCTCCAAGATGTGTGCCTGACTCCTCCATCCATATTGTGATTTGCCTATGGGTTCTCACACAGATTATGAATACATTTATCATAATGCTTTCCTTAGTGTTCTGTAATTTATTTGCTTTTTAACTTCTACAATAGAGTGTAAGACCTTGACGGCAATGATTTTATATTGCTAATACCTTACACAGTGTCTAGTACATGTGCACTCAATAAATATTCTAAAAAAGATAGAAGTATGAAAGGAAAGAATAAAGTATGAAAGGAAAAAAAGGAAGGGAGAGAGGGAAGAAGGCATAATGAAGGCACCTGGAAAATTTCTCAGAAGATAGATCCAGACATACTTTTTTAAAAGCATATCCCAATCACCATCTTCTACCTCTCAATTTGCTGCCGAACTTCCTATCCACACAGGCCCTTCCTGTCACAGTGCCATTGCTATAGTCCCCATTTCTCATATGCTATGCTCCAAAGAACAATGTGCCAAAGGATGTGAACATGTAGGATGTGAACTATATAAAACCTAAAACCTAAACGCCTTGTGTTGCCTGTTTCCAACATGCCTGCAGTGATAGGCCATCTTCATTTAACTCTTCTTAGTTTGCCTCACCATGCCTTTATCTAGGAATCGGGCACTGATTCCCTGGGATGGAGCCAGAGGTTAATTTTAGTGATGCTTCATTGCTATATCTAAAATTACCTCTCATTGATCCCCAACAAGAATACCCCCAAAGGCTTAAGTGACTTGACTCTTTTCCATCAATGTAGTCATGACACTATGGGAGACTTTAAGGGGTGGCTTTAATGACTGTATCACTTACGGGGCTTGGTATAGGACTGGTAGAGGCAAAACCTGCCAGGCTCCAATGTGTCCAGTCTTTCTCCTTCACACAATCTTCCAGTAATTATACGCAAATAGAACTCCTGATAGCTAGGTCATCAGCTCTTGAAACAAGATAGGACAGATGTTTCAAGATCATACCCTTGTCTTTGTGCCCTCATTCTATACAGAACTTGGGAAGAGGTTAAAGTTGACCAACACTTTTCTAAAGATTTCCTTGGTGAATAGGTGCTTGCAGCTTTTATGTAAGAATAAAAGGGGGAATAAAAGCCTTTGAATTACTCTAGCTACAACTCTTCTTAGAGTGGGCAGTTCATTGCTAGCTTACTTATGTAAAAGAAACACACAGATTCATTTTTTTTTAAGATTGTATTTATTTATTTGACAGAGAGATCACAAGTAGGCAGAGAGGCAGGCAGAGAGAGAGAGGGGAAAGCAGGCTCCCCGCTGAGCAGAGAGCCCGATGTGGGACTCGATCCCAGGACCCCGAGATCACGACCTGAGCTGAAGGCAGTGGCTGAACCCACTGAGCCACCCAGGTACCCCCACAGATTCATTTTGACTAAAAGCTCAGTTGGCATGCATTTTGCATTTCCTTATAGGAAAGAAAATTATTGATAGACACAATGACAAGATAGTTTGCTTGTTGTTCAGTTAATACTCATCTTGCTGTAGATAACTTTGCTTTAATCATAATTTAAACTTCTTTCTGTTATGCTATTAATCATAATTTTATTACCTCCTCATTGGACTTAAGATGATAGTAGACGTGCAAGTGAAAATGTTCTGTTAATAACTGCAATGAAAAATTAGAATACAACAAAAGGACATTGGCAGGGAAATGGATTTGGAAGTTATTCATAGAGGTGATAATTGAGCAAAAGGATTGATTATAAAGAGTGAGTGGACAGGTCCTTGAAAACTTGCTATTGAAAAACGAAAAAAAGAGTGGAAAACCAGGAAAAGAGAAATTCACCACTCATGGAAGATTTATGGAAAACAAGGCAATTCATTGCTATTGAGGTCAAAAGTGTCTTCTTTTCCAAGTATCCTTAGAGCTTGCCATAGTAAGTTCTCTGTAAACATTACCTATTTATGTATGTGTGTGCATGTGAGTGTATGTGTATAGTAAGTTCTTTGTAAATATTTGATGACTGAATAAGCAACAAGATGTTAAATCAGATATTACAACTGAAACACATTCCAAATTTAAATACTGATAACAAATAAAAATTAAGTTAAAATGTATAATGCTCAAACACAACAGTTTTCTTCTCCCTTTCATAAAATCTAACAGGTATATTCCTTATCAGCTTCTCTCTTCTAAGTGTTGCTCAAGAACTCAAACCCTTTTCATATCTGGCTTTCAAGATGTTGGAACACATGGCTGTGCTCATCTACCTAAAGCTGCCAAAATGAGAAATTGACAGAATTCATTCCCCCTCATATTCTGCTGGCAAGAACCAATCTCCTGAACCCACTTGGATACAAGAGTAGCTGAGAAACATAACCCTCATAGTCAACTACAATATAAGAGAGTACAAGTTTTTTGTAGGATTATTAATCACCTCTGAAATGAGTTAAGAGTTTGTTTGGTTGTGTGTACAATCATTCAGGTTATATGAATTAGCTTGATTTAAAGTTTTATCAGAAGAGATGAAAAAAGAAATGCTGTAGCTTCAAATGAAGACTTGAACGATAACTCCATTCTAGGACCAGCCATACTAATTAAATGGCATAAAATGAAACAATTCCCTAGTCTTATTTTGAGTTAGTAGAGTAAAAATATTTTGTGTCTTCACCCTGACTCTACCAATAAAAGCGAAATAAATTGCTCATCTTTTGAAGTCGAATAAACAATTTCAGTTCACTTCAGTTTAGCCATTAATCTGGAGAAGTGGTTATTCTCTTCCATTTGGCTGGAAATGTTTACCCTGAGGGGGATGGGGTAGACTGAGAAAGAGGTAGTTATCTCTACAGTTAAAGTCTACAATTAAGGGACGCCTGGGTGGCTCAGTTGGTTAAGCGGCTGCCTTCAGCTCAGGTCATGATCCCAGCATCCTGGGATCGAGTCCCACATCGGGCTCCTTGCTCGGCAGGGAGCCTGCTTCTGCCTCTGCCTGCCTCTCTGTCTCCCTGTGCTCGCTTGCTCTCTCTCTAACAAATAAATAAAATCTTTAAAAAAAAAAAGTCTACAATTAAAACAACTTGTTATTCTGGCAGAATGAAGTTGTGAGAAATGGAATACAGTAGTATAAGTGCTTGGCATTAAGCTTTTGATTGCCAAGGTATTTATTTCAAAATCTGTTCATTTTGAATAAATGTATTTCAAATTGTATGACATAACTACTAGGAAAATAACCAGATAAAGAACCAGGCCACCCACACCCATAATGTTCCCCTTTCACAAAACCTGGGCAATCTAGATTAAAAATTGTGACAAAACAAATGAAATAAAAACAAAACATATCAAATATCATAGGATGCAGCAAAATCAGTTCTGACAGGAAAGTTTGTAGCAATAAATGTATGTATTAAAAATTAGAAAACATCAGATAAACAATCTAACTTTACATCACAAGGAACTAGAGAAAGGAGAACAAATTAAACCCAGAGTTAGCAGAGGAAAGGAAATACTGAGGATCAAAGTGAAAATGAATGAAATAAAGACCAGAAAAACAACAGAAAGGATCAACAAAACTAAGAACTATTGTTTTTTTTTTAAGATTTTGTTTATTTATTTGAGTGACAGAGAGAGATCACAGGTGTGGGGGAGGGGCAGAGGGAGAAGCAGCCCACCCACTGAGCAGGGGGCCCAATTGGGCCTCGATCCCAGGACCCTGGGATCATGACCTGAGCCTAAGGCAATTAACTGATGAGCCACCCAGGTCCCCCAAGAGCTGTTTTTTTTTGTTTTTTTTTAAGATAAACAAAGTTGACAAATATTTAGCTGGACTAAGAAAAAAAAAAACAGAAGACTCAAAAAAAATTAGAAATGAAAAAGGAGACATGGCAACTTATACTACAGTAACATGTAGCATCATAATAGAGACTATGGACAAGTATATGCCAACAAATTACAAATATAAGTAACATTCCTGATAAAGAATTTAAAGCAACAATCATAAGGATTAAAAACTGGACTTGAGAAAAGAATGGAAAACATCAGTGAGACTCTTACCACAGAGAAAAAAAAAAGAGTTAAAAAGGAATAAATCAGAGATAAGGAATGCCAATAAACAAGATTGCAAACAGGCTTGATGCAATGAAAAGGAGGCTGGAAGAATCAGAGGAACAAAATAGTGACCTTAAAAACAAAATAATGGAAAATAATGAAGCTGAACAAAAGAGAGAAAGAAGAATTATGCAACATAAGAATAGATGTAGGGAACTCAGTGACTCCATTGAACATAAAAACATTTATTATAGGAAGGACGCCTGGGTGGCTCAGTGGGTTAAGCTGCTGCCTTCGGCTTGGGTCATGATCCCAGGGTCCTGGGATCGAGACCCGCATCGGCTCTCTGCTCAGCAGGGAGCCTGCTTCTCCCCTCCCCTCTCTGCCTGCCTCTCTGCCTGCTTGTGTGATCTCTGTCTGTCAAATAAATAAATAAAATCTTAAAAAAAAAAAAACATTTATTATAGGAGTCTCAGAAGAAGAAGAGAGAGAAAAGGGGGTGGAAAACTTACTTTAAGAAATAATAGCAGAAAAAAAAAGAAATAATAGCAGAAAACCTCCCTAATCTAAGGAGCAAACCACACATCTAGATCCAGAGAGCACAGAGAACTCCCATCAAAATTAAGAAAAAGAGGCCAACACCAAAACATACTATAATGAAATTTGCAAAATACAGTGATAAAGAAAAAGTCTTAAAAGAAGCAAGACAGTTTTAAGAGGGTTCCCCTTTCTCCACATCCTCTCCAACACACGTTGTTTACTGTCTTGTTAATTTTGGCCATTCTAATTGGTGTAAGGTGGTATCTCAATGTGGTTTTGATTTGAAGCTCCCTGATGGCTAGTGATGATGAACATTTTTTCATGTGTCTGATAGCCATTTGTATGTCTTCATTGGAGAAGTGTCTGTTCATGTCTTCTGCCCATTTTTTGACATGATTATCTGTTTTGTGCATGTTGAGTTTGAGGAATTCTTTTTTTTTTTTAAGATTTTATTTACTTATTTGACAGAGACCACAAGCAGCAGAGAGGCAGGCAGAGAGAGAGAGGAAGGGAAGCAGGCTCCCTGCCGAGCAGAGAGCCCGACGCGGGGCTCGATCCCAGGACCCTGGGATCATGACCCGAGCCGAAGGCAGTGGCTTTAACCCACTGAGCCACCCAGGCGAGTTTGAGGAGTTCTTTATAGATACTGGATATCAGCCCTTTGTCTGTATTGTCATTTGCGAATATCTTCTCCATTCCGTGAGTTGCCTCTTTATCTTGTTTACTGTTTCCTTTGCTGTGCAGAAGCTTTTCATCTTGAAGAAGTCTCAAAAATTCATTTTTGCTTTTGTTTCCTTTGCCTTTGGAGACATATCTTAAAAGAAGTTGCTGTGGCCAATGTCAATGAGGTTACTGCCTATGTTCTCTTCTAGGATTCTGATGGATTCCTGCCTCACGTTGAGGCCTTTTATCCATTTCGAGTTTATCTTTGTGTATGGTGTAAGAGAATGGTCAAGTTTCATTCTTCTACACATAGCTGTCCAATTTTCCCAGCACCATTTATTGAAGAGACTGTCATTTTCCCACTGTATATTTTTTCCTGCTTTGTCAAAGATTATTTGACCATAGAGTTGAGGGTCCATATCTGGAGTCTCTACTCTGTTCCACTGGTCTATGTATCTGTTTTTGTGCCAGTACCATACTGTCTTGGTGATCACAGCTTTGTAGTAAAGCTTGAAATCGGGCAGTGTGATGCCCCCAGTTTTGTTAAAATTTTAAAAAAACAACAAATGAAATTAATGCAGGCTTTAGCTTGTTGGAGCCATAGCCCTAGCAGCAGAGAAAGGAGAATGAGTCTACCTAGAATAGAGGAGTTGTTTTAAATTTAATTTTCTAATGTCTAGTTGCTATGGCTAGTCTGGGTAAATGGATGAACAGTGGATAAAGAGAATGAACAGATTTAAAAAAGAAGAAGAAGCAATACAAAAGAAGTCCTTAAAGGGACACCTGGATGACTCAGTCAGTTCAGCATCTGTCTTTGGCTCAGGTCATGATCCCAGAGTCCTGGATCAAGCCCTACATCAGGTTACTTGCTCAGCAGGGAGCCTGCTTCTCCCTCTCCATCTGCCTGCCACTCTGCCTACTTCTGTGCTCTCTCTCTGTCAAATAAATAAATAAAATATTTTTTTAAAGAACCATATGATCATTTCAATAGATGCAGAAAAAGCATTTGACAAAGTACAACATCCCTGCATGATGAAAACCCTCAAGAAACTAAGCTTAGATGGAACATACCTTAACATAATAAAGGCCGTACATAGAAAAACCCACAGCTAATATCATCCTCTTGGGAAAAAACTGAGAGCTTTTTCTCTACAATCAGGAACAAAATAGGGATGTCCGCTCTCACCATCTTATTTAACATAATATTGGAAGACCTAGCCACAGCAATGAAATAACAGAAAGAAATAAAAGGCATCTAAACCAGTCAAGGAAGAAATAAAGCTTTCACAATTTGCAGATGACATGATACTCTGTATGGAAATTCCAAAAGACTCCATCAAAAATACTGCTAGAACTGATAAACAAACTCAGTAAATTTGTAAGATACAAAATCAACATACAGAAATCTGTTGCATATCTATACACCAATAATGAAGAAGCAGAAAGAGAAATCAAGTAATCCATCCCATTGACAATAGCACAAAAAATAGGATATATATGAATAAACCTGACCAATGAGTTGAAAGACCTGTACTCTGAAAACTATAAAATACTGATAAAAGAAACTGAAGATGATGCAAGAAAATGAGAAAACATCTATGCTCATGGATTGGAAGAACAAATACTGTTAAATTGTCTATACGACACAAAGCAATCTATATGTTAAATGCAATCCTTATCAAAATACTAACAGCATTTCTTTTCCCCACAGAGCTAAAACAGACAATCCTAAAATTTGCATGGAACCATAAAAGATCCCAAGTAGCCAAACCAACCTTAAAAAAGAAAAGCAAATCTGAAGTCATCACAATTCCAGACTTCAAGTCATATAACAAAGCTGTAGTGATCAATATTTTATAGTACTGGCACAAAAATAAACACATAGATCAATAACACAGAACGGTAAACCCAGAAGGGGACTCACAACTACAAGGTCAATTAATCTTCCACAAAGCAGGAAAGAATATCCAATGAGAAAAAGACAGCCTCTTCAACAATTGGAGTTGGGAAACTTGACAGCAACAGGCAAGAGAATGAAACTGGACCACTTTATTACACCATACACAAAAGTAAATTCAAAATAGATTAAACACCTACATGTGATACCTCAAACCATAAAAAATACTAAGAAGAACATAGGCAGTAACTTCTTTGACATTAACAGTAGCAACTTCTTTCTAGATGTATGTCCTGAGACAAGGAAAACAAAAGCAAAAATAAACTGTTGGAACTTCATCAAAATAAAAAGCTTCTGTACAGCAAATAAAATAGTCAATAAAACTATAAGACAACCTATTGAATGGGAGAAGATATTTGCAAACGATATATCTGATAAAGGGTTGGTATCCAAAATATATAAATAACTTATAAAACTCAACACCCCAAAACCAAATAATTCAATTTTAAAATGGGCACAAGACATGAATAAATATTTTTCTCAAAGAAGACAAAGAGACAGCCAACAGACATATGAAAAGATGCTCAACATCACTCAACATCAGGGAAATACAATTCAAAACTACAATGAGATGTCACCTCACACGTATCAGAATGGCAAAAATCAACAACACAAAAGACAATAGGTATTGGTGAGGATATGAAGAAAGGGGAACCCTCTTACACTGTTGGTGGGATGCAAACTGGTGCAGTCACTGGAAAACACTATGGAGTTTCCACAAAAAGTTAAAAATGAAACTATCCTATGATCCAGCAATTGCATTACTTGGTATTTAACCAAAGAATACAAAAATACTAATTCAAAGAGATACATGCACCCCATGTTTATAGCAGCATTATCTACAATAGCCAAATTATGGAAATAGCCCAAGCATCCATCAACTAAATGAATGGATAAAGAAAAGATGGTGTGTGTGTGTGTGTGTGTGTGTGTGTGTGTATACATATATACATGTATACACACACATACATACATATATGTGTGTATACATATATGTATATGAATATTACTCAGCCATAAAAAAGAATGAAATCTTGCCATTTGCAACAATGTGATTGGAGTTAGAGAGAATTATGTAAAGCTAAATAAATCAGTCAGAGAAAGAGAAATACCATAAGATTTCACTCATATATAGAATTTACAAAACGAAAACAAACCAGCAAAGGAAAAAAGGGGAGAGAAAGAGGCAAACCAAGAAACAAATTCTTTTCTTTTTTTTTCAAGAAACAAATTCTTAACTATAGAAAACAAATTGATGGTTGCCAGAGGGGAGGTGGGTATAGTGATGGATTATTTAGGTGATGAAGATTAAGGAGTGCTCTTGTCATGATGAGCACAGGGTGATGTATGGATGTGTTAAATTCCTATATTGTACACCTAACACTAGTCTAACTAATCTAACACAATGTTAACTAACTGGAATTAAAATAAAAACTTTTAAAAATACGGAAATCAATGACATGTTTTTACATTAATGATGAAGCATCTTAAAAAGAAATAAAGAGGGGCGCCTGGGTGGCTCAGTGGGTTAAAGTCTCTGCCTTCGGCTCAGGTCATGATCCCAGGTTCCTGGGATCGAGCCCCGCATCGGGCTCTCTGCTCAGTGGGGAGCCTGCTTCCTCCTCTCTCTCTACCTGCCTCTCTGCCTACTTGTGATCTCTGTCTGTCAAATAAATAAATAAGAATTAAAAAAAAAAAGAATTGGGCGCCTGGGTGGCTCAGTTGGTTAAGCAGCTGCCTTCAGCTCAGGTCATGATCCTGGAGTCCCGGGATCGAGTCCCGTATCGGGCTCCCAGCTCCATGGGGAGTCTGTTTATCCCTCTGACCTTCTCCCCTCTCATGCTCTCTCTCACTCTCTCTCTCTCTCTGAAATAAATAAATAAAATCTTTTAAAAAATTATGGAACTTGTGCTTTCAGAATAATATAGTATAAATTTACAGACTAAGAACATAAAGTAGGCTTTATTTAAGCTTTTTTTATTTAAACATATAATGTAACCCCACCACCCTCTCCCAACCCCTCTCCCCTCCCAGCCCCCTCAGTTTGTTTTATGACATTAAAGAGAACTATAAAGTACTCATGAAAGAAATTGAGGAAGACACAAAGAAATGGAAAAATGTTCCATGCTCATGGATTGGAAGAATAAATATTGTGAAAATGTCTTTGCTATCTAAAGCTATCTACACATTTAATGCAATGCCTATCAAAATCCCATCCAATTTTTTCAAAGAAATGGAACAAATAATCCTAAAATTTATATGGAACCAAAAAAGACCTTGAATAGCCAAAGGAATATTGAAAAAGAAAGCCAAAGTTGGTGGCATCACAATTCCAGACTTCAAGCTCTACTACAAAGCTGTCATCATCAAGACAGTATGGTACTGGCACAAAAAACAGACACATAGATCAATGGAACAGAATAGAGAGCCCAGAAATAGACCCTCAACTCTATGGTCAACTAATCTTCGACAAAGCAGGAAAGAATATCCAATGGAAAAAAGCCTCTTCAACAAATGGTGTTGGGAAAATTGGACAGCCACATGCAGAAAAATGAAATTGGACCATTTCCTTACACCACACACGAAAATAGACTCAAAATGGATGAAGGACCTCAACGTGAGAAAGGAATCCATCAAAATCCTTGAGGAGAATACAGGCAGCAACCTCTTCGACCTCAGCCGCAGTAACTTCTTCCTAGGAACAACGCCAAAGGCAAAGGAAGCAAGGGAAAAAATGAACTATTGGGACTTCATGAAGATCAAAAGCTTTTGCACAGCAAAGGAAACAGTCAACAAAACCAAAAGACAACTGACAGAATGGGAGAAGATATTTGCAAATGACATGAAATAGGCTTTAAAAAAAAAAAGAATTAACTCAAAATGAGGGCACCTGGGTGGCTCAGTGGGTTAAAGCCTCTGTCTTTGGCTCAGGTCATGATCCCAGGGTCCTGGGATAGAGGCCCAAGTCAGGCTCTCTGCTTAGCAGGGAGCCTGCTTCCCCCTCCCTCTCTCTCTGCCTGTCTCTCTGCCTACTTGTGATCTGTCAAATAAATAAATAAATTCGTAAAAAAAAAAGAATTAACTCAAAATGGATCAAAGACTTAAACATAAGACTTAATACCATAAAACTCCTAGAAGAAAACATGGGAAAGAAGATCATCAATATTGGTCTTGGCAATCATTTTGGGGGTCATGACACCAAAAATACAAAGAAGAAAAAAAAAAAAAGTAAAACTACACCAAACTCAAATGTTTTGCACAGAAAAACAAACAAACAAACAAAAAAACAAACCCAAGACCCACAAAAAAATACAAAAACAAATGAATGAACAATTAACAAAATGAAAAGACAGTATCGAATAAGGAATTAATATCTAAAATTTATAAAAAACTCAGTTAACTCAATAACAAAGAAACAGACAACACAATTAAAAATGGGCAGAAGAATTAAATAGATATTTCTCTAAAGAGGACATCAAAATGGCCAACAGACACCTGAAAAGATGCTCAGTATCCCTATTCATCAGGGAAGTGCAAATCAAAACCACAGTGCGGTATCACCTCATACCTGTTAGAATGGCTATCATCAGGAAGACAAGAGACATGTGCTGGCAAGGATGTAGTGAAGGGGAACACTTACACATTGTTGGTGGAAATGTAAGCTGGTCCGATCACTATGGAAAACAAGATGGAGTTTCCTTAAAAAACTAAAATTAGAAAATACCATGTAGTTCAGCAATTCCACATCTTCTCAAAGGAAATGAAAACAAGACTTTAACAAAATATATGCACTTCCATGTTCACTGCAGTATTATTCACAATAGCCAAACTATGGAAACAACCCAAATGCCCATCAATAGGTGAACAGCTAAAAAAAAAAAATGTGGTATAGGAGTGCTTGGGTGGCTCAGTTGGTTAAGTGTCTGCCTTCAGCTCAGGTCATGATCCCAGGTTCCTGAGATGGAGTCCTGTGTTGGGCTCCATGCTAAGTGGGGAGCCTGCTTCTCCCTCTCCCTCTGCCCTGCCCCCCACTTGTGCCTTCTCTCATTCTCGCTTTCAAATAAATAAAATCTTCTTTTAAAAATGTGGTATGTGTGTACAATGGATATTATTCAACCATGAGAATGGATGGATATCCTAGCATTTGCAACAACACGGATAAGCCTTAAGCACATAACGTTAAGTGAGGTAAGTCAGCTAGAAACATAAGTAGTGTATGATATCACTTATACGTGGAATCTAAAAAAATTAAACCTGTGAAAAACAGAGTAAAATGGTGGCTACCAGGGGTTGGGGGTGGGGGATAAGAGCAATGTTTAAATGTACAAACTTGTAATGAGTAGTAAGAAAACCATAGAGAGCTAATGCATAGTATGATGAATGAGACAATAATATTGCACAATAATGTAATGTGATAAATATCACTATATCAGCAATCATATTATAACATATAAATATATCAAAGTAGAAAAAAATTATTGTTGTAAAACCCTCCCTAGCATTCACCTCCCCTAGGTAAATTTCCCAAGCAATTTGTCTAAATAGAGTTACCCACAGTCATCTATCTTTATTTTTATATACACAAAATAAAAATATGATCTAATTTACTTTCATCCTATTTTCTGCCTGACAGTGACCAATGTTGTTGGTCAATATTTGACAACCCAATGTTTAAAGAATATCTTGCTTTCTCTGTGCTGAGAAAAGAACAGAGTAGCTACTGATTTTACAATTTGCCCTGTTAGATTTTTTCAGCTATTACAATACATGAGTTAAAATGCAGCTGGATCCTTTCAATCTTTTTATTCATTTGCCTTACTATGTTATAGGGGAATAATTTCCTGATTTTTGGATCTCATAGAGCCCTAAAATTTCCCCCACAAATATACAAAACCAACATTTTTTCCAATTCACTTTGGGCCAGGAGGACCCTTGTCACTGACAGGTATTTGTCTATAGACCAGCGCTTAGGAGCCACTGTTCCAGGATCAATGCTAGAACTACAGCCATTCTGAGCATGTGATGAACCTAAAGATATCCTAGGAATAAGGCCTTAGTCTTACTGATACCAAGAGAAAACATCCAAAACTGCAAGTGAGCCCAGAGACCCTCAAGTTCGTATCTTTCTGAGCCTTTGATCTCAAAAGACAGCTAACATTAACCAGTGGGCAAAATGCAAATTCTTAGTGGTTCTCATAACTTGTACCATCCTCTCAGCAGGACGCCCTCATCCTTCAATTCCCAGGAGGCCCTAGACATATTGGAAAAAAGGAAAGTATCTAAAAATGGTTTGGGAAGACAGATATTCTGGAACAATTGGAAGCCTTGGGCGGAGTTATTTATGAGACATTTGGGCACCAACTCCACTTCCCACCCAGTTAGCATTGCTAGTTCTGACCTTGGTTCATATACTAGGAGAACCTGAGGTATTTAAGCAATTCCTAAACAGAAGCGAAGAGATTATTTGTGTCAATAATGAGATGTAAACTTAAACAGAAAAACAACAAGGGGGGCACCTGGGTGGCTCAGTGGGTTAAGCCTCTGCCTTCAGCTCAGGTCATGATCTCAGGGTCCTGGGATCAAGCCCCGCATTGGGCTCTCTGCTCAGCAGTGAGCCTGCTTCCTTCTCTCTCTCTGCCTGCCTCTCTGCCTACTTGTGATCTCTCTCTGTCAAGTAAATAAAAAAATTTTTTTTTTAAAAGAAAGAAAGAAAAACAACAAGGAAGTAGCAAGAATTCAGCCTCTTTCTCAATCCTAGCAGTATCCTAACAGTCCAGGAGTGTCACAAGTATAAAGAATCTAGGGGCAAGAGAAAATCTTACCAAAAATACTGTCCTCATTTCTGCTCTGTGTAATTACCTCACTACCTTTGGTTTCTATATCCTTGGCACCTTGGAAGCAATTTGAGACAGAGAGAGAGAGCTCCTTGCCAACCCATAACCCAATTTGCTACACTGCACAAAACACCTCTTCAGCTATAAACTGTTACATTTGTTGGCAAGTCACCAATTTCCACAACCATTCTCCAAAACACAGAGGAAAGGTAATTTTTACATTTGTAGATCACCATACAGGTGTTCAGAATGCAGATGGATTCTTGTTTCCAGCAGAAAAATTGATAATGTGGAATTACATCATCCAATTAATTATAATCTCATCTCAACAAATTCATTCATTCCACATGTGCAGAACTCCTTACTTCTATTTTAACCTGAGGGCTAAGAAGAAGTAAAATGAACACTACAGCTGAGCCCAGGTTTCTTTGACCCAACAGTGTAATGACAAGAGCCACGTGACTAAATTACACAGGATCTAAACCCCTATACGCTGTGCAACTAGAACAGAAAAGAGCCAACAAAATATAGTAATCATATTTGCAGATGATAAGAAACTGTAATTTCCTTAACACAATGTCCCTAGCACATGTAATCAGTTTCATAATTCTACATGTGAGAAAGCACATTATATTGAGGGTTTAAGGTAGAGCTCGAAAAATGTAAAATGTAGAGTGTTACCTTTATTTAAATCTGTGATTGTTAAATTGAGTACTCTTGGTTTTATGGTTCCTTTTAGAAGCATTTATTTAAAATGACCCTTTCTAAATTGTTCACAGAATAGGAATCAGAAGAATGTTGTACAAGGTAATAATGAAAGGGGAAGACTCTATGTGGAACAAAATCTGTAAAAGAAACTTGTTGAGTCAAAGGAGATGAAAGGCAATGATGAATAGAAAGAAAGGGGAGTTCAATTACATTGTTGAGCTATGCACTAGGCACTGAATTAAGTGCCTTCCAAGTCATTTCATTTAATCCTCAAAAATACTTGGGGCGCCTGAGTGGCTCAGTGGGTTAAGCCTCTGCTTTTGGCTCAGGTCATGATCTTAGGGTCCTGAGATCGAGCCCCGCATGGGGCTCTCTGTTCATTGGGAAGCCTGCTTCCCTCTCTCTCTCTCTCTGCCTCTCTGCCTACCTGTGATCTGTCTCTCTCTATCAAATAAAATCTTTAAAAAAAATACTATGATTTTATATCATGACACTTTACTGAAATGCACAGAAATCAGTTGCATTTCTTTACACCAACAACAAGACAGAAGAAAGAGAAATTAAGGAGTCAATCCCATTTACAATTACACCCAAAACCATAAGATACCTAGGAATAAACCTAACCAAAGAGGCAAAGAATCTATACTCAGAGAACCATAAAGTACTCATGAAAGAAATTGAGGAAGACACAAAGAAATGGAAAAATGTTCCATGCTCATGGATTGGAAGAATAAATATTGTGAAAATGTCTATGCTACCTAAAGCTATCTACACATTTAATGCAATGCCTATCAAAATCCCATCCAATTTTTTCAAAGAAATGGAACAAATAATCCTAAAATTTATATGGAACAAGAAAAGACCTCAAATAGCCAAAGGAATATTGAAAAAGAAAGCCAAAGTTGGTGGCATCACAATTCCAGACTTCAAGCTCTACTACAAAGCTGTCATCATCAAGACAGTATGGTACTGGCACAAAAAACAGACACATAGATCAATGGAACAGAATAGAGAGCCCAGAAATAGACCCTCAACTCTATGGTCAACTAATCTTCGACAAAGCAGGAAAGAATATCCAAAGGAAAAAAGCCTCTTCAACAAATGGTGTTGGGAAAATTGGACAGCCACATGCAGAAAAATGAAATTGGACCATTTCCTTACACCACACACGAAAATAGACTCAAAATGGATGAAGGACCTCAACGTGAGAAAGGAATCCATCAAAATCCTTGAGGAGAATACAGGCAGCAACCTCTTCGACCTCAGCTGCAGTAACTTCTTCCTAGGAACAACGCCAAAGGCAAGGGAAGCAAGGAAAAAAATGAACTATTGGGACTTCATCAAGATCAAAAGCTTTTGCACAGCAAAGGAAACAGTCAACAAAACCAAAAGACAACTGACAGAATGGGAGAAGATATTTGCAAAGGACATATCAGATAAAGGGCTAGTATCCAAAATCTACAAAGAGCTTAGCAAACTCAACACCCAAAGAACAAATAATCCAATCAAGAAATGGGCAGAGGACATGAACAGACAGTTCTGCAAAGAAGACATCCAGATGGCCAACAGACACATGAAAAGGTGCTCCACATCACTGGGCATCAGGGAAATACAAATCAAAACCACAATGAGATACCACCTCACACCAGTCAGAATGGCTAAAATGAACAAGTCAGGAAATGACAGATGCTGGCGAGGATGTGGAGAAAGGGGAACCCTCCTACACTGTTGGTGGGAATGCAAGCTGGTGCAACCACTCTGGAAAACAGCATGGAGGTTCCTCAAAAAATTGAAAATAGAGCTACCTTATGACCCAGCAATTGCACTACTGGGTATTTACCCTAAAGATACAAACGTAGTGATCCGAAGGGGCACGTGTACCCGAATGTTTATAGCAGCAATGTCCACAATAGCCACGTTATGGAAAGAACCTAGATGTCCATCAACAGATGAATGGATAGAGAAGATGTGGTATATATATACAATGGAATACTATGCAGCCATCAAAAGAAATGAAATCTTACCATTTGCAACGACCTGGATGGAACTAGAGCGTATTATGCTTAGCGAAATAAGTCAACTGGAGAGAGACAACTATCACATGATCTCCCTGATATGAGGAAGTGGAGATGCAACCGGAGTGGGGGTTAAGGTGGTAGGAAAAGAAAAAATGAAACAAGATGGGATCGGGAGGGAGACAAACCAAAAGAGACTCTTAATGTCATAAAACAAACTGAAGGGGGTGGGGGGGAGAGGGGTTGGGAGAGGGGGGTGGGGTTACATTATATGTTTAAATTTTTAAAAAGTTGAAATAAAATTTAAAAAAATACTATGATTTCCTTATTATCACTTGTATTGTCACAGATGAGACAATGGATTCAAACAGCTGAAATCACTTGTCCAAGTTCACACAGTTGGTAAGTGGTAGGTGGGCTTTTGAACCCAAATTGTCACATGGTTTTCACAATGCATACTTGCCTTATTCTTGAGTACCTGGGAATTTGAGAACCACACACAGTATCACTGGATTACCTCCTTTACCCTCTCCGGCTCTCCAAAATGCTTCACAGTGCATCTGAAGAACCACATATCTGATAAACTTTTCTTCAATGCTCTCAGGCTCTTGTTTCCTCTTCCTTGTGGGAAATCCTGTGGTATTTACTGCTCCATTTTTACATCCTATATTATATGCTACCTACTGTGCTCGTCAACTTCTATACATGCCTTATCTTCAGGACTAAATTATTCACATGCAGGCAGAGACTATATATTCAAGATCTTTCAGTTCCTTATTGTAGAGGAATGCATAAGAAATGTCTTCCCTCCACAAACTTTGAGCAATTAATGGTTGCTGCCTAGAGTGCCGTGTTGAAAAATTTGTACAGTCTCTTTCCTGTCTCAGTAAAAAACAATCTTTTGACTAATTAGTGATTTTGCTGTGGGTATGATGGAAGAATGGGAGAAACAAGGGGTAGAGGAGGGGCAGAATATGATAGCACTTATGCATGTTTGCTGAATCTGCCATAGTACTTCAAATAGAAATTTGTATATCTTAGATTTCTGTTTTCAGTGAAACAGATAAATGAAAACAATCTAAAATTTACCCCAAAATTACAAACCTTAATTAAAGTGATTTTTAAAATTCAGGTTAAACAGGCAGAGCAAATGAAACTTTTTCATTTCATTCTAACACACTTCCATCCACAAATATTGCCTGTGGTTGGCCCCATAGTTAGTCAGGGGAAAAAATTAATTAACTCTCCAGTTCAGATTTCAGCTACAGATTTAGGATTAAATCCACACTGAATCTATTTTCTCTGAATAAAAATTCTTGGTGTTTCCAATATTCTCCTCTTCTAGCGAACTTCCTCTCTAAGGAATCTGCATGAGTAGAGAAAGGTAGAATGTGCAACACAGATGCCTCTGTGGGCATTGTGGTCCCCTTGGAATGGGTAGAAATAACTTCATGTTAACCCTCAAACATATGCTCCCTGTTGTCCACTGTTCTAAAGGCATATGGCCTTGGTTGACCTTGCTACTCTGATTGCTGCTGGGCTCTTCTGCTGCAGTTTGCAGTTGGTGATTCATGATTCAGTCCTTTGGCTCTAGAAGCACTCATGGTAAACATGAGCCATCTAACCCTCAGCCACTCAATCTGCCTTCAGTTCTTGAAGACTGACACTCCTGAATCTATAGCTCTTCCTCTACTTGACCAAAGGTCGAGTTGTCCACTCCAACCTATGTTATTGGGATCACCTTGCCCCTTGCAACACCTCCTGACTCTCAGCCCAGGATTTGTAAATTTCAAGGTATCCATTTTAACGATGGTACAACCCAACTTTAATGTGTGTAGCATCCTCCTGGAGATCCAAATAAATTCTGACTTTCTTGAATCTCTTAAATTTCACAAGCCCCGGAGTCTGGTCCCTACCTAGGCCTCAAAAGGAAACTAGGACACACCACTAAATGCTCTGGTATCTTCTTTTCTTTCCAATCTTCTTCATGCAAATACCTGGACCACCTTGTGGAGAAAGAGCTTTCTTCTATTTCCATTATGTCATGTCTTCCTCATATTAGAGAAGGCTTATCATAGAAGGAGGGAGTGTCCTTTTTATACTGTTAGAAAGAATTATGAGCAGAGTCCATCAAACTTAGTTTTAATTTGCTAAGGGAGGGGATAAAGGAATATGGAAAACCATTTTTCAAGGCTATGGTAGGATTTAAAGGCCTAACATGTAACAAAACTTTATTTTGCATGTCAGAAGGTAAATATTAACTAGGTCTATTGCTTTGCATTCTGGGTTATCAGCTCCTAATACAGTCCCAGGTGATGTCTACACCTGGGAAACTAGAGCAAGTCTTATATTCAAAAATACAAAAGAGAAAAGCCCATTAATACTTTCCAAACTATATTCTCATATCTCAATGTCAGTAATACACAAAATAACTAGTGGTTGGTGTATTCTGCTGCTCAGAAGCCAAAGCCAATATTCTAACTCCTAAAAAGATAAATTTACTTCAACAGTTTATGGTTCTAGGCTAAAATCTACCTTCAGGCTAGTCGTGGAAGGGAAAAGACATATGGGCAAGTCATACCATTTGTAATCATAATTTAAAATCATGATTGTAAAATATATGACCTCATAACATTGATCTGTAGTGTCATCATTATAATACTTGATTAAATCAGTTTTTGATATTCTGAGCCCATAAAATAATATGGCAGTATTTCTCTTTTGGGGCATACCAGCCTCAATTCTCCACCTCACTCCTAACTTAGGCTTACTGTTGAAATTATATAAAACTGAGCTGCATAAATCCAAATACATCGGGTATTTTTCCAGTTGATGTTCATGTACTGTTTCAGAAGGTGGAAAAATAGTGTTTGAATAACTGTAACTAGATTAAAACATACATGTGAGCCAAAAACTCTTTCATCATTTTGTAAATAATATCTGACTCTTTAAGCAAACAAATAGCCAGCTCCTAAGGGATCTCAGTTGTGTTTCTAAGCCTTGTCATTTGACCAAACTGGTTTTGGATTCAGTGAGTGTCCAACTGATGAATGCATGCCTATTTGTGGCCTCTTTCAAGTAAGAAGGCACATATTGCCCCTCAATTAGAAAAAATACCCAGTGCTTTTTTCATTCATGTGGTGTTTCATTCACTCTATCCAAAGAGTGCAGGATCAGACATTGTACTTAACTCAATTGGTTTTAAACAACAACAAAAAGTAGGACACTGAATTCTGCCTCTGATATAGAGTAAAGGGAAAAAGACTTATCCCCTCACAGTAAACAACTAGAAAAATGGGCAAAATAGACTAAAAAAACTGTGTTAGGAATTAGACAACAGGCAGCATACAAAATGCTGATCATTGCAAAAGGGAAAACAAATGGGGTGGTCCCTACAGTCTTAAACTTTGTATCTCAAGGCACCATCCAAGCCATGGTACGGGAGGAGGATCCTAAGCAAAGCAGAGATATCTAATGAAGTCAGGAAGACAGAGATCCGTGTACAGTGAAGATGGATAGCTGGAATTTGAAGGGCAGAAGTCAAGAGAGGAAAGTGCCACAATGCTAGAGCCCAGAAAAACACATAAGGGCCTCTTCCACCCTTGGTGAATACAAAGCCATGATGCAAAAGAAGAATTCCACAAGTCAGGACAAGTAATCTGGCATCCGAGATCTGAAGAAGAACACATATGGGACTAGGAGACATTCAAGTTTTGGCTAGTTAAAGAGAGGTACCTTTCTTGAATACCTGGGGATTAAGTAGAAAATCCAGAAGGGAAAACCTTTAGTAGTAGGTCTAAATTAAGCATAGATTAAAAGCTATTCTAAACTCAAGAGCCAGTATTACCACAATAACAAAATCAGAAAAAGACATGAACATAGATAAAAATGAACATAGATAAAAACTTCTCAAGAACATAGATAAAAATCTTTTAAAATATATGCAAATAAATTATAAGTTTTTTTAAAAAAGGATAAAATCATGACTGAATAAGGTTAATCTGAGGAATGTATATTTGGGTTAACATTAGAAAATCAGGGGTACCTGAGTAGCTCAGTTGGTTAAGCTTCTATCCTCAACTCAAGTCATGATCTCAGGGTCCTAGGATTGAGCCCTGCACCTGGCTCCTGCTCAGCAGGAGTCTGCTTCTCCTTCTCCTTCTGCCCCTCTTCCCAACTTGTGCATGAGTTCCTTCTCTCTCTCTCTCAAATAAAGAAAATCTTAAAAAAAAAAAAGAAAATCAATTGATATAATTAAGTATATTAACAAGATATTTATATTTATATATATGTCTATATATGTAGACAACCTAATTGAAAACCAGACAAATGTAAATGACCAATAAGTATCTGAAAATATGCACAATATTATGAAATGTCAATTAAAATGCTATACAGAATCACTACATATTAGAGTAACTAAAATTAAAATTATTGATAATTGATTGCAAATATCGTGAAAGATGTGGAGCAAGTGGAATGCTCACATACTTCTCAATGTGTAAAATGGTACAATTACTTTAGAAAATAATTTGGCAGTTTCTCACAAAATTAAACATACACTTACTAGAGGATATAACAATTCCACTCCTACCTATTCACCAAGGAAAAATGAAATCTTATGTCCACACAAAGAATTATACATGCATATTCAAAGCAGGTTTATTTGTAACAGTAAACTTGAAATAATCCAAATATCCATCAATAAGTGAATGGATAAACATATAATGGTATATCCATAAAACTGAATACTACCCAACAATAAATAGGAACAAGCTATTGATCCACACACAGGTAAATCTAAAAAGCAAGCTTAGTAAAAGAAGCTAGACACAAGAGTATGCATTCTATGTTTCCATTTAAAGTTATTTCTAGAAAAGGAAAATCCAGTCTATAGTGACTACTTATCAGTGGTTGACTAAAGCTGAAGGTAGGAGTTTGATTGAAAAGTTACATGAGACATGTTATGATGAGCACTAGTGTTACATGTAAGTGATGAATCACTAAATTCTACTCCTGAAACCAATATTAGTCTCTATTTAACTAACTAGAATTTAAATAATTTTTTTAAAGGTTCATGAGAGGATGCTCTGGAGTGATAAAAATTTCCTCCAGGTTGATTTGGTGGTGGTCGTTACACAAGTGTATGTATTCTTCAACTCCCCAACAGGACTTAAAAGTAGTGAATTTTATTGTGTATGTGAATTGCATCTTGGAAAAGTTGATTAAAAATTTAGAGTGAGAGGGCACCTGGGTGGCTCAGTGGGTTAAGCCGCTGCCTTCGGCTCAGGTCATGATCTCAGGGTCCTGGGATGGAGTCCCATATCGGGCTCTCTGCTCAGCAGGGAGCCTGCTTTCCCCAACCCACCCCCGTCTCTGCCTGCCTCTCTGCCTACTTGTGATCTCTCTATCGTCAAATAAATAATTTTTTTTAAAAAATCTTTGTTTAAAAAAAAAATTTAGAGTGAGAAAAAAATTTGGAGTGAAAAAATAATTCAGTATGGGTTTTTTTTGCATTTTTATGCATTTTTTGCATATTCAGTACTCAAACCATGAGATATTTGCTCAAACTTGAATATAATACCCTCATAGTCTATAACAGAAGTTGTCTCATAGCACTGCTATTTTTTTTTCAAATCTTTGCTCTGTGAACTCTAAGTATTCAGATGACATCTTCCCATAGGATCACCACTTCTAGACTTCTTTGAAATTGCCTTAGAAGAAGTAATATCAAATGAGAGACATAGATCAGAAAAAGACCTGAAATATAGTTATAAGCTTCACAGCATAGCTATGGGGGAAAGAGCTACTCAGGCTACAATAAAGGACAGTAATGGGCCATAAGTAAACTTAGAAAAATGGAGACAGGATAAAAACCTAAGTCTAACTCCCTACCTACTTACTCTTGAAATAAACCAAACTTACAACTTCATCCTAGGAAAGGAATTCATAGGATTCTTCTTGACCATAGATTGTTAGAACCAAATGAGGCAAGCAGAAGTGTTTTAGTAGAAAAGTCCCTAGGAAGAAGACGAATTAACATTTTTCTTTTTTAGAGTTCTAATTGATTTGGCAAAGGTAGATTTAACAGTAATTTCCTCATCTAGAAAAAGAAAGCAAATATTTTAAAGCTAAAACATAGACATTTTCTTTTAAATGTATCTGAACTTACTTAGTATACCTTTTGTTTTAGAGAGAGGAATAGATGCTTAAACAACTGAGCTCCCCATTTCACAAATATTCAGTGTTCATTCCATCCCTATCCTTTGTACATACTCTTCCTTTTCTTTACCAGGCTTTGACATATACCATCCTGGAAGATCCAGCTCAAATACTGTCACTCCTGGAAAGCTAGTTTGGCTCTCTGTTTCTCCTGGTCCCTGGTCAGTTCTCTTAAAGAATATGTCACAAGATACTGTTAATTTTGTATGCCAGTCTCCTGGACTATATTAGAAGAGATTTTTTCAAGGGTCAAACTATAGTATATTAATTTTTGCTAGTTTGTTTATTAATTATTACATATTCCATTCCTTGTATGGTTGTTGTGAATAGCAGGAACACAATAAAGTCTAATACATTGAATTTCATGGGTCTTCAACTCATTTATGTTTGCTTGGTTTTGGTGGCAGTGAAGGTATTGTGTTGTGTTTCTTTTCTTTCTTTATTTATTTTTTTTTCTTTTCTCCCTGACCTCACTCATTTCTCCTGAATGTGGTGGTTTTCAGGGCTGATATAATACACTTGATTCCTCAGAACTTCTGAAGTAGAAAAACTTCCTTACTTACAAAATAGTGATCAAGAAGCTTATATCATCACCACTATGGAAAGCTCTTCAAAGTGCATGGACCTTTGAGAGAGAGTCAATATAATTTAAAGACAAGGTATTATGTAGAAAAAGCTAAGTACTCAAGATCTCTTATAGGTTTTTCCTAATGCCTTGGTATACATTTCCCCACAGATTTGGTCCATGTCTTCCTAAAAGGTCATATTTGTACTTTTATTGTAGATATGAATAATTATAAATTACAAAACCCAAAAGTAGGAACCACTACTTCAGAAAATCAACACGGGATTTAATTTCAAAATTTCTTAAATATATTTCCAACACTCTTATTGGACTGATTATCTCATTCTCTGAGATTAGTTCTCTACATATTACCCAAATAAACCAAGCCAATTTTGTTACTTAAGTCAAATAATCAGTTAAAAAATAATCAGACTGGATATTGGCACTGTAAAATCTTTTGCCCCCAAGATATTTAGTAGACATTAAATTATTATTATACTGTCAAAGACACATTCTGGTGCCTATAAGTCAAACCTTAGCTCTCCATGACTGAGAATGGAAAGCTTGAGCACAATCTATTGAGTCCCTTTTATGTCAGTTTCTTCTTAGATTTAATGATGGACCTTGTATCCAGGAGATACAACCAGATAGGAGAGAGCTAATAAATTACAACACAAAATCACACCTGACAACTTAATTCCAAAACTTAAAAAAAAAAAAAAGTCTTTATGATAGCATGGGGAAGTTGCAGGTCATCACATCCAAGCCTTTTTCGGAGAGAGAAGATTCTCATGATTCTCTCATTTTATTTTATTTTATTTTATAAATAGCTATGTAGCACTAACTATAGGCAATATGCTAAGAAATTAACTCTTCTACTCCTCATGAAAAATCCTGTGAAATAGGGACTATTATCAGTGTTTGTTTATAGATGAATGCAAATCTAAGTTAGTTGCACAAAAACTTGCAACTAACAAGTGATGGAACCAGAGTTTGTATTCAAGCAGGCCAGGTGTATGGTCTATGATGTGAACTTTTTTTCAACTCTGCTCCTGTGCCATAGTTCCCAGACGTCTAGGACCAAAGCCAAGATATCTTGAGGGCTCCCTTCACAGTTCCCATGAGTGAAGAGAATTAGTTTCCCATTAATGACTATATATCCAGGACTTGGTAAGAAGTCAAAATTGATGTTACATGGCTGCTACATCCTTACATAAAGGTCCTTTTTCTTTTAAGTCAGGGTACATATCCAGCCCTCACAATTTTTTGTACATTAGAGTAACTTATAAGAATACAGTAGTAATTACAATCACATAAAATTGGCCCAAACACAACTGATTCTCTAAGTTACATTTTTTAGAATGTAAACGTCTTCTCTCAGTCATTTCTTCATAATTTTTAAATTCATAGAGGTTTTGAGCTATCACTGCTCTCTACTTCTGATGCAAATGACCTTCTTCTTTTTGAATATTATCACATAAATTATTCAAAAACAATCCCTGCACTTTACATGTATTATTTAACTTCAAGGAGTTGTTAGAAACTAAAACTTCCTTCAAAAACTACCTGTAAAAATCAAAGCCAGTTATAGTCTTATAAAATCCAGAGATGAAACTTTTAAATGGGTTTAGTACAACAAAATGGGAGCAGTGGGGGAATGATAAGGGAGTTGCACCCAATTTGATGGGGCTGGGCTTCCCAAATATAATCAGTAGTTATTGCCTGAGTCTCTGGGAACTGAACTGCCCACATCTGTAGGAGAATTTGTGAAGAAGCATGCCTTGCAATTTATCTCTAAGCTGCATATTCAGACATTTCTAAAAATAAGTAAAGTCAGTGAGGCAATAATGGTGTTGGGTCATACTAGTCTTCAGATTCCAAAAAGAAGACTTGATGAGTTAAGAAGTGTCTCAGGACAGGAGAGGAGAGTTGACAGTTTGGTTTCTGGAGGCCATCAGAGAATTAGGAGAATTTCTATTCCCAACTCCTTTAACTACACCTTGTCTCAAAGAAATAGGTGGAAACACATGTGGAATATACCTATGTCCTCCTAATTACTGAGAAGAGACAAAAGGGAAAAGGGAAGAGTTGACAAAGGCATAAAAATTATTTCTCAGAGTAATTATCTAAAATGATACCATTTGTCTGGAATGCCTGGGTGGCTCAGTTGGTTAAGCGGCTGCTCTCGGCTCAGGTCATGATCCCAGCATCCTGGGATCGAGTCCCACATTGGGCTCCTTGCTCAGCGGGGAGCCTGCTTCTCCCTCAGCCTCTGCCTGCCACTCTCTCTGCCTGTGCTCTCTCTCTCTCTCTCTCTAACAAATAAATAAAATCTTTTAAAAAAATAAAAAATAAATAAATAAAATGATACCATTTGTCTAATAGCATGTAGTGCTAACAGAACTTATAAATATGAATATACATGACAAATTTTATGTTTATGTGAACATGGTATTAGAAGGGCATGGGCATGCGTGTGCATACCTGCATACCTGTTCATGCAAATGTGACAATATTACATACTCTTAAAAAAATGATGGCAGCTCTCAAGTAGATGGAGGACTACCAATGGGAGATGAATCGGACATATTCCATGTAACTTGAGAGAGTAGAACTGGGATCCAAGAGTGGGAATTAAAGGAAACAAATCTCACCCCCTGTGAAGAAAAGAAGCTTATAAAATATTGACCATAATTTCCTTTCCTACAAGTTTTCTCTGAAAACTTTCCATTACCCTTACTACAGTTTTCCATTTTATGACATATATACTAAACTTTTTGTGATTTCCTAATGCTTAAACTTCCTAGAAACTAATTTGGCAAGGCAAAAAAAATTTTTTTTGCTCAGTTTCTACAGCTAATGCAAATGTATTATAAATAAGTAAGGAGAGTTGAAGCAAAGGTCGGATTGATTTTATGGTATTTTTATAAGGGTATTCTATTAAGTTATTTAGTGAATAGTTATCTTTTCCAGTTGAAACAAAGGTCTGATTGATTTTATGGTATTTTTATAAGGGTATTCTATTAAGTTATTTAGTGAATAGTTATCTTTTCCTTCAAGGAAGTATAAAACAATACATGTCTCAAGTATTTACTAAGCTTTCTAAATAATGTCCTTCATTTCTTAGCAGCCACTACCAATGTAAGACTTCTGTAAATAACCAAGAACAATGCCTCAAACCAGTCCCCTGAGGAAAGAAACAAGAATATCATAGTTGTCAAAAGCCACCTTCTCTAACCATTGACATATAATAAAAACACAGGTATGCTGGGATGCCTGGCTGGCTCAGTTGGTTAAGCGGCTGCCTTCCGCTCAGGTCATGATCCCAGCGTCCTGGGATCGAGTCCCACATTGGGCTCCTTGCTCGGCAGGGAGCCTGCTTCTCCCTCTGCCTCTGCCTGCCTCTCTGTCTGCCTGTGCTTGCTCTCTCTCTCTCTCTAACTAACTAATAAATAAATAAAATCTTTAAAAAAAAAAAAAAACACAGGTATGCTTACAACAAAACATATACAACTGCACCATTCTGGAGAACCAGAAAGAATAAAAATATTTCCAAGTGACAAAAAACTCCTCTAAATAACAGACAGCATCCTTGATCTTCTTTCCTGTCTGTTCAGGATGCAAATCCCTTTTATTATGTGGAAAAACACAATTACAAAAGCATTGATTTGTATGTGGTTTACCTTAGGTAGAACCAAGGGTTTATCCTAGTAAATACATGAAAAGGAATATGAAGAAGACACACTGACACACTATCTCAGTGGAGGCCCCAGACCCCTGGGGTCTGATTCAGCTCCTCTCAGCGGACCACATTCACCTCTGTGGCCTGAGGGACTTACAGTAGCCTTCAGATATATATATTTTCATCCCGTATCTCTTTCCACACAAGATGAACCAGAGAGCATCAAAAATTTTGGTTGGCACCTGACTTTCCTTAGACTCTGAAAAAAATTCCTTTTGAAAGATGAGTATTTCAGGTCTCCAACCCCTTGGTAAAACTGTTTGCAGGTATGAAAGAATAGAAATGAGCTGCTCACTTCCACACAATTCACTGGTATTCATCTGGGTCTGGGTTATCCAAGAGTGATAGGGAGGCAGAGCAAATGTAAATAGCAGCGAGACCAGCATTTAAGGAACATCCACCATTTTTGCCCCTCAGCACATGCTTTAATACATCACAGAACTAACGCTTTATGAAAAATAGATTGACAAACACTGGTTAAGTCACTACATGCACAGACACATACAACCACACTTGCACACACACAACTCTAAATAATACCAATGAAATGCCTAATATATGGAAATCTAATGACATTTTAGGAACAAGCAAATCCTTCCAGTAACAAATTCTAAATCATTAAGACAAGGTAGAAAGTTGGAATAAATGTGTGTCAAGCCCAAATAATAAATATTTGCTAGAATGGCTTACAATATTCATACTCCTTGAGCCAGTAAGTCTGAAATTGGCCTTCAAGAGAAAACACAAAGTTCAGGCAAATATTTACGTCTCTCCAGTTTTTTATTGCAGTGTTATTTATAATTCAAAAAAAAAGTCGCAACATAGATATCCAACAATAGGAGAATCAAATAAGCTGTGATATATACATTTATTCAGAGTATAACTCAGTGATTAAAGTTATGTTTCTTAAAAAATATAATGTGGGAAGATTGTTACGATATAATGTCTGATGAAAGAGCTAGCAGATTCCAGAACTGTACAGATAGTATAATTTCAATGTATAAGCTATACACACATAGAAAAAGGCTAAGCAGAAACATACCAAAATATTAAAGTATGTATTTCTAAAGAATGAGATAATCCATGAATGTTATTTTCTTCTTTATATATTCGGTATAGGCAAAATTTCCCACAAATGGCATATATTATTTTTATTAGCAGGAAACAAAAATAAATTTCTCTTCTTCATGATGCTGTCAATAATCATTTCCTGGAGAAGTCACTCTCTAACTTTTTATCTTACAGCATATTGCTTCTCTGGTGACATTTTCACAAAACTTAATTGCTAATTATAGAAATGGGTGAAAAGAAAGTCAAACCAAAGGATGTGACCTCCCCAAACACCTTTATTCTAAAGGGAGCTTTGATAGTCATAAAAACTCTGATAACTTGACCAGTTAGAAGATAAAATTTTCCCCCAGAGCAGTGAAAGGCAATCCCACTTTTTACCTCTTGGGATCTGTGGCTTCCTCTCACCTCTTTCAAGATGTCAATCAAGTTCCTGATAAACGTGGTAAAAGTGAATCTAAATCAGACGATTATTAGTTTGTCTTGTCAGCTCTGGGAATGTTAGTCTCTCTGGGAATTAAGAGCAAAGTAGTTGCTAGGCACTGCCGGTCTCAGATGTGTGACTTCATTAACTACACATTACACAAGGCTAGAAATCAAGCCCTGGGAAGGACAAATAAGCATCCAAATCACAGCCTGTCTTCAGTGAGCATGGAAGGTGTCTGTTTATTGGTTTCCTAAACTGAGGGGGAGAAAAAAAAGACTTCCTTGCAGCAATTTGGGTAAATATGCATTTACAAATACAACAATTACAAAATACATTGAGGTCTCCCCATCTGCTACAATTTCTTCTCTTGATCCCTCTCACAAACCATAATGCAATTGTTGTATGATTGTACGTGTGTGTTTAAAATTAAGTTAAGAACCATTTTACAAGAAAGCTTTTCTTCTGTGGCTTCTCCAATTCCAAAAAATGTTCATTTTAAAAACTGCTGTGGACAACACTTCATACTAGGTAGTACCCATGAGAGAGAAAAAAGATGTGAACCATGAGTCACACTCACACAGTACGAGAGACACCCAAATTCCTCTTTTGGGCAAAGAACAGTACAAGCCTCACTTCTAAATGCATATATCTCTCCAGCATCCCCTTCCTCCCCATATTCCTTCATTATTTTTTTCAGCACACAGCTGATCTTATTAAATGTGAGTAGAGTGGACCTGGTGCAAGATGGTGACATAGGAAGACTCTGAACACAACTCTTCCTCAAATTACACCAGTAATAGAATAATTTCTCCTGAAGAACTGGGACTAACAGCTACTGAACAACAAAAATGGAGACGATGTCAAGAAATATTAAGAGAGATGGAAACACAACTGGGCCACAGGAAATAAGCCAGGGATTTCTGGGGGGTTTCTTTGCTTGTATATTTTATTTTATTTTATTTATTTTATTTGTTTTATTTTATTTTACTTTTTAAAATGTGTCTTGCCTTCTTTTGCCATTATTTTTTTTCTTTTTGGTTTTGATATTTTCTTTCTTGTACTCATTTTAAAATTTTTTTCTTTTTTCTTTCATTTTACTTTTCCCCTTTTCTAATTATTTGCTTTTTGTTATTCTCTCTTTAAAAACCATGATTTAAAAGAGTACCTAGCATATACAGCCACAGCTCCAGCCAGTCTACAAAAGTCACCAAGTACACACAGCCTACATGGGGATCACCATACACAAGACCACTCCTTCATCTTTATAAGTAGCTATTTCACCTAATCCATAGAAACAAACATAGAAAGTCAAGTAAAATGAGGAGACACAAGAACACCCTCCAAAAGAAAAAAACTTCAGTAAAAGAATTAAATGAGACAAATAAACAATATGCCAGAGAAAGAATTTAGAGTCATCATCATAAAGATATTCACTGGGCTGGACAAAAGAATGGAAGAACTCAGTGAGACCTTCAATAAAAAGATAGAAAATATTAAAAAGAACCAATTGGAGCTGAAGAATACAATAACTAAAATAGAAAACACCCTAGGGAGAACCAACAGTGAATTAAAGGCTGTAGAAGAACACATCAGTGATCTAGAATACAAGGTCATGGAAAGCACACAAGCTTAACAGCAAAAAGAGAAAAGAATTTTTAAAAATAAGGATAGATTAAGAGATCTCATGGACAATATCAAGTGAAAAAACATTTGCATTCCAGGGCTCTCAGAAGAAGAGAGAGAGAAAGGCATAGAAAATTTATTTGAAGAGATAATAAGTGAAAACTTACCTGAGAGAAGAAAATGGACATCCAAGTCCAAGAAGCTCAGACAGTTCCAAATAAGATGAATGTAAAGAGGTCCACACCATGGCACATTATAATTAAAATGTCAAAGGGTAAAGATAGAGGGTCTTAAAAGCAGCAGGAGAGAAACAAAAAGTTACTTACAAGGGAAAACCTATAAGACTAACAGCTGATTTTTTGGCAGAAACTTTGCAAGCCAAAAAAGAGTGGTGTGATATATTCAAAATCCTGAAAGAGTTTCAAACAAAGATTACTTTAACCAGCAACGGTAAAGTAGATTTGAAAGAGAGATAAAGAGTGGCCCAGAAAAGCAAATGATAAGGAGTTTATCACCACTAAACCAGTCTTACAAGAAATCGTAAAGGGACTTCTTCAAGTGGAAAAGAAACAGCCCACAATTGACAAGAAAAATATTAATAAAAAGCTGGAAAATATAAAAAACATATACATAAAATGTAGAGAAGGGAGGAATAAAGTAAGAGAAGGTAAAGAAGGAGAATTTTTTTTTTTCGTTTTCTGTTTTTTTAGAATGTGATTGAACAAATGACCATCAAATTAATATGGACTGTTGGGGGGGGAAAAGTCAAGATGGCGGAGAAGTAGCAGGCTGAAACGACATCAGGCAACAGGAGATCAGCTAGATAGCTTATCAAACCATTCCGAGCACCTACAAATCCAAAAGGAGATCAAATAGAAGAAGAGCAACAATTCTAGAAACAGAAAATTGACCACTTTCTGAAAGGTAGGACCAGCAGAGAAGTGAATCCAAAGTGACAGGAAGATAGACCACAGGGGGAGGGGCCGGCTCCCAGCAAGTGGCAGAGCAACGGAGCACAAAATCAGAACTTTTAAAAGTCTGCTCCATGGAGGGACATCGCTCCAGAGGCTAAGCCGGGGTGAAGACCTCACGGGGACAGCATGGCCTCAAGTCCCACGGGGTCACAGAAGGATCGGGGGTGTCTGAGTGTCGCAGAGTTCATAGGTATTAGAGGGGGGAAGCTGGCCGTGGAGACAGAGCCAAGGAGTGAGCTCTCAACTTGGGGTTACCTTGAACCGTAATCCATGACACGGGCCGGTGCTCTATATGTGGGGTCCCCAGATGATCCTGGGAGACTCTGATCTGGGAGAGCCCAGGGATCTGCAGGGTTCAGAGACTCCAGGAGGGGTTCTGTGCCAGAGACAGAGAAGCTTGGTCACAGCCTGGGTGAGCTCGGAGCGCAGCCGGAGACCAGTGAGACGGGAATGATTGAGCGCAATTTTCTCCAAGCGCGGCTGGAGGCCAGGGAGATGGGAGTGATTAAGTGCTTTTCTCTGAAAGCACACTGAAGAGTGGGGCCCTGAGCTCGGCTTCTCCGGCCGGAGATTGGGAGGCCTCCATTTTCATTCCCATCCTCTGGAACTCTACAGAAAGTGATCAGGGAACAAAAGCTCCCAAAAGTGAACCTGAGAGGATTACTTAGCCTGGCCCCTGGTAAGGGTGGTACAATTCTGCCTGGGGCAGAGACACTTGAAAATCACTACAACAGGCCCCTCCCCCAGAAGACCAACAAGAAATCCAGCCAAGACCAAGTTCACTTACCAAGGAGAACAGCAGAATTCCAGAGGAGGAGAAAGCAAAGCATGGAATTAATGGCTTTCTCCCCATGAATCTTTACTCTTGCAAAGTTAATTAATTTAAAAAAAAATTTTTCTCTTCTGCTAATTTTTTTAACTTTTACCCTTTCCTCTTTTAATGTTTTTTAACTAGTTTATCTTAATAACTTTCTTTAAAAAATCTTTTTTGAATTTTTATTAGTATAGTCCCATTTTATCCTTCATTGTATCTAACTTTATTCTTTGTATACATATAGGGTTTTTTCTTCTAAAAATATTTGGGGTACAACTTCTTCTAATAGATCAAAATAGACCCTAAATCTAGCACCGGGCTTGATCTAGTCTCCATCCCAAGCAAGTTCTCTCCACGTCCTTTTTTTTTTATTCTCCCTACCAACTTACCTTATCAACTCCTTTGTTAGAAATTAAAAAAAAATTTTTTTTCACCTTTATAATCATATTCCATCCCTTCATTGTGTTTACCCTTATATATGTTTTCCATTCTTTAAAATTTTGGGAGGTAGTTTCTTCTAAGAGACCAAAATACTCCCAAAATTAAGTGGGTGACTCTGTTCTAGTCACCAGTCTAATATATATATATATTTTCTTTTTTTTATATTTTTGCTTTGTGTTCTTTTTTTTAATTTTTTTCTCTTTTCTGAACTTCTTTTTACCCCCTTCTCCCCCACGCCACAATTTGGGGTCTCTTCTGATTTGGCTAAAGCACATTTTCCTGGAGTCTTTGCCACCCTTTTAGTATTTCATTTGCTCCTTTATATATTCTTATTTGGACAAAATGACAAGGCAGAAAAACTCACCACAAAAAAAAGAACAGGAGGCAGTACCGAAGGCTAGAGACCTAATCAATACAGACATTGGTAATATGTCAGATCTAGAAATCAGGATGATGATTCTCAAGGTTCTAGCTGGGCTCAAAAAAGGCATGGAAGATATTAGAGAAACTCTGCCTGGAGAAATAAAAGCCCTTTCTGGAGAAATAAAAGAACTAAAATCTAACCAAGTTGAAATCAAAAAAGCTCTTAAGGAGGTGCAATAAAAAATGGAGGCTCTTACTGCTAGGATAAATGAGGCAGAAGAAAGAATTAGTGATATAGAAGACCAAATGACAGAGAATAAGGAAGCTGAGCAAAAGAGAGACAAACAACTACTGGACCATGAGGGGAGAATTGGAGAGATAAGTGATACCATAAGATGAAACAACATTAGAATAATTGGGATTCTAGAAGAAGAAGAAAGAGAAATAGGAGCAAAAGGTATACTGGAGAGGATTATTGTAGAGAATTTCCCTAATATAGCAAGGGGAACAAGCATCAAAATCCAGGAGGTGCAGAGAACACCCCTCAAAATCAATAAGAATTGGTCCACACCCCGCCATCTAATAGTAAAATTTACAAGTCTTAGTGACAAAGAGAAAATCCTGAAAGCAGCACGGGACAAGAAGTCTGTAACATACAATGGTAAGAATATTAGATTGGCAGCAGACTTATCCACAGAGACCTGGCAGGCCAGAAAGAACTGGCATGATATATTCAGAGCACTAAACGAGAAAAACATGCAGCCAAGAATACTTTATCCAGCTAGGTTATCATTGAAAATAGAAGGAGAGATAAAAAGCTTCCAGGACAAACAAAAACTGAAAGAAATTGTAAACACCAAACCAGCTCTACAGGAAATATTGAAAGGGGTCCTCTAAGCAAAGAGAGACCCTAAAAGTACTATCAGAAAGGAACAGAGACAATATACAGTAACAATCACCTTACAGGCTAAATACAATGGCACTAAATTCATATCTCTTGATAGTTACCCTGAATATAAATGGGCTAAATGCCCCAATCAAAAGACACAGGGTTTCAGAATGGATAAAAAAACAAAACCCATTAATATGCTGCCTACAAGAAACTCATTTTAGACCCGAAGACACCTCTAGATTGAAAGTGAGGGGGTGGAAAACCATTTACCATCCTAATGGACATCAGAAGAAAGCTGGGATGGCAATCCTTATATCAGATCAATTCGATTTTAAGCCAAAGACTATAATAAGAGATGAGGAAGGACACTATATCATACTCAAAGGGTCTGTCCAACAAGAAGACCTAACAATTTTAAATATCTATGCCACTAACATGGGAGCAGCCAACTATATAAACCAATTAATAAAAAAATCAGAGAAACACATTGACAGTAATACAATAATAGTAGGAGACTTTAACACACCCCTCACTGAAATGGACAGATCATCCAAGCAAAAGATCAACAAGGAAATAAAAGTCTTAAATGACACACTGGAGCAGATGGACATCACAGATATATTCAGAACATTCCATCCCACAGCAACAGAATACACATTCTTCTCTAGTGCCATGGAACATTCTCCAAAATAGATCACATCCTGGGTCGTAAATCAGGTCTCAACCGGTATCAAAAGATTGGGATCATTCCCTGCATATTTTCAGACCACAACGCTCTGAAGCTAGAACTCAATCACAAGAGGAAATTTGGAAAGAGCACAAATACATGGAGACTCAACAGCATCCTTCTAAAGAATGAATGGGTCAACCAGGAAATTAAAGAAGAATTGAAAAAAACCATGAAAACGAATGATAATGAAAACACAATAGTCCAAAATCTGTGGGACACACCAAAGGCAGTCCTGAGAGGAAAATATATAGCGATACAAGCCTACCTCAAGAAACAGGAAAGGTCTCAAATACACAACCTAACGCTACACCTAAAGGAGCTCAAGAAAGAACAACAAAGAAAGCCTAAACCCAGCAGGAGAAGAGAAATAATAAAGATCAAAGCAGACCAAAAAAACAATAGAACAAATCAATGAAACTAGGAGCTGGTTCTTTGAAAGAATTAATAAGATTGATAAACCCCTGGCCAGACTTATCAAAAGGAAAAGAGAAAGGACCCAAATAAATAAAATCATGAATGAAAGAGGAGAGATCACAACCAACACCAAAGAAATACAAACAATCATAAGAACATATTATGAGCAACTCTATGCCAACAAATTTGACAATCTGGAAGAAATGGATACTTTCCTAGAGACATATACACTGCCAAAACTGAACCAGGAAGAAACAGAAAACCTGAATAGGCCCATAACCAGTAAGGAGATTGAAACAGTCATCAAAAAATCTCCAAACAAAAAGCCCAGGGCCAGATGAATTCCCAGGGGAATTCTACCAAACATTTAAAGAAGAATTAATTCCTATTCTCCTGAAACTGTTCCAAAAAATAGAAATGGAAGGAAAACTTCCAAACTCATTTTATGAGGCCAGCATCACCTTGATCCCCAAACCAGACAAGGATCCCATCAAAAAAGAGAATTACAGACCAATATCCTTATGAACCCAGATGCAAAAATTCTCACCAAAATACTAGCCAATAGGATCCAACAGTACATTAAAAGGATTATTCACCACGACCATGTGGGATTTATTCCAGGGCAGCAGGGTTGGTTCAACATCCGCAAATCAATCAATGTGATACAGTACATTAACAAAAGAAAGAACAAGAACCATATGATACTCTCAATAGATGCTGAAAAAGCATTTGACAAAGTACAGCATCCCTTCCTGATCAAAACTCTTCAAAGTGTAGGGATAGAGGGCACATACCTTAATATTATCAACGCCATCTATGAAAAACCCACCACAAATATCATTCTCAATGGAGAAAAATGGAGAGCTTTTCCACTAAGGTCAGGAACACGGCAGGGATGTCTGTTAACACCACTGCTATTCAACATAGTACCAGAAGTCCTAGCCTCAGCAATCAGACAACAAAAAGAAATTAAAGGCATCCAAATCAGCAAAGAAGAAGTCAAACTGTCACTCTTTGCAGATGATATGATACTATATGTGGAAAACCCAAAAGGCTCCACTCCAAAACTGCTAGAGCTTGTACAGGAATTCAGTAAGGTGTCAGGATATAAAATCAATGCACAGAAATCAGTTGCATTTCTTTACACTAACGACAAGCAGAAGAAAGAGAAATTAAGGAGTCATTCCCATTTATAATTACACCCAAAACCATAAGATACCTAGAAATAAACCTAACCAAAGAGGCAAAGCATCTATACTCAGAAAACTATAAAGTACTCATGAAAGAAACTGAGGAAGACACAAAGAAATGGAAAAATGTCCCATGCTCAAAGATTGGAAGAATAAATATTGTGAAAATGTCTATGCTACCTAAAGCTATCTACACATTTAATGCAATGCCTATCAAAATCCCATCCAATTTTTTCAAAGAAATGGAAAAAATAATCCTAAAATTTATATAGAACCAGAAAAGACCTTGAATAGCCAAAGTAATATTGAAAAGGAAAGCCAAAGTTGGTGGCATCACAATTCCAGACTTCAAGCTCTACTACAAAGCTGTCATCATCAAGACAGTATGGTACTGGCACAAAAACAGACACATAGATCAATGGAACAGAATAGAGAGCCCAGAAATAGACCCTCAACTGTATGGTCAACTAATCTTTGACAAAGCAGGAAAGAATATCCAATGGAAAAGAGACAGCCTCTTCAACAAATGGTGTTGGGAAAATTGGACAGCCACATGCAGAAAAATGAAATTGGACCATTTCCTTACACCACACACGAAAATAGACTCAAAATGGATGAAGGACCTCAATGTGAGAAAGGAATCCATCAAAATCCTTAAGGAGAACACAGGCAATAACCTCTTCGACCTCAGCCGCAGCAACTTCTTCCTAGGAACAACGCCAAAGGCAAGGGAAGCAAGGGAAAAAATGAACTATTGGGACTTCATCAAGATCAAAAGCTTTTGCACAGCAAAGGAAACAGTCAACAAAACCAAAAGACAACTGACAGAATGGGAGAAGATATATGCAAACGACATATCTGATAAAGGGCTAGTATCCAAAATCTATAAAGAGCTAGCAAACTCAATACCCAAAGAACAAATAATCCAATCAAGAAATGGGCAGAGGACAGAACATTTCTGCAAAGAAGACATCCAGATGGCCAAGAGACACATGAAAAAGTGCTCCACATCACTCGGCATCAGGGAAATACAAATCAAAACCACAATGAGATACCACCTCACACCAGTCAGAATGGCTAAAATGAACAAGTCAGGAAATGACAGATACTGGCGAGGATGCAGAGAAAGGGGAACCCTCCTACACTGCTGGTGGGAATGCAAGTTGGTGCAACCACTCTGGAAAACAGCATGGAAGTTCCTCAAAAAATTGAAAATAGAGCTACCTTATGACCCAGAAATTGCACTACTGGGTATTTACCCTAAAGATACAAACATAGTGATCCGAAGGGGCATGTGCACCCGAATGTTTATAGCAGCAATGTCCACAATAGCCAAGTTATGGAAAGAACCTAGATGTCCATCAACAGATGAATGGATAAAGAAGAGGTGGTATATATATACAATGGAATACTATGCAGCCATCAAAAGAAATGAAATCTTGCCATTTGCGATGACATGGATGGAACTAGAGGGTATTATGCTTAGTGAAATAAGTCAATCAGAGAAAGACAACTATCATATGATCTCCCTGATATGAGGAAGTGGAGATGCAATGGGGGTGGGGGCTAAGGGGGTAGGAAAAGAATAAATGAAACAAGATAGGATCGGGAGGGAGACAGACCAAAAGAGACTCTTAATGTCATAAAACAAACTGAGGGGGGTGGAAGGGAGGGGTGTTGGGAGAGGGTGGTGGGGTTACATTATATGTTTAAATAAAAATAAAAAAAAATAATATGGACTGTTATTTACTTACAGTGTTATATATGAACTTCATGGTAACCACAAATCCAGACCTATGGTAAATACACAAAAAATAAAACAAAACAAAACCAAAAACCACTATAGCTACTCATCAATCACAAAGTAAGAGAACGAGAGAGGAGCAAAGAAGAACTACTATATATACACACACACATATAAGAATACACATACACATATGTCAATAATTTTAAATGTAAATGGCCTAAATACTCCAAACAATAGACACAGAGTGGCAGAATGGATAAAAAAACAGGACCTATATATATGCTGCCTATAAGAGACTCATCTCAGACCTAAAGATGCATACAGACTGAAAGTGATGGGAGAAAAAAATATTCACCAAACAAATGGAAGTGAAAAAAAGGAAAAAAGTCAGTGTAGCAAAACCTGTATCAGACAACATAGACTGTAACAAGAGACAAAGAAGGGTATACATAATGATACAGGGATCAATCCAACAAGAAGATGTAACAGTTGTAAATATCTACATATCCAACACTGGAACACCTAAATACATAAAGCATATATTAACATACATAAAGAGAGGGACTGATGGTAACACAATAATACTAGGGGCCTTTAATACTCCATTTACATCAGTGGATAGATCATCCAGACAGAAAATCAATGTGGAAATGTCTTTGAATGACACATTGGTTCAGATGGACATAACAGATATATAGAGAACATTCCATCCAACAACAAAATGCACATGGAACATTTTTCAGAATAGATTACATATTAGGCCATAAAACAAGCCTTGGTAAATTTAAGAAGATTGAATTTGCATTTTTTCTGACCACAACAGCATGAAACTAGAAATAAATCACAAGAAAGAAAAAACACACAAACATATGGAGACTAAACAACATTATACTAAACAACCAATGAGTCAATGAAGCAATCAACGAAGAAATCCAAAAATACATTAGATGAATGAAAATGAAAATACAACTGTCCAAAATCTCTGGGACACAACAAAGCAGCTCTAAGAGGGAAATGTATAGTAATACATACCTACCTCAAGAAACAGGAAAAAAAAATCCTCAAATAATTAATCCAATCTTTGAATTAAAGAAATGAGAAAAAGAAGACTAAACAAAGCCCAAGATGAGTAGAAGAAAGGAAGCAATAAAGACCAGAGCAGAAATAAATAACATGTGAAGAAGGAGAGAAAGAAAGAATCAATGGAATCAGGAACTGGTCTTTGAAAAGATAAATAAAACTTTGAAAATATAAACAAAACAGGGGTGCCTGGGTGGCTCCTTGGGTTGGGCCTCTGCCTTCAGATCGGGTTGTGGTCTCGGGGTCTGAGATCAATCCCCACATTGGGCTCTCTGCTCAGCGGGGAGACTGCTTCCCTTCCTCTCTCTCTGCCTGCCTCTCTGCCTGCTTGTGATCTCTCTCTGTCAAATAAATAAATAAAATCTTTTAAAAAAAGAGATAAACAAAACAAAGCAAAACTGACATACCCTCACTAGACTCATCAAGAAAAACAGAGAAAGGATTCAAATAAATAAAATTACAAATAAAAGACCAGAAGTAACTGATACCAAAGAAATAAGAATTATAAGAGGATAGTATGAAAAATTATATGCCAAGAAACAGGACAACCTAGAAAAAATGGATAAATTCTTAAAACATGCAATCTCCCAAAACTAAACCAGGAAGAAATAGAAAACCTGAATAGCATGATTACAATAAATGAAATTGAATAAGTAATCAAAAATTACCAAAAAGTAAAAGTCCAGGAACAGATGGATTCACAAGTGAATTCTACCAGACATTTAAATAAGAGTTAGCACTTACTCTCATCAAACTATTCCAAAAAATAGAAGAGGAAGGAAAGCTTCCTTTGTGAGGCCTGCATTACCCTGATACCAAAATGAAAAAAAGATATCACAAGAAAGAATCTATAGGCCAATATCCCTGATGAACATAGATGCAAAAATCCTCAACAAAATATTAGCAAACTGTATATAATAATGAATAAAAAAGATCATTCAAGATGATCATGTGGGATTTATTCCTGGGATGCAAGGATAGCTCAGTATTTGCGAATCAGGGATGCCTGCATGGCTCTGTTGGTTAAGCCTTCAGCTCCAGTCTGATTACAAAAGTGATCGATAAAAGTTTAGAAGATGAATGAACTAGAGGCAACTCAAGCAAAAGGTAAGTTAAGGTGATCTAAAATAAGCCAAAAAGGTGGAAATTTTTCTTTAAATTCTTTATTTATTTTAAAACAAGAAGTATTAGAAGATAACTTTGTTCTTTATAATTTGTTTAAATTCAATTTTATTATTTGAAAAAGTAAACCACGGGCACCTATATGGCTCAGTCAGTTAAGTGTCTACTTTCAGTTCAGGTCGGAATCCCAGGGTCCTGGGATGGAACCCTATGTTGGGCTCCCTGTTCAGCAGCGAGTCTGCTTCTCCCTCTCCCTCTGCCCTGCCCCCGACTTGTGCTGGCTCCTCTTGCTCACTCTCTTAAATAAATAAACAAATAAATAAAATCTCTTAAAAACATCTGTAAATCAATCAAGGTCATATACAACATCACCAAAATTAAGAATAAAAATTATATGATCACCTCAATAGAGGCCAAAAAAAAAAAAAAAAAAGCATTTGACAAGATTCAACATCCATTCATGATAAACACTCTCAACAAAACAGGGTTAGAAGGGGATGCCTGGGTGGGTCAGTCAGTTAAGCTTCTGCCTTCATCTCAAATCATGATCTCAGGGTCCTGGTATTGAGTCCCACTTGGGCTCCTTGCTCATCAGGGAGTCTGCTTCTCCCTCTTCCTCTGCCCCTCCTCCCCACTTGTGCGCTCTCTCTCTCTCTCTCTCTCTCTCTCACTGTCTCTCTGGAATACATAAAAATCTTTTTTTAAAAAAGGGTTAGAGGGAGCATACCTCTCAACTTAATAAAGGCCTTATATGAAATCCCATAGCTACCACTATCTCAGTGGTGAAAAATTGAGGGTCTTCCCTCTAAATAAGGACAAAGACAAGGATGTCCACTCTCACCACTTTTATTCAACATAGTACTAGAATTCCTAACCAGAGCAATCAGACAGGAGAAGGAGTAAGAAGCACCCATATTGATCGGGGGATTGCAGGGAGGAGAAAAACCATAAAAGAATCTTAATCTCACAAAACAAACTGAGGGTTGCCAGGGGGAAGGGGGTAGGGAGAGGGTGATTGGGTTATGGACATTGGGGAAGGTATGTGCTATGGTGAGTGCTGTGAAGTGTGTAAACCTGGCAATTCACAGACCTGTACCCCTGGGGCTAATAATACCTTATAGGTTAATAAAAAATAAAAAATTTGAAAAAATAATAAATAAAAAATAAAGAAGGACCCATATTGGTAAAGAGGAATTTAAACTGTCACTATTCACAGATGACATGACACTATACATAGAAAATCCTATAGATTCCACCAAAAAACTACTAGATGTAATAAATAAACTCAGGAAAGTGACAGGATACAAAATTAATACCCAGAAATCAGCAGCGCTTCTAGACACTAAAAACAAAGTTTTGCAGAAAGAGAAATTTTAAAAAGAACACCATTTGCAATTGCACTGAAAAGAATAAAATACTTAGGAATAAATTTAACCAAAGAAGTGAAAGGTCTGACTCTGAAAACATAAAATAGTGGTAATGAAATTGAAGATGACACAAATGGAAAGATATTCCACGTTCATGGATTGGAAAAGTTAATATTATCAAAATGTCCATATTTCTCAAAGCAATCTACAAATTCAATGCAATTCTTAACAAAATATCAAAAGCATTTTTCACAAAACTAGAACAAATAATACTAAAATTTGTTTGGAACCAAAGACTGAATAGACAAAGCAATCCTGAAAAAGAGGAAAACAGCTAAAGGTATCACAATCCCAGATTTCAAGCTATAGTAATAGCTATAGTAATCAAAAAGTATGGTACTGACACAAAAGTAGATACACAAATGAATAGAACAGGATAGAGACCCCAGAAACAAACCCACATTTATATGGCCAATCTATGACAAAGGAGGCAAAAATATACAATGGGGAAAAGACAGTCTTTTCAATAAATGGTGCTGGGAATACTGAAGAGGTACATGCAAAACAATGAAAATGGACTACCTTCTTATACCATACAGAAACATAAACTCAAAATGGATTAAAGACGTGAGACATACATGTGAGATCTGAAATCAGAAAAATCCTAAAGAAGAGAACACAGGCAATAATTTTTCTGCCATAAGGCACAGCAACATTTTTCTGTATATGTCCCTAAGGCAAGGGAAACAAAAGCAAAAATAAACTTTTGCTTTTTACAGCAAAGGAAACCATCAACAAAACAAAAAACAACTGAATGGGAGAAAATACTTGTGAATTATTTATCTAATAAGGGTTAAAATCCAAAATATATATTAAAAAAAAACTCATACAACTCAAGACCAGAAAAACAATCTGATTTTTTTTAAAAATGGGCAAAAGCTCTGAATAGACAGTTTTCCAAAGAAAACATACGTATTACCAACAGACACGTGAAAAGATGTTCAATTAATCATCAGAGAAATGCAAATCAAAATCACAATGAGATATTGCTTCATGTCTCTTTGAGTGGCTAAAATCAAAAAGACAAGAAACAACAAGAATGTTGTTGGCAAGGATGTAGAGAAAAAGGAACACTTATGTACTATTGATGAGAATGTACATTGGTACAGCCATTATGGAAAACAGTATGGAGGTTCCTCAAAAAATTAAAAATAAAAATACCATATGATCCCACAATTCCACTATTGGTTATGTACACAGGGAGAATGAAAACACTAAGTCAAAAAGCTACATAAACCCTTATGTCTATCGCAGCATTATTTACAATAGCCAAGACATGGAAGCAACCTAAGTGTCTATCAATAGACAAATGGATAAAGAAAATATGGTATATATACAGAATGAAACATAAACAACCATAAAAAAGGATGAGACCATGCCATTTGAAACAACATAGATAGACCTAAAGGATATTATGATGATAAGTGAATTAAGTCTGACTAAGAAAGACAAACTCCTTATGATTGCATGGATAAATGGAATCTTAAAAAAATAAATAAGTAAACAAAAAAAGGTGGGATCAAAATTATAAATACAGAGATCAAACTGATGGTTGCAATAGAGGAGGATGGTGAGGGGTTAGGTGAAAGAGGTGAAGGGGAGTAGGATATACAGAACTCCAGTTATAGAATGAATAAGTCACAGGAATAAAACAGATCATAAGGAATACAGTCAATGATATTATGATAGCATTGGATGGTGACAGATGGTAGTACACTGGTGGTGAACATTGCATAATGTATAAACTTGTCAAATCACTAAGTTGTTCACCTAAAACTAATGTTACATTGTGTATCAACTGTACATAATTTTTTTTTAAGTGGGTAGTAAGCAGAAAGGAATTCATCTAGGACCTCTATACAGAAGTTTCCAAATTGACTAAGAGACATGAAAAATCCATACAGAGATGGAGAGTTTAGACAAATCAATAATTTTTAATGATTTAAATAATTTAAAAGTAAAAATATCCATTTTAAGATGAAAAATTGAGCTGATTGTGCTCAAAAGTAGAAAAAAAAGCACTAGGGACCAAAAACTAAGTATAAAATATATCATACAAAATAAAATAATAATTATAAAGATGACTGATAAGAGAGATAAAGTGATCTGGTATATAATCAGTGTTCATAATGTAGAAAACAAAGCAAGTGGGATAGAGAAAAAATTCTGAAGTATCACAGAAGAAAAAACTAAAATAAAAATTGAAACTGAAGATTGAAATGGCTCACCACATACCAAAAAAAAAAAAAAAGGTAAACTGTCACTGAAATTAGGATCCCTGGGAAATTTGATATAAAAATCTGATGCAAAAATGAGCAAAATCAAGATATATTTAGGAAAAGTTAAAAATTATAAGGATTAAAAAACAAATAATAAAGGATACAGGAAGAAAGGCAAGGTATAGCCTAAGGTAGGAAGTAGAAGAAAATGTGAACTTGCCAATTAATTTCTTCACCTTTATGGTACTATCTAAAGTGGAAACATGTAATTAAATATCAACAAATAAAGGAATAAATGAATACTCTAACTTTAATTTTTATCTAGTTTTAGGGAGATACTTAAAGATCCAATCAATCTCTCTTGTCCTGGGGAAACATTCATCTGTAGCCTTTTGCTTCAGATAATTTAGCAATTCTTTTTTATTTCAGAGAATTGTACTTGTGTTAAATGTAATTAAAGTTAAATTTAATGCTTAAAAATTGAATGTATAGTGTAATCTATTTTTTTTAAATTACCTTTAAAAATATATCTGTCTATGTGGATAGAGAGAGGTTTGAAATGATGTTACTAAATTTTGGTTATTTTTTGGTTGTGAAATTTGAGCATTTTCTTTTGGTTACTTTACTTTCTTCTTTATTCTTTTATATACAGCTTGAATTTTTAAAGAATTTTTTAATGAAAATAACAATTATGTATTAAACAAATGATAACTTGAAATGCTTCCTCTGGAAAAAATAAATAATTTACATGTATTTAATATGTCCAGCATGAGGGTCCCATCAATCTCTGCTGACAGGTGTCAGGATCACAGGCAGTAACTAAACTGAAGACTCTAGACCAAGAACTTCACTCTAAGAATCACATCAAATGAAAGACAGCATAGGAACTTCAGGTGTCAACTCTTCATATCCATCAAAGCAAGGATTAAAAATATTTGCTAGGGTTCCTGGGTGTCTCAATTGGTTAAGTGACTCTCTTCAGCTCAGGTCATGATCCTGGAGTTGTGGGATTGAGTCCTACATCAGGCTCTCAGCTCCATAGGGAGTTTGCTTGTCCCTCTGACCTTCCCTCTCATGTTCTCTCTCACTCTGTCTCTCTCTCCCTCAAATAAATAAATAAAATATTTTTTAAAAAATAAAAAAATAAAATAAAATAAAAATATTTGCTACATCAAATGCTTCTTATTTTGACCCTTTTTAGTCACTTATTTATACAGTACTTTGAGGTACACTGGATCATTTTTCTTTCTTTAGCTCTTTCTATTCAGAGAACTGAAGCTATCCTAGAAAGAGTCACACTTGGACATTAACCTATACTTACAGCAAAAGGGTTAAAGAATAGGTTAGAAAACCATAATGAAATATATGAGTTGATTTTTGATGAGTGCCACTAATGTATGGTTACAATTGTGGCGCATCAAACAGGCATACTTTTCTTAATCTTTTAGCAAGTTTTGTGGTTGAGATCTTTGAAATTCTAGTTAAGATGGGGAACCTCCCAAATGACTCTCCTGCTTTCCATCCCTATTCTCTTCCCCAAACCCCATCCTCCTTTATCCTCTATGATGTATGCCATTCTAGAATAAGCTTCCTAAAAGTCAATTCTGTTTCTTTTACCACCATTACTAAAATTCTTTAATAAATGACCATCACCTTTCCTATAAGATCCAAACCCTATGATGTCACAGAAGGTTCTGATTCCTGCCTCCCCTTATAAAGAAATTTTAGAAGGGAAGAATGCCTCCAAGTTTTCTCTGAAGAGGGATTTGTCCTAAGCAAAGGACTAGAATTTCTCCACCTTTTACTCAATCCAGCCCTGTGGAGGTAGAAACCTGATTAATCAATTTTGAGAGAACAAATTAGAATGTGCACAGTGAGCATCATAGTTCTTCCTCTAGATTGTTAGCTGTACGTGGGGAGCATGATTTCTGCTCCTCCAAGTCTTAGACTGCCCTGGTCCTTTGCTTCTTTGATTGGGCCAAGAAATCTAATCTGTCTGGGCTTCAAAATTATTGAGCTCATTTGGCCAGTAAACCTAAAGGCAACTCAATGTAAAATACTATGCCTCTATTTGCTGTACTTTTCTTTTTATTTCTCAACTTTTTCACAATCCTGGTGAGGGAGAAGGGGGATCTTTACCAAATGTCTCCCTAAAGGTCCCAGTGCAAGCTTGCCTTTTCACTGAGGACTTACTCTTTGCCAAATACTATATTGGTGGGTGCTGTAATGTAGGTTATGTCCTATAGTCAGAACAATCTTCACCTCCACAGCCTCTGCCATGTGGTCCTTGGCTCCTCAACTCTCCTCACCACCCCCCATCCTCATGCTCCATATCATAGGGAAGAAAAGATTTCCTACTCGGAATTGTAAAATAATAATAAGATGAAATTTCAAGACAACCAAGAGATAGAACTGGTCAAGTGTTTCACATATGCTAACTTTCCTATGAAAGGTAAAGTTTGAACAATACTTAGTTATCATATACATACCCTCTTGAACTTCCTGCCTCCTTAAGGAAAATAGTTCTGTGCCCTGAAGCTGATGTTTCTAGCTTGGTGATTAAGGACTGGATGATAGAAAGGAGATTTCCTGACTATAGCTAAACTATCTCTGGGGAATTTTTATTTTTTTTTAAGATTTTATTTATTTATTTGACAGACAGAGATCACAAGTATGCAGAGAGGCAGGCAGAGAGAGAGGAGGAAGCAGGCTCCCTGCTGAGCAGAGAACCTGATTCGGGGCTCCATCCCAGGACCCTGAGATCATGACCCGAGCCAAAGGCAGAGGCTTTAACCCACTGAGCCACCCAGGTGCCCCTCTGGGGAATTTTTAATCCAGAGTTCCTCCTTAGGAACAAAAGAGCATGTTGAATTTTTTGTTATTTTCCCTGGAGTATGATTTTTGTGCCTTGCTAAAAAATGAATTATATACTCCACCATGATAAAATGCCTCTAGACCTTGACCTATGGAAAGATAACATTCTATGCGACTTTTGAAGTGGTCTTGCAAAGGACCTAATCTCTCCCTAAACAAATGAAAGAAAAGTAAGGCAGTGGGATTCCTAAAAAAAGAATTCCATAAAAGGACTTACTTATTATTTGCTATCCCTTAATTTACATTTGGAGACATATTGTAGGAAAGGGAGAAGTTGTGTCAGTCTATTTTGTTTAAGAATAAATGCCTATTTCATTATTATCCTGAATTCCCATAAAATGAATGTCATTGCATCGTTACATGATCAGTGCCTGACAGTTCAGTTTAAGGTGGGAGTTCTCCAAAATCTCATATAACACCGTATTGCTGTCTTTTCTGATTCTTAGTCCTATTTTTTTTCTGTTCTGTTTCTGATATAGAATTGGTTAGAAAAAATTACTCCTATCAGGTTTTGGAAACAAACATCATTAATTAACATATCTACAAAGCATTATACATAAATTCAAGAAAGAATAAAGTTAAAGATGTTTTTGTATGTTACACTTTTTTTTTTAAGATTTTATTTGTCAGAGAGAGAGAGAGAGAGTGAGCACAGGCAGACAGAGTGGCAGGCAGAGGCAGAAGTAGAAGCAGGCTCCCCTCTGAACAAGGAGCCTGATGTGGGACTCGATCCCAGGATCCTGGGATCATGACCTGAGCCGAAGGCAGCCGCTTAACCAACGAGCCACCCAGGCGTCCCTGTATGTTACACATTTTTAAGCAATATTGAGTATAATTATAAATGACAAGTAAATAAAGGAGGAATAAGGAAAATTACATATGCATATCTTAAAATAACATGTGAAAATTTTTATTAATATTCTAAAATTTTTAGATTGTGCCAGAGGTTTTCAAGTTTTACTAAAAGCTCCAAATAAAAGGCCTAATTTAATGACCTATTAAATTGTATCGCAAACTTTAAGCATGGTATTCTTATTTCATTAATTTTTTTAAAAACATTAAAGAGGAAATTGATAGGTATGGCAGGCAGCTAAATAATTTCTAATTTATAATAAATGAGAGAGGCCTCTTGCAAGGAAATACAGCTTCAAAATCAAATCAATATCCCATTTTAGCTAATTTTTTTCCATTAAAAATGAAATTAGTAGTGTCAGCCAGCATGCCAATATTTCAACTTAATTTGAAAGTGCTACTTTCTGAAAGCAGAATGTCTGTCAGTAGCACCAAAAAGGACTGCGATCTTCCTATTAGGTTAGCCATCCAGTCAGAAACTGAAGAGATCTTTTATTTCTTCCGGGAGAAATTATATTTCTCTAGAGAAATACATCTCTACAATTTGTTAACTAGCATCTAACAAAAGTAATCGGATACATCTTTCTTAGCCTTAGTCAAATTACTAAGAAGTTAAATATAAAACCCAAACTTAGTGTTTATAACTTATAAAATCCACAACCATTGCTTTTGCAGAAAGGGGCTTCTATGCTAGACAGAAACAACAGATAGAAAGCAGAGCCAAACCCATTACCTAAGTCACCTCAACCAATGACCAGGACTGCAGCGGCAAGCCGCAACAGCACAACTCTGTCTCTCACTGTGGCTCTATAAGCACCAAATACACCACATCCCAAGCTAAGCAAATCCATTACATTTATCTCAGAGTTTACATTCAATGCCTGGGAAAAAAGGGTTTGATGATGACTTTGCCGACTTTTAACCTATTCAGTATAAACTATAATTTGCATAGAACCATGCACGATACCATGTTGCAAATAACACATCTACATGGTGAATTTAAATTTCCAAGGTTGGACTGAAAAGCTTGAGGTTTCTTTTCATTCTTGTTATTGATCTAATGTCAACCTCCCTGGGTTTCTTCCCTGCCAAAATGAGGCCAGATATTGGGCAGGTTGGGAAGATGATGTTTTCAAACACTGAGGTTCACAGAGAAAAAGTTCTATTAAAAATCCCAAATAACAATATTACTATTTGTAATGTATCATAATACATTACTACAGAAACAATATTCACCAAAATTAAAGGGACCCTGTTTGAATTTGAGAATAAAAATGGTTTTCAATGGATTCTCTAATAAACCCTTGAATGTTTCTGAGGACATTGTAGGAAATACTCTGTAAGCCATACCAAAAGTTAAAAAATAATAATTTACTCTTACAAGTAATGATTTATTTTATTTGTCTTCATAGGCAGTGAATTTATGTTCTGCTTTTTACTCTCATGGATTTTGAACTTCATTGCCCTGTTCTTACTCTTTACTCATTCTGCTTTCATTTTTGAGTCTGAATAAGAACCTCTTCTGCATAAGTGTTAGATATACATATCTGTGTTTTGATGACATGCTACTGAAACATTTTAATTCACCCATTTATTTATTCAAAAAACAATTCTTGTTAATGGGCACTTTCCGCCTGCCAAGCAATGCCTTGTTAACAATATTGTGTGTTTTAGAAGATGCCACCTGACTGGGGCCAGTACCTAATTTGTGGGTGCAGTTTAAATTGAACAATATGAGGCCTGTTGTACAAAATTTATTAAGAATCTTAAAAGCACTAACCAAGGATAGGGCAGCTAAGTAGACTGCAAAGCCATGATGCCAGCCCACACCTGTTTTTAACACTAAGACTTCTTTACAATTTTCAGTACGGGGAAAAAAAAAATCAAGACCGATATGCATTTCAAATGCTTTAGAAACTACGGGATAATCAGATGGGGCAACCAAAGTTTTGCTGGCAATATGTATGTTTGTACATTTTTACACATTTCTTTGCTTATTGAATTCAGAACCACAAGTTTATAGGAGAGCCAATACTGCATTTGCACAATGTCGTTACTCAATACCTCACTTTTCTGTTTACAGAACTTAATATTTACTCCAGAGATTAAGAAGGACACGTGGTAGCCTCTGTAATTTTATTCCATGGCCCATTCTGCATTAAGAAAATCTTTCTCTGATATGGGTAAACAACTAATTAAACAGCCTGCCTACAAGACCTCCAATATCAAGTATGCTAGCACTATCAATGGTACACACAGCAGAGGAAGGTCTTTGTCTCTAGAAAAAAAAATCAGAGCCAGGAAAAGGTTATTATAAACTGCATTTGATTGGTTCAACAAATATTTGAGCACCTCTAGAGTATCAGGTGTACAACTCTGACCAAAACAAAGTCACTGTCCTCATGGAGCTCACATTCTAATACTTCATAGCACGAAAGATAATTAGAAAGTTGACATCCATGTGTGAATGTGTCACCTTCCTTTACAACTTACATTAAAAGAATTTTCTCTTGATAGGAAAATACCTTTAGTTTCTACTTGTTTATTCACTTATTCATTCTACAAAAATTCACCAATTTAAGATCCAGGGACTATGCTGGGATTTATAGTTGGAGCTATAATTATATAGTTACAGTTGTAAATTAGGTCATTTTTATAAGAGAAGTAGCTTTGACTGTAACTAGGCTTATTTCACTATTTTCCATTCTCTATACCTTCAAAAGACTTAATTGTCTTTTCAAGTATATGGCATCTAAAATACTCTTCTCTTTTTGCCCAAGGCAAAAATCACTCACCAATCTGGACTATTTCCCACCAGATTTAACACACCACCTCAAAATTTTGCAAAGGTTAACTTTTCAGCTTTCCACATCAATGCTATAATTGTCTAATGAGGCGAAACTTATTTGTCATTTTTGGTTGAGCCTATACTTCAACCCACAGTTGATTTCTGAAGGGTAGGCATAATATTTAAGAAGCATAGTAAGTCTATTAATAAGCTGTACTGCTGAAGGTAACCAAACTACGATAAATAATCGTTCCAAAATCTCCGGCTAAACATTGTAAAATTTAATTTTTTATTCACTTTCAGGTTCTAAGCAGAATGTTAAAGTGGGTCCATGGATCTACTCTACATAATCACTCAAGGACAAGTTTTGTTTTGTTGTTTTTTCAATCCAAGTTCTCTACCATTCCCTGCAGTCTTGAGATCTTCCACAATATCCTCCTTCAAGAGCCATGGGAACGGGGAAAGAAAGGGTGTGGAAGATGAGAAGAGAGCTTATGTGTCAGGCCTGCAGATGGCATATTTTATTTTTATGCACATTCCTTTGGTCAGAACTCAATCACATGACTATGCTTCCCAGCTGCAAGGGAGACTGGGAAGTGTAGTCCATCTGCATGTTTAAGAGAGAAATGCAATGATGTTTGAAGAATATACAGCAGATCTCTACCACATCAGCCTCAAGCAGGATGAGATGGCAATGCATTTTGTAAATGTCAACTTACTTACTAGCAATAAATAATTTTCAGCTTATACCACTCGGCCACTTAATAATAATTTAAATTTAGTATTAGTGACCAATACCCCTAAATATTATTAAATCTAACTGTAAAGACACTCCATTGCCATGAAAATACTATTAGTTGGGCCAAAAGTTATTTAGAAATTTTTTGTTTGCAGTTTTATGATAGTTATGATATTTTTATACGTGTCTATTTTTTAAATTTTTTTCTATATGAGCCCACTGAAGTTCACAGCCCTATATAAACATAGGTCTAAATTCTAAGAAAACTGTATCCTTTCTAGGTCAACTTGGATTTCCAGATTCAATTGGAGTATTGAGAATCTGGCTTGATATTCTATTTCTGGGGCTAGTTAGGCCTGTCAACCAATAATGGACTTCTTGGAAGTTCCAAAATATTACTTCCCAATTTTCTCAAAAATCACCTTGAATTTTTTGAGGCCAACAAGAGTGAATTCCAGGGTACAATGACACCCATGGGTTTATTCACAGTATTCTGATGAAAATGAAAGACCCACACCTTAAAAAAAAAAGGGCAAAAAATACAAGCAATAAAAACTCTGCCTTTGATATTGCATAAGGACAAGATATTTTCAAGCTGGAAGGAATTCTAGAGATGATAGAGTATGTTGATGCACATTCTGAAATCCACAGACCACTTCTGGCCCTTCTGACTCTTTGGTGTGGCTCAGGAATGGGGCGTGGAGAGGGCCAAACTCTGCTTACTGTTTTCCAGCCTTTAGAAATTACTTATTAATCAATGTTTTGTAGTTCTACTGCTTGGGTCAGGCTATTAGGAAGAATATGTTGATTGAAATTACTAGATAAACAATGAAAGAAATGATCTGCTTAGTGTGGAATATAAGAGAAAAAAAAGCAAGTGGCAATGTGTATGTGACAGGCTGTTTTTTGTTTTTGTTTTTGTTTTTGTTTTTCAGTGTTCCAAATTCATTGGTTATGCACTACATCCAGGGCTCCTTGCAATAAGTGACAGGTTGTTTTTTAAATAAAACATAAAATACTTTATGGCCATTACCAAAAAAGGAGAAAAGCGGCTGATGAAAATCATATGTTCAAACACAAAGGGTCTGGGGAATATTTTTTAGATAAAAACACTGTTGACTTTTTCCCTATTTGCAATGGGAAAGTCTTGCTCTGAAGAAGTATGAAGAGTCCTAATATGATAAAACACATTTTCAATTAAGTGGTTAGAAGGCTAGTAAGGAGGCAAAAATACCAATTTCAAAAATAAATTTTAATCCAGTCTCATACTTCTTTATGATAGCTTTTTATTGTATTTTGTGAAATTTCATTCAAAAAAGAAACTCCACAGAGAAATAATAAAAGTAATCTTATATATAGTCACAAATTATTACATTTTCTGATAAAATATATAATTAATAAAATTTGTTTTATTTGCATTAAAGGATACTTCTTCCCGATATTTATGAAAAGTAGTGAGCTTACAACTGATCCAATCCAAAGCCTTCATCATAAAGAAAACAGATAACTGGAAGAGTTAAATATTTTCTCAAAGGCACAAAATGAATTTTTACAACTGAAACCAGAAGGTAAGTCTACAGAACAGGAATCCATAGCTCTTACTCCTGAAAATAAGCTCAAAAGAGCTTTTTTAATTTCGTGTTGCTTTGTGCCTGCAACCAGCAGGTGATGGCAACTAATTATAATTTTTACATACTCTAAATTGTACATCATTAACATTAAATTACATTTTAGATATGAACTTTAATTCCAGATATACAAAATAAAATGAATACCAACTAATTAAATCTTCACCCCTACTGTTTTAAATATAATTGCCTACATACCTATAAAAATATGGACTAGATCATTTTAACACACAAAAAAAATGAGGATCCTGATATTTAATAGTAAAGAAAGGGATAGGTTATGTACTTCTCAGAATTCAGAGATATGATTCTAAGAGGCTTGCATGATTGAATGTAGTCAATAAAAATAGTTACAAGCTATAATCAAGGTGAAAGGACAAAAATCAATATAACAGTTACCAAAATTAGGAAAACTAATAATAATCTTACAAGCTAAAACACTTCTGTAACACAGAAGTGAATTATTGTCAAGTACACAACACATCTTCAGGGATAAAATTGTGCAGAATGCAATAATAGAACAGAATTTCCTCTGAAGTAGTACCAACTAATGAGAAATGGAAAGAACTGAAAATATAGCTTGAGCACACTTGTATAGCCTTCAAAGCCACTCTCTTTGTTTATAAAAACATACTCTTCACCCTTGAGGGTAAATTCTTTAAGGAGTTCATGGTCTGTTTGGGGAGACAAATATATCTGAAATAATAACTAATACTTCCCCACTTCTCCAGTATTTCTGACTCTCCCCTCCATTTGTAAAATAATCTGATCTTGCAGCATGCAAGTGTCAAGGGAAACTGACTTACTGTAGAAAAAATAAATATTTTTAATTTTCAATAGCCTAACTTCTGAGGGAATTCAGGAAAAAGAGGAAACCAAATGAATTAGACCTAATTTTCCTGTCCCCATGACAGAATAAAAATGTCCCAGAATTGAAAGAGGAGAAATTAAGTCAACAGGAAGGGAGGAAGTACTTATAGGAGATGATGCACTGATAAGAGACGAAGATAGTGTAACCAGGCCTCAAGGTATCCTGCAGAATTTGTACCAGAGACACCTGGGTGGGTCAGTTGTTAAGCATCTGCTGTTGGCTCAGGTCATGATCCCTGGGTCCTGGGATCTAGTCCCCTGCTGGGCTCTCTGCTCAATGGGGAGCCTGCTTCTCCCTCTCCAGCTCCCCTCTGCTTGTGTTCTCTTTCTCACTCTCTCTCTCTGTTATAAATAAAATAAATTTTTTTTAAAAAGAAGAAGAAGAAGATGGGGCGCCTGGGTGGATCAGTGGGTTAAAGCTGCTGCCTTCGGCTCAGGTCATGATCCCAGGGTCAGGGATCGAGCCCCGCATCAGGCTCTCTGCTCTGTGGACAGCCTGCTTTCTCCTCTGTCTCTCTCTGCCTCTCTGCCTACTTGTGATCTCTGTCTATCAAATGAATAAATAAAATCTTTAAAAAAAAAAAAAAGAAGAAGAAGAAGAAGAAGAATTTGTACTGAGAGGCCACCCTACCTCCATTGCAGTTCCAGTATAAATCATTTTATTCTGTAATATGCTTGGCAGCCTCAAAGGGCAGCTGCACGCCATTGTGCTGGTTATGAACTCCACAATTCTAGGGGGTTACTATTCACACAGATACTGACATGAATGGCACCCTCTGGAGCTGTGTCACCATATAAGATAACTTTAGAAGCCTTATGGAGCCAAAGTAGCCCTTGAAGACTGCCCAGTCCCTATCCATGGTATAGTGCCTGTGTTAAGAATTCATGTTCTCCCTAGATGTCCATCAACAGATGAATGGATAAAGAAGATGTGGTATATATATACAATGGAATACTATGCAGCCATCAAAAGAAATGAAATCTTACCATTTGCGACAACATGGATGGAACTAGAGCATATTATGCTCAGCGAAATAAGTCAACTGGAGGAAGACAACTATCACATGATCTCCCTGATATGAGGAAGTGGAGATGCAACGGGGGTGGGAGTTACGGTGGTAGGAAAAGTATAAATGAAACAAGATGGGATCGGGAGGGAGACAAACCAAAAGAGACTTTTAATGTCATAAAACAAACTGAGGGGGGTGGGGGGAAGAGGGGTTGGGAGAGGGTGGTGGGGTTACATTATATGTTTAAATAAAGCTTAAATAAAAAATAAAAAATAAAAAAATAAAAATAATAATAAAAAAAGAATTCATGTTCTCTCTCCTTCCTGCTAGTATCTGGTGAGCTTTTTCTTTGATGGCTGTCACACCTCACCTGACTATCGAATAGGCTGGCTGTGCCCTAAATATTTATTTAGCCCACCATCCAACCTACCCACTACTCAGTATACAAGGAAACACACAAGTAACAAAATTCTGTAATGCCATTCTAGAAAGGAGAACAAAAGCTTGAAATGCTTGTGTTGGTGACAAAGAATCAGGGAGATTTTTAAGAACTGTCATCTAAGTTGAGTTTTGAAACCTGACAAAGTTTTGCACCTGATACTTTACTACAATAACAATAACACTTTGTATGTCTTTTAAGTGCTAAGCATTGTTCTAAAGGTTTTGGAAAAGAATAGTATGGGATAGTGACATACCCTTTAAGATAAGAATACACATATTGATTAAAAATGAAGTCATTGGGATCAGGCTGCCTGGATTTGTATTCTGGCATCAAATCTTGGGCAAATTCCTTATCGTCTATGTACTTTAGTTTTCTCATCTAGAAAATGTAGTGGCATGGGAGATATAAAAAAAGATGCATATCAAACTTCTCATGATGAAAATGACTATATCTGAAGTGAAAAATAAGGTAGGATGGGATAAACAAATAATTGGACATTACATAAGAAAAGAATGGTGAACTTGAAGACATAGCAATAGAAACCACAAAAAATTAATCAGAAAGAAAAAAATTCCAAAAATAAATGAACATAGTATCAGTGAGTCTGAGACAGTCTATGAAGTGTATGATGTAATTATATAAGTAGAGTCCTCAAAGAAGAAGGGTGGAGACAGAAGCCATAAATGAACCAATACCTGAAAAATGTCCAAATTTGGTTAAAATTATAAGCCCATAGATCCAAGAATCTCTATTAAACCCAAACACAAGAAACAAACAAACAAAACTACCATTGAGGCACATCAAAGTCAAACCGCTTAAAATAGTGATAAAGACAAAATCTTAAAAGCAGTCAGAGAAAAAAACACACAACACGTACAGAGGAACCAAGATGACAATGGCTTTGGTTTCTCATTAGAAACAATGCAAGTTAGAAGACATTGAAATGGTATCTGTAAAGTACTCTCAAACTAAAACAAAAATATCTTTAAAAACTGAAGAGGAAATGAATGTTTCTTCCTCAGATCAGAAAGAGGCACACATGATTATCCTTACTAGTTCTACCGAAATTTGCATTAGAAGTTCTAGGCTGGGGGGAAAGAAAAAGAGGTGATAGGCTGTGTGATAAGGTGAGAAAAATAAATAGCATACATATTAAAAAGAAATAAGTAAATTATCCTTATTTGCAAATGATACAATGACTATGTAGAAAATCCTGTGGAATCTAAAAGAAAACTACTAGAACTAATTAGTGAGTTTTGCAAGACTGAAGGACACAAGAAAATATATAACATCAATTATATTTTTTTAAAGATTTTTTTTTTAATTTATTTATTTGTTAGACAGAGAGAGAGCGCAGGAGCGAGCACAGGCAGACAGAGCAGCAGGCAGAGGCAGAGGGAGAAGCAGGCTCCCTGCTGAGCAAGGAGCCCGATGTGGGACTCGATCCCAGGACGCTGGGATCATGACCTGAGCCGAAGGCAGCTGCTTAACCAACATCAATTATATTTTTAATATATTAGTGTCCCAACATCAATTATATTTTTAATATACTAGCAAAGAGCAATCAGATATTAAATTTTTAATGCCATTCTGAGTTCAGGTGCAAATGAAAATAGCTAAAACAACTTTGAGAATGAAAAACAAAGTTTGAGGACTTAGACTTGGGAGTTTCAAAAATTGTATAAAGCCACAGTAATCAAGACAGGGTAGTATTTGGAACAAAACAATAAACTTTTCTCAATAGTTCACCCACACATAAAAATTAACTCAAAAGGTGTTACAGACTTAAATGTAAAATGTAAATTTAAAGACTTCTAGAACAGGGGAGCCTGGGGGCTCAGTTGCTTAAGTGACTGCCTTCAGGTCATGATCCCAGGATGCTGGGATCCAGCCTCTGGTAAGGCTCCCTGCTCAGTGGGGAGTTTGCTTCTCTCCCTGCCCCTCCACTGCTTGTACTCACATGTGCTCTCTCTCAAATAAATAAATAAAATCTTTTTTTTTAAATGAAATTAAAAAGTTTTAGAAGAAAACATAGAAGATAATATGTATGACCTTGAATTAGGCAAAGAGTTCTAAGATACAACAGTAGCTGCACAATCCATAATTTTTTTAAAAGTTAATAAATTAGACTTCATCAAAATTAAAATATCTGCTCTTTTAAAGACACTAAAGAGAATGAGACCATAACCACAGATGAAGAAAGTATTTGCACACAGAAAATAATTGCTAATCACATATTGGATAAAGGACTTGTATCTTGAATATATAAAGTCTTCTCAAAACCTAATACAAAAACAATCCAAATTAACTGATTAACCAATAGTTTGAACAGAAACTTCACCAAGGAAGAGATACAAATGGCAATAAGTACATGAAAGGATGGTCAGTATCGTGTCATTGGAGAAATGCAAATTAAAAACACAATGAGATACCACTAAACACCTACTAAAATTATTAAAACTGAAACACTGAACATATCAGAGGTTGGCAAGATGTGTAACTAGAACCCTCATACACTGTTGGTGGGAATGTAAAAGGCCATAATCACCTACAAAAACAGTTTGGCAGTCTCTTAAGAAATAAAAAACATACCTATCATATGACTCACCCCTTCCACTCCTTAGTATTTACCCAAGAAAATGAAAGAAGACATCCATACAAAGACTTGAAAAAAATTGCTCATAGAAGCTTTATTTGTAGGAGTTAAAAACTAGAACCAACACAAACAACTCTGAATCAGTGAATGAACAAATTGCAATGCATCTATACAATAGACTACTACACATCAGGAAAAAGAGGGGAACCCTTGATACATGGGGCAATGGGAATGAATGACAAAATAATTATGCTGAGTAAAAGCCAGATGACAAAGAATACATACTATATCATTCCATTTATGAACAATTTTTTTAAAATGGCAGCAAATTTATAGTGCCAGAAATCAGATTAGCAATTGGGTATGAGCCAGGGAAGGCAAAAGGGAGGGACTACCAAAGGGCGTCAGGAGACTTCTGGGGAGGACAGATGTGTTCATTATCTTCATTGTGGTGATGGTCTCACTGTTTATATCTATATCAAAACTTACAAATTGTGCATTTTAAATATGTAGAGTTTATTGTGTGTCAATTATGCCTCAATAAAACAGCTTCAGAAAATAAGAATTTATACTACCAAGATGACCCAGAAAGGCACAGTAGAGACAGATACCTGCTTCTCAGGGAACCCAAGAAATTTCTTGTCCATTCACAAAGTAAAGCCCCTCAATCACTTTACATACATGGCAGACACACAGATACATGCAATTTTCTCTTGGAATCACCTAGCTGCCAGAAAGGTAATATAATGCTGAGATAAGCATACAGAGCCCTCATTAAATACATAGACTTATTCTTTTTTCTCATGTTAGCTCACTGAAAATTAAACACATGCTACTGGATCTGACCTGTCATTCATTCTGCTGCTATTATGGGAATTCGCAGGCAGCTGAGGCCACAGAGGGCAAAGATGCCAACAATTTACATATCATATTAAGCATGTGATGACAGAATCGCTGGCCAACTTTAATTTATCATCTCACATTTACTCCAAAGGTGCAGATAGAAAAGGAAAGTGCATTTAATGTGTTCCATGAGGAAATATACATGACAGAGCATCCCAGAAATTCCTGTGTTTAAAATAAATACATAATCTGGATAGAGACTCAAAAAAAAAAAATGCAATGGTGTTGCCTCTGAGGAATAGAAACAAGAGAATAAAAGAAAGGTTTACATTTGGGTATGGCTCTTTATATGCCTGGAAGTTGATGCCATGTGTGCAATGTACATTTTCAAGAGAAAAATAAATAAAACAATGTTTAAATGAAGCACAGCTCTGCTACTGGGATTGATGTCCCTGGGTCAATCCCAAGGAATCAGTCTGGTAGTATCTGGTGCTAGAGATTCCCTCTTCAGATCAAAATCATTCTTTTTTTAATCTTAATTTAGATTTAAATTTTTATTATTTTTTAATTTACTGTTGCTTCTACAAATTCTATGTGACATGTTAAATTGGTGTACCACTTGCAAAGATAACTGGGCAATGGTGGCTGGTAACCTTCTGATTACAAGCGGGGGTGAGATATAAATTATTAATATTTAGTGTGACTCCTCTCCCCCTGGTTATAAAAGCTGTGGAAACAAAGGTTAAGCCAACAGATTTTTTTTTCACCTGTAACTTAAGGGCTGTCTTTATCCTTGTGTGTAGTTGTAGCTAATTTATATTCACTTGGCATCTTTTGAAAATGTTCATTATATACTGCATTAATGTTAACTGCTTTCCACGGAGAAAGAAAATTTGCACTGTTACTGTTACCCATCCTTAGACATGTCATTGAAAGATATTTTTTTCTTATCATTTAGTAACTTTGCATTCTATTAGAAAAGCTTCCAAAAATGTTAGCAGGCATCCATTATCAGATCAAATACCTTTTACTTTCAGGTTTTCATATGTATAACTGAGGAATGGTATAAGTGTGACTTGTTCTATTATCTTCTGATAAACTCTACTGGAGAAAAAACTGCTAATAGTTAAGAAAACCTAATTAGAGATTTTATACATGTGTAACCACCCACGGAAAAGCAGCATTTGTCCTTAGTCATTTAAAAAATAAAAAGGAAGGGAAAAAAGGAAGAAGAAATAGAAGAAATGAAAAGAATATGAAAGAAATATGTATAATTACTCTTTACAAATCTGCATAAACTCAAGTTATTATACATAATAATGGTAAATTCTCCCTTTACAGTATCTGTAAATTATTTTTAACAATTATATATTTTTAACAATAATGTATCACTTCTCTTTACTATATCATCATAGGAATCTTAGTATACAAATTAAATTGGTCAGTGCCTGAAGTTCTAAGAGCAATCATTGTGCCAAATCTATTACCAACTATTCTCAGACATTTCTCATTTCAAAACCAGACTTCATCACTGACTAACTCTGCAAATTTGAACAAGAAACATAATATCTATATCATAAGCATCCATGATATTCACTTTTCTCATCTATAAAATGGGACAGTAATCCATGCATCATATAGGTGTATTATAAGGTTTAAATTAGATGATATATGTAAGATGCTTAGTATATGGTAGGTATTTAACTCATTTTCTTACCTCACCCTTCAGATTTATAAGCAACAGACCCAACTCAGCCAGTATTTTAAAGAGTGAAAGAAAGAAAGAAAGAGAAAGAAATTTTTCTGCTATTTGTTCAATCTTCACAAATGTATTTGGTTTAATGGGTCATTACTAAATCACACATATATGTTTGTACAGTTTTTGCATTCAGTAACTAGGGTCTTACACATTCTATTATTAGCAACATAGTTTCAGAACATCAACCTCATAAACGTATATATAAAACTTTCTGAGGAGCAGCAGTCCCACATCAACTACAGAATAACGATTTTGTATGCTTAAAAACAGTTTTTAAGTCATAAGTTATCACTTAAATACCATAAAGTGCCTAAGACCCAGAAAACCATTCACAATCATTTAAGCATACTAAGACACTAAAGGAATATCATAGAGTTAGGCTGAGAAATAGCACCCTGGTCAGCCAGATTGTAATATCTTGGTGAAAAAAGAGACCCAGAGTGATTCACTGGCAACTAGAAAAACTCCTTGATAAAGACAATTCTCCAACCAATTCTACTAAAGCATACCTCATAATCAAAACCATACCTTATAAATATTCTACACACACAAAAAAAAGGCATGGATACTCACCAACCTTAAACAATTGTAATTATGCTAGCTTTGATTCAAGAAACTTTTACTAAGTGCTTATTAGGTGCCAAACTTTGGAGACCCTAGATTAGAAAGACATGCCGTTGTCCCTCAAAGAGTCCACTTTTTGCAGCTAAAGCTGTCAGACCTGTAGACAGGTCACTGTGGTAGCAGGGGACTTATGCTGTGATGAGGCAGACACTAGCCTGGGTAAGAAGGGCACCCGGCCCTGAACACAGGCATGTAGAAGTCTTTTTCTTTTTTTATTTCAATTCCAGTAGACTTAACATACAATGTTATATTGGTTTCAGGTGCAGTCAGTGCTCATCATGATGAGTGTACTCTTCATACCTCATCACCTATTTCACCCAGCACCCCTGCCGCCTCCCCTCTGGAGTCCATCAGCTTGGTCTCTAGAGTTAAGTCTGTTTCTTGGTCTCTCTCTCTCTCTCTTTCTTCTCCCCTTTGTTCATTTGTTTTGTTTCTTAAAATTCACATATGAGTGAAGTCAAATGATATTTGTCTTCCTCTCACTGATTTTTTTCACTTAGCATCACACTCTCTAGCTCCACCTCACGCCTGTCAGAATGGCTAAAATCAAAAACACGAGAAACAACAAGGGTTGAGGAGGATGTAGAGAAAAAGGAACCCTAGTGCACTGTTGGAGGGAATGCAAACTGGTGCAGGCACCGTGGAAAACAGTATGGAGTTTCCTCATAAATTTAAAAATAGAACTATCCTAAGATCCAGCAATCGCATTCTGGGCGTTTACCCCCCAAACACAAAAATGCTAATTCAAAGGGATATATGCACCCCTATATTTATTGCAGCATTGTTTACAATAAGCATGAGGAAGACTTAGGGACAAGAGGGTGTCTGAATTGTGTCCTAAAGGATGAGAAGTTAGCTAAGCCCAATGCAGAGAAAGAGCCATCTAAGTAGACACCCCTAGAACCCCACCTAAATAAAGAGCTGGGCTCTGGATGAAATGCCATTAAACTATTTGAAAATCTGCCTTGTTGATATTAGTAAGGACGCCTTAAAAGGAAGCACAATTTCTTTGAACTCTGACAGGCTATTCCCTCACCATCTTTAAAGTGTAGATATGAGCTGCTGTAATCCTGACTGAAAATGTCACCATGTGCAATTCAGTCTTCATTAATCCAAAATTGTCAGGTAGCACATTTCCAGAAGCCATATCAGCAACCACCAACAACCAATACAGGCAACCAAAATTAGAAGATTTACTTCACAAAGAAAAAGCTTGGCATGTACTAACTAAGGAAAGAGTATGCATCCAAATGAACTCATTAACAAGAACCTAGCAGCTGCCAGATTACTACTAAGAAATGAAGAGCCTATTGAAATGTAAACCACAAGAGAAAAGAGTTGGACAAATGGTAAAAAGCACTAGAATATTCAAAATATTCCTAAACACATCAGTTGGCATTGCTTAATTTAAAAGAATTATATTTCCTTCAACATAGGAATTTCCCATAATAAAACAGAGGTCCACTCTTATACTTAACTACTTTTTATATTCACTAAGTTGAGCTTTCTATATTTTATGTACCAGACATATTTTAGACTCAGAGCAGCAACTTTCATAAAGGACCAAAGCAATCCAAGTGTTTTAACATCCCAGAGGTTTAGACATTATATTTATTAGATAAAGAATCATATCGTTAGGATAAAATCTGAAGTTTTCCCACATCGCTAATAAATCATCGTTGGCACTTACTGTCAAATTCCAATCTCAAAAAAAAAATGTATGTTAACGTGCAGTACTCCCAATTACCAAGGAATATCGGAAGATTCCCCTTTACCTAAAAATACCCCTCTTTAAATTGGTCATTTTCTTTTAGACAACCAGATTAATAAAAAGTTCCTAAAGTCACATCATTATATTTTATAATATAGTATAATTTCAATTATATTCTGGGCATGTTTTGCCATATCAAATTTGTATATTTTTCTTCAGTATAAGAGTATTCATTATTTGCTACCATGCAGGAAAAAAATTAATAATAAAATCTAATATTGCTTTAAGTTTATCATTTTAGTATGTTTCATAAGAATTGTTTGAAGCATTATAAAAATAATTTATGTTCATATTGCCCTGCACTGAAGAATATATTATAAATAAAAAAGTTCATAGAAAGGTTAGGCAAATAGTGAAAAATTAGCTTTTGAGCTAATTATGTCTACAAACTTAAGAGGCAGATATTCATTCTAGCTTGACATTCTATAGAGCTCAGAACTCAGTATTCAAAGATCTCTCTTCAAGTCACATTTTTGGCCTTTATTATGCCTAGGAACAAAACTTTTAATGATAAATACCTTATGTGAAAAAGAAAAGTATGTTTCTGATTGTGATATAACCAGGTAAAATATTTCCCTTCATGTAATTCACAAGCATTTACTTTGCTTCCTTATATATCAGATGAATATATTAGGCTAGAAATGTATGCTGTAACAAGACCATGATTTCTCTTTTCTTTGTAATGCCTCACAGCATGCAGTGCAATGGTGTGCAATTAGCAAATGATCTATAATCATTAATGGTGTGTTGGCTAAACTCCTAATTTAAAAGCAAGCCTATAGGGGCGCCTGGGTGGCTCAGTGGGTTAAGCCCCTGCCATCGGCTCAGGTCATGATCCCAGGGTCCTGGGAATCAAGCCCGCATCAGGTTTTCTGCTCGGCGGGGAGCCTGCTTCCTCCTCCTCTCTCTCTCTGCCTGCCTCTCTGCCTACTTGTGTTCTCTGTCTGTCAAATAAATAAATAAAATCTTTTAAAAAAGGAGAGAAAAAGAAAAAAATAAAATAAAAGTAAGCCTATAATCAGTTTCATGAGGTGTCAAATGCTAGGCAGGAATACAATGTGCCCAAGACAGAGTTGTCCAGAAGTTACCCTAGTCACCCTTCCAGAACTTCATCTTGACACTCACACCTCTATTAAATATATAACAGAATAGGACACTTACGGATTTAACTGTCTCACCCAAGGCTATTCGAGAGTTACCCTAAAGGTGCACAAGACACTGATTTGCAATTTTTCTGCAGGACAATTTTAATTTCTTTGAAACTGTTGCAGATTTTCTGACAGCTGAGCTCTGAACTGTGGCTGTTTTATTTTAAGCTAGTCATCCTTGAATTACTTCCTTTGGATTCAGACAAATCTTAGGATGCATCCCTCATACATATCTCCTGCCTCATTTCTTGTCTCCCTCTCCCAGGCTTCACCTACAACTACTACAACACATACACATGACCTCAGTCATTCAGTACAAATGACAGACCTTTAAGCCTTTCTGCATCCTCTCCTATCTACCTTCCTTTACAGTAGGGAGTCATTTGAGAGAGTCAAATGCAGAAATAGTATGAACAGATTTATGTTTCATAAAGGGCACCTTGAAAGGTTAGCTTCCTATTAGGTTTAATGAAGCATTTACCTTCTGTGTTCTCATTGTTCCATGAGCATATTTGCCAAAGATTTTAGGAACAATAAAACCCAGATCCTCAAAATTCACATCTCCTCCCTCCAGATATTGAGCTTTTTTTTTTTTT